>OZ012740.1:103026406-103079305 GCA_963859935.3 Lathyrus sativus
GAAAAGTAATTTTTAATCTTCCTCTCTTTCATCTTCATCTGTACATGTTTTTCGAGAATTAATCTTGTTGGGAAACTAGAAGTATCCGTAGCCTATAACATTGATAGTAGGAAGATAGAGGTAAGTATTTTGATATGGAGAAGATTTGCAAGAATTGATAGTACAAGAACTCCAAAAACTAGAGACTCTACTTAGAATTGCGAATGGTAAATGGTTTCCAAAGATTGATCGAACGGTGGTTTAGATCTTTCTTTATTATTATTAGAGATAAGACTAAAGAGAGTAAAGACTCTACCCTTATATGAACTATGTGTATATATATGGTACCCTCATGGGTGTATTGAATAATAATAAAATATAACTTTTCTATCATTTATTCTTCACACTCTCTCTCTCTCTCTCTCTCTCTCTCTCTCTCTCTCTCTCATCTCTCTCTCTCTCTCTCTCTCTCTCTCTCTCTCTCTCTCTCTCTCTCTCTCTCTCTCTCTCTCTCTCTCTCTCTCTCTCTCTCTCTCTCTCTCTCTCTCTCTCTCTCTCTCTCATCTCTCTCTCTCTCTCTCTCTCTCTCTCTCTCTCTCTCTTTTGCATCTGTAACAGAATTCTGTTACTCAAGGATGAACCTCCATGTTCATCTTCATCAACTCTAGTATGGTATCACTCGCCACCACGATCTAACACGCTTCCGTCATCCCTATCTTCTCTTCCAGCTCTACTTTTCCATTCTTGAGTTGTTCCACTCTGCATCAAACATGCACGTTACTATTCGCTCTAGCTCTGTTCAACGGCAACAATGGAATCCGGCGACAATCAAGAATCAGGAGTCAAAGACTCACTTCCATCGTAACAAGGCATACCTGGGTTTGGCACAATGAAATCGAACAATCGATTTGGTCCAAAACTCTTCATTCAGCTGCAAGAAAACAATACCTCCTATGGAACCAACAGGTCGAAGGAGTTATCTTGACACAGAAGATGCATCGTCTTGTTGTCAATCCGCAGATTCCGCCGAAATACGCAACCCACGCAAGATCGTATCACATGTACGATTTCTGATGAATATGAAATGTAGTTAGTTCAAGATCAAGTTATGTTTATTTGGTTACTCTCAACAATATCAGAATCAATTCTTCCACGTGTTCTTGCGTGTAAACACGCATACGAAGTTTGGGACAAAATTCACCAGTATTTCACAGCACAAATGAAGGCTAGGGTTAGACAATTGAGAGTGGAATTAAAATCCACCAAGAAAGGAGCTAGCACAATAACTGAGTTGTGCTCAGAATTTAAAGCCATAGCAAATTCACTTTTAGCTGTTGGAGATTCCATTAGTGAGCAAGACCAAGTTGATGCTATTCTTGATGGTCTTCCTGAGGAATACAATCTGTTTGTTATGCAGATGTATGGTACTCCAGTTCCACCATCTCTTTGTGATGTTGAAGCCCTGTTATATGTTCAAGAAGCTCAGCTGGAAAAGTTTCGACAGGATCAAGCTGCATCAAGTGTTTCTGTGAATCTTGCTCACATAGGTCATGGAAACTCAAGCTCACAGAGGGATTACACACCCAACCATGGCAGGAATTCTAGACCCTCCAAAGGTAGGGGCAGGGGAAGAACAAGGCCTCCCAATGGTAACAGGCCTACATGTCAACTATGTGGCAAATATGGACATGATGTATCCTTTTGCTAGCACAAGTTTGATGAAAACTTCATGCCTTCCAATCCTAATGAAACTCAGGATAAGTCATGTAGTAACATGGAGTCAAGACAAGAGTAGCCTGTAGAAAAGCCTCAAAGTTCACAAGCTGTAGCAATGATGGCTGCTACAACTAAGTCCATTGGCACAACTCAGCAGTATAATTTTCCTTCAGAATTGGACTCCCAAGCATGGTTTGTGGATTCAGGTGCATCTCATCACCTTACTCCATATGCCTCTTATTTACAAAATTCTAGGGTATATACAGGCAATGACAAAGTCTATGTAGGTAATGGTCACACACTCACCGTTAATTCTATAGGGTACACAACATTTTGCTCACCATTCATGCCTAAATGTAAGTTGACAATGAATGATATCCTTCATGTACCAGCTATTACTAGAAACCTTCTCTCTATTTCCAAATTCTCTCATGATAATCATGTCATATTTGAATTTTTGTGTAACAAATGCTATATTAAATCTCAGGCTTCTAGACAAATTCTGGTTGAAGGAGTCCTAGATGCCAGTGGTCTCTACTACTTTCCTCTTCTACCTTTGGAGTCCTCACGGTCTCACAGTCTGCATACCTCATTGAATAAGTCATGTCATGTTCAAAGCTATACAGTTGTGCATTGCACACCTACTTGTCAGTTGGATTGCTCTATAGATAATACATGTAATAATAGTATGCTTTGGCATCATAGGCTAGGACATGCTAATTCTGCATTTGTAGCTCATATACTAAAGTTGTGTAATATTCCTCATTCAAATAAACAAAACAGTTTTTGCAAATTATGTAATCTTGGTAAGGCTCATAGGCTTCATGCCCCTCTTATACATCATGTGTATAGTAAAGCTTTTGGTGTCATATACACTGATCTTTGGGGTCCTTCCCCCTCACCATCTAGTTTTGTTTTTAGGTATTATATTGCTTTTGTTAATGCTCACACAAGATATACATGGATGTATTTTCTTAAACAAAAGTTTGAGCCTCTAGGTGCTTTTAAATTGTTCCACAAGTTTGTTCAAACTCAATTTAATCTTACAATCAAGTCAGTTCAATCTGACTTTGGTGGTGAGTTCAGACCATTCACTAGATTTCTGCAGGATCTTGGCATAACACATAGGTTGACTTGCCCTCATACCTCACATCAAAATGGTTCAGTTGAGAGAAAACACAGAACCATTGTTGAGATGGGCCTAACTCTTCTAGCTCATTCATTTATTCCTCTAACATACTGGGATCATAGTTTTGCTACTATTGTGTATCTAATGAACAGGTTGCCAACATCTCCACTGACTACACATCACTCACCTTTTCATGCTCTATATGATAAGCATTCTGATTACAAAACCATTAGAGTATTTGGTTGTGCCTGTTATCCCATACTCAGACCATATAATCAGCATAAACTTCAACTAATGAGCCAGGAGTGTGTATATCTTGGAGTTTCTCCTCGGCACAAAGGGTTCAAATGTCTGAGCGGTTCTGGCAAGATCTACATCTCTAAGGATGTCACTTTCAATGAGGAACACTTTCCCTTTCCTCAGCTATTTCAGTCAAATCCTACAGCAGGCCCTACTTCCATAAACAATTCTCTTGCCTGTCCATCAACACTACCATCTAAGACAGCTACTACATCACCCCAGGTCCCAGCTGTCATACCTGTCAATTATGACTCAACAGTTCAAAGCATGGAACTTACAACTCATCAACACATGTCTAGGCACCTGGCCCCTCTAACAGTGCCAATATCTGAGCAACCTAATCAATTTAATTTGGCCACAGACCATATCACCACCAATTCACCTCCTCTTGATATGTCGACATCTCATATAATACCTACTACCTCACAGGCTACTCAAGGTAATATGGTCGGTGCTCTCAATTCTGCTCCCACTTTAAAGGACATCTCACCTTCCACTTCTGCAACAAGCCCTTCTACATACCTTGACAATACTGCTCAAAAGTCCATAAACCCAAATAACAGCCTTTCCAGCTCAGAGACTGAGTCCCCTGTCTGTCCAGAGGGTAATACACTCCCTCTATCCACTATTGAAAATACTTATACCTCCAATCCTCTAAAAACATCCTCACATTCCACATTCCCTGTTTCCACATCTGAATCTTCTCACTGCCCATCCATTCTCAGCCATAGACCTCAACCTTCACTCTTGGTTAATGACCATCCTATGATGACCAGAGTCAAGACTAGGAGATCAAAACCTAAGGCACTATTGGCATACAATGAATCTGAACCAACTACTGTTAAACAAGCTCTAGCTCACCCTTTCTAGCACAATGTTATGCAGTCTGAATTTGATGCTTTACAGGTCAATCACACATGGACTCTCACAACACTACCACCTGAAAGGAAAGTCGTTGGTTGTAGATGGGTCTTCAAAATCAAGGAAAATGCTGATGGATCTATTAACAAGTACAAAGCTAGACTTGTAGCCAAGGGATACCATCAAGAACATGGTTTTTACTACACCGAAACATTCTCTCCTATTGTGAAACCCACCACTATTAGAGTCATCCTCACCTTGGCTCTCACACACAATTGGGACATCCAACAAATTGATGTCAACAATGCCTTTCTCAATGTCACTTTAACTGATGAAGTTTACATGACTCAACCTCCTGGTTTTGCCACAATTGACAAGACTCTTGTATGCAAGCTACACAAGGCAATCTATGGCCTCAAACAGGCTCCACGGGCCTGGTATGAAAAACGGGCACAAGCCCTAATCTAGTTTGGATTTACCACATCCAAATGTGATAATTCTCTGTTTCTCTACTGCTCTCAAGGTACTGTTTTATATGCTCTGGTGTATATGGATGACATATTGATTACAGGGTCTGATCACACACTTATTCATACATTAATACACCAACTTCACACTACTTTTGCCTTGAAAAAGCTTGGCAGACCAAAGTATTTTCTTGGCATTGAAGTTTCCTTTCAAACAGATGGCTCAATGCTTTTGACACAGTCAAAGTACATCAGAGATCTTCTGTCTCGCGCAAATATGGTCAATGCCAATGGAGTTCCAACCCCCATGATGACCAGCTGCAAGCTCAACAAACATGGAGCTACAAAGTTGGCAGACCCTTCCTTCTACAGATCCATTGTGGGTGCATTGCAGTATGTGACTTTAACCAGACCAGATATTGCCTACAGTGTCAATAAGGCTTTCCAATTCATGTATGATCCCTTAGATACTCATTGGTCTGCAGTTAGACGGATTCTTCGGTATCTAAGTGGTATTGTCTCCTATGGTTTACATCTGTCTCCATCAGCTACAACTTCCAAATTGTCGCTTCATGCCTATAGTGACTCCGACTGGGCCAGCGACCCGGATGATAGGCGTTCCACGTCTGGCTCATGTATATTTTTTGGTTCCAATCTTGTCTCGTGGAGCTCTAAGAAGCAAGCCTTAGTTGCTCGCTCCAGCACGGAGGCAGAATATAGCGCTCTCGCTCACACCACCTCTGAACTACTGTGGCTTGAGTCTTTGTTATCTGAGCTTAAAGTCACATATCACACTCCTATTCTAATGTGTGATAACTTAAGTGCAATAATGCTATCTCATAATCATGTGCTTCATGCTCGCACCAAGCATATTGAACTTGACATACACTTTGTGCGTGAACGTGTTGTGGCTGGACAACTACGTGTGCATCATGTCCCGACATCTATACAACTAGCTGACACACTTACCAAACCTCTTGGCATTGGAGCATTTCAGAGTTTAAGGCACAAACTCAAGGTTACATGTTTGGAAAACCTCACCATGAGTTTGAAGGGGGGGGGGTATTAGAGATAAGAGTAAAGAGAGTAAAGACTCTACTCTTATATGAACTATGTGTATATATATGATACCCTCATGGGTTTATTGTATAATAATAAAAATATAAATTTCCTATCCTTTATTCTTCTCTCTCTCTCTCTCTCTCTCTCTCTCTCTCTCTCTCTCTCTCTCTCTCTCTCTCTCTCTCTCTCTCTCTCTCTCTCGCATCTGTAACAGAATTCTGTTACTCAAGGATGAACCTCCATGTTCATCTTCATCAACTCTAGTAATTATTCAGGTTTAAAGTCTAAATCTTCAGATTCGGGACTTCAATAATATTTGTTTATGAATCATCAAACAATTAGATTTGTATAATCCTTGTTTTAAAAGTTGATCAAAAGATGAAAACGGGCAACGAAAAAGATGGTTGGTCGAAGGTGAGGCAAAGGGAAACTTGGGGAGTCAGAGACAAATTTTCTGTATGGACTGCAAAAAGAGGGAAATCGTCCGGAGATGATGGCTTTGTAGATTCCTTCTTCTTCTCGGAATTTATGGACGATTTCGATGGAAAGAATTGTTTCGACTTATTTAGGGAATATGGTTTGGTTGAAGAAGTGTTCATTCCAGGGAGACGGGACAAACTTGGAAGACGATATGGTTTTGTCTGTTTCAAAAAAGTGGAGAACGTTCGAAATATGACGGGAAAGCTAGACAATATCCAAATTAAGGGTAAGAAGATCCATGCAAACCTACCGAGATTTTATAGATGGAACTTGATAAACAAAATTAATTAATGTGGGATTGGTGGAGAAAAATTAAAACATAGAACAAATACTATCTACGAACCGAAGAAGAATTTCTGTAGGAATATGTCTTATGCGCAAGTGGCAAGAACAAATACAAATTTCGATGAGATGAGAAGATAGTGCAATAGTGGGGGAGATACAAAAAAAGTATTCATAAGAACACCCGTGAAGGAATCTAAACCAACATTTGTGCATCTTCAGTTTAATGTTGGTAAGAAGGAACTGGCTAGGTTTGAAAAGACCTTTGTGAGGGTGGTGGAAAAGTCGGGAGATACTTATAACGTTCAAAATGCGTTACAGGCTGCTAGTTATTTTCGTTTTTAGCAATTCCACATGGAGTAAATTTGTGCTCACTAGAGGATACATATGAAGGAGATATTAGAGCCCTAATAGATGAAGATAAGGCTTGGATTTCAGAGTGGTTTAATGAAATCCACCTTTGGTCGCCTGCAGACATAGATAACAAACAATTAACATGGATAAGGTGCTACAGATTTATGTGTCATGCTTGGTGTACCCAGCTCTTCAAATTCATTTCGAGCCGTGTTGGAGAATTCATATGTTGTGATCCTGAAACAGAATCCAACTCAAAAATAGATGTTGTTATATTCCTTATGAAAACAAAATACGCATTGAATCTTAATGAAAATCGTAATGCTGAGATTAATGATAATATCTTCAGGATTAAACTTGTGGAAGATATGCATGGTCCAAAAAGGATTGTTAGTGCTGAGAATGAGAGGTTTAGTTCAGATTCTTAGGGGAATGATTCTGATGAAAGAGATGACGCGTGTGATTCAAACAAGGAAGAAGAAGACGGGGAGTTTGGTAGGATCTTGGTAGAAAGTCACAGATTTCGAGGGCGAGGAGGTGATGGGGTTAGATAATTTTAATGTAGTAGGAAAAGAGGTGAATTTTGGAGGTATGGATGGGGACATCTCATTAAATGTAGATGAGCCAGTAAAAAATTCATTAAATGAAACAAATTATGAAATGAACCAAGAGGTACAAATGTCTAACATGCATAATGTAATTGAAAGAAAAATAGATTTATTCCAAAACAAAGATGGAATGAGTCTGGATTATGATTTTGATCCAGTTTTAGAAGTGGGCCTGGAGCTGGGATCATCTGACCCAATCTCTTATTCACCTAATGGGATGGACATAGTGTGCTTTGGGCCCAACCTAAGAAATTAAAAAGAAACTTTTAAATGATATTTATGACAGTATCAAAGTTTCGTTTTCACCTGCATACTACTCGCATCACATCCACGCGTCAAAGAAAAATAATGCAACATATTCTTCTGTTGCTCAAATGTATTTGATTGTGGAGGATTCGATTTTGAGATATTCCGGTGGATCCATCTTATGTTATGAATCTATCAATGATTCAAACGTAAATCAAGGAAACTCAAGAATTAGGAAATCTTTGGAAGAGGTTTCTGTCAAAGTTTGGAAATCTATTAAACAGATGGTGGGGTGAAGAGGGTGAAGATTATGAATTTTTCGAAGGTCTAGTCAGAAAGATGGAAGCTAGAGATAGAAAGTAATTCGAAGATTCGAAGGAGGCTGTGATTAGAATTCATGAATGTAATTACATTCAACATACGTGGAGGTAGTAATTCTATTAAATGAAACAAAATTAAATATTTATTATCTAAATGGTCTGCTGATATATTCCTAATTCAAGAGACTAAGTGTAAGAATACTAATGTGAACCTCGTTCATAATCTATGAGGGAATGATTGGTATGGTTGGACTGCACCAAACGTTGTTGGTAAATCTGGAAGGATTCTCACAATATGGAGGAAAGACTGTGTTCAACAAATCTTCAGTTTCAAAGGAACAAGTGATTTGGGTTTGTTTGTATCTTGGAGTAACATGTATTTCTATGTTGTGATTGTTTATTCTCCTTGTGCATTGTCTGAGAAATGGAAGTTGTGGGCGGATCTGATGGATGTGAAATCAAAATTCCCAACTGGTGAGTGGTTAATTGGAGGGGATTTTAATTCGATAAAATCGTATAAAGAGAGGAGGGGCAGGGGCCAAAACTCATTGCTAGAAATGGACGAATTTAACATGTTTTTGGATGCCATGGAACTTGTGGATTTTCCTGCCACTAGGAACAAATTCACATGGTTTAAGAAAATGGTTCTTGTTGTAGCAGACTAGATAGATTTCTGTTATTTAAAAATCTAATTTCCAAGTGGAACATTTTGGATCAAATTGTGGGGGATAGAGATATCTCAGATCATCGTCCAATTTTCATTAAGGATAATGTCTTGAACTGGGGACCAAAGCCATTCAAGACTTTTTGATGCTAGTTTGATCATCTAGATTTCTTGGATTTAGTGAAGAAGGAATGAAGTGCAATTCAAGTGGAGGGTAATGATGCTCATATTATTTCTGAAAAGTTTAAGGCTCTTAGGAATCGTCTTCAGTGCTGGAATAAACATGTTTTTGGTTGGGTTGATTTAAGAGTGGAGTTGGGTTTGGAAAGACTAAATACTCTGGAAAACGATGTGGTGGGTAATGATGGTTTTATAGTGGAGGAAAATGTTATTAGCAGAGGGGAGGCCCAAGTGGAAGTTTGGAACAACCTTTTCTTAAAAGAAAGTTTGATCAAACAAAAATCTACAGCCAAGTGTGTATAGGAAGGGGATTGTAACACGGGGTATTTTGATTCTCAGTTGAATACTAGAGGTGGAACCAATGTCATTTCTTCCATGAAGATTGGTTTGTATCTTCTCACGAATGTGAGCTCCATCAAACAGGCGGCCATGGATCATTTTGTAGATAGGTTTAGGAGTAGCTTTTCACGTAGACCATCCTTGTACCTTTCTGACTTAGCCTCTATTTCCATTGAGGAAACCTTATAGTTAGAAGAACCATTCTCTTCTAAAGAAATTCATTTGGTTGTTTTTTATTGTGAAGGCAATAAAAGTTATGGGTCGGATAGATTTAACCTAGACTTTCTCAAGACATGTTAGGTTGTGGTAGGGAATGAGGTAATTACTTGTATCAAGGAGTGTCATAACACTGTTGTGCTACCTAAAACTATGTCTTCTTCTTTTATAGCCTTAATTCCAAAATGTTTGAATCCTCAAGTGTTGGAGGAATTTTGCCCTAATTGTCTCATTGGATGCATCTAAAAAATTATATCTAAGCTGATGGCTGCTAGATTTAAGAGTATAATAGGCAAACTTGTTTCTAATTCAAAAACTACGTTCATCCCGGGGAGGCAACTTTTGGACGAAGTTGTTATTGCAAATGAAATCATTGATTTTGCCAAGAGAAATAAAAGGAGTTGAATGTTGTTCAAAATAGACTTTCCAAAAGCTTATGATTTTGTGGATTGGAAATTTCTAATCAAGGTTCTAGAGGCGATGGGAATTGGAAAAAAAATGTACTAAACGACTCAAAGGTGGTGTGTTTTCTAGTTTCATGTCTGCTTTCGTTAATGGTGGAACAACTAAGGATTTCAAGGTTACTAGGGAATTGATACATGGACATCCCCTATCTTCTTTCTTGTTTTCCTTGGCTGTTGAAGGTCTTGCTTTAATGGTTTAAAGGGTGGTGGGTGTAGGGCTTCTTCGTGGCTTTACCATGGATGGTATTTCTTCCATCAATTTATTACACTTTGCAAACGATACTATTTTGGTGTGTGAGAGATCTTGGCATAACCTGTGAGGTGTGAAGTCTATTTTAAAGGGGTTCGAGTTGGTTTCAGAGCTCAACATTAATTCTTGGAAGAGTAGACTTTACGAAATTGGAGTGAAGGAATCTTTTATGAATGATGCCTCTTAATTATTGAATTGAAAGAAGGATTGTCTACCTTTCATTTTTCTAGGTCTGAGGATTGGCGGTAATCATAGACGCATTGCTTTTCAAAATCTGGTAATTTAGTGTCTTAAAGCACATTTGTCATCTTGGAAGGGTAGATTGCAATCTTTTTTGGGAGGGGGTTTACAGTTATTAACTCAGTTTTGGTAAACCTGTCGGTGCATCATCTTGCATTCTACAAAACCCCTGTAAAGGTCCTTCAAACCATTAAATCCATACAAGGTAAGTTTCTTTGGTTAGCATTGTTGGAAAAGTCTGGCGTGGCTTGGGTTTCATGGAAGATGGTGTGTCTTCCTAAGGCTTGCGGAGGATTGGGCATCAAGGATGTTGGACTTTTCAACAAAGCTTTGCTCACGAAATGGTTATGGTGGATGCTTAGGGAAAAGAATGCGATTTGAAGTGATTTGATTTTTTTTAGATACAATAACTTTATTTCCAAGTTTTTCTCTAAAGAGGCTGCAAAACTTGGGTGCTTCGAATCTCTTTGGTGGAAAGACCTGATGAATTATAATGATGCTTGTAATGGAACTTTAATTCCATTTTGGTCAGCAAAATGGTTGGAAAATATGCCTCTTATGAAGGTTTTTCCAGTTCTGTTTGAGTTAGTGGAGAGTAAGCATGTGATTGTGGTAGACATAGGCAGTTGAGTGGGGCAGAATTGGTTGTGGGAGTTAGGTATCAATCGACTCAACCTGAGTATTGCTAGTGATCTAGATGAATTATTGGTTCTGTTGGAGGTAATCTATCCATCGCGGTATGAAATTGATGAGTTCATTTGGTTGTATGCTACAGAAAATTTTTTTTTGTCAAAACTTTCTATGACAAATTAGTCCAGGCTAAAAGTAGCATGGTGTTGGACATTTCAACCTCTTATTTGCAAGCTGCTATGTGGAACTACATGTTTCTGTTGAAGTTCAAGGTTTTCTGTTAGAGGTTATTTTTTTATAGATTGTCAACTCGATTTAATCTAGCTATAAGGAATATCACTAGTAAAGTGCACGACAAGGTATGCGCTTACTGTTTTAGGTGTGACGAAAATGTTGTTTATCTGTTTATAAATTGTCCCACTACTACCAGGGTGTGGAGAAAATTACGAGTTGGATTGATATACCTTACTTGGTGGAAGATAATGTTGGAGACCATTTGAGGGAGTGAGAGACATTGTTGAAGGAGAAATGTTCTAAATTCGTTATTTTCTTGATTTGGTATGCGACTTGGTGTATCTGAAGGATGTTTAACCAAATAATTTTTGAATGCCCCATAGATAATCTAGAGGTTGTGGTGAATAGAATTATTGTTATTTCGTGGTCGTGGTTAGTGCTAAGGCATAATTTTTGATTCCCTATCTCTATGAGTGATATAGATTCCCTCTAAATTTTTTGTAGGAGTTTTTGTGTTGCTTGTGTTTGTTCCTTGTTTGAGCACCCCTAGCTCTCCCATTGAATTCAAGATTTGCTTATATAAAAAAAAAGTATATTTAGCATATTGAAAATAAAATAAAATAAGTTACAAACTTAATTTAATAATTGTTTTTATAATATTTGAAAACTGAATTCGAAGAGTAAAATATAATATATCTATCTTGTAGTCTATTTCTACGATTTATACAATATGATGTTAGTCAAAAGAAGAAATCAAGTTAAATTTTTTTATAATATGATAGAATCTCTTTTTAATTTGACTTAGTTGTACTTCTTCAATAAAATCAATAATAAACCAATTCACGAATATCTGGGTCAACTCGTCAATTTAGTATAAAAATGCAACTTCTTCCATGTTAAATGGTGTGAAGACCTTAATGTGTGGACTAAGATAATTTGTTTGGAAAGAGACACTAAAAGCATCAAGAAGTGGAGCTAGTTTAACATCTATAATATGGATTCATGTTGTAGATAGGTGCATGAACATCTTGCCATGACAATGCCTGAAACGCGGGCAACCACATTCTCATACAGTAGATTTAAGTAGTGATAAGTCAATGTCATAAAATTTTCCAACAAGGCCTAGATTATTACTTCTATTCTAGCTATCCATGGAGAATTATAACTTACTTGTCCATAACTTTTTACTTTCTAACATTTAATTCCACATAATATTGTATTGTAAATCTTATAGTTGTGATAACAATATTCTTTAAGTTTGAATTATACTTTGTCGTCACATATAACGTGTAAAGCATTTCTCCATTTCACCCAAACTTCTTGGAGTAAGAGTAATAAACACAATCAAAAGCAAGCTGAGGTATTGTATAAATATCTAAAATTGCAACTTTAAGTTAACAAACAAGTAAACCCAAAATTAACTTTGACATAAGAACAACCTTATTTACGAAATTTGATAAATTAATAGATCATACAAGAATACTCAAAGAAAAGGGGGCTACCTTAGTATAACCCATTAATGTAGACAAGGATCTAGTTGTTATCTTGATAGATCAATTTTGCTATCTTGTGTAATGTCATGGCAAATACTTCCACAAATGGCTCAACTTCAAATTAAATATGTTCTCTCAATTCAATATCATCATTTGAACTAATGGCGTAGAAGAATACCTATAACTATAAATTGTGAATACATAAAGAATCAACAAATATTAACAGAATAGGCACTGTTTACTAATACGGTGAACAGTGTCATACATAGTAAACAGTGCAAAATATGACATGAACAATACAAAATATGACATGAACAGTGCAAAATATGAACAATGTATGTGACAGTAAATAGTACTCACATACAGTACGTGAACGAGGACTTTTTAAAAGTGAATAAAGTTGATTAATAAAATGTAAAAAAAATGGTTAATGAAATGATGAAATTAGTTAATAAATGCTCAAATATTAAAAATAAATTTTAATAGTAAACTAATTCGAATTAGGTAATAAAAAGTAAAAAGTTAGTTAATGAAATTATAAAATTGGTTAATCAACGTTCAAATATTAAAAATAATTTTGAACAATCACCAAAGCTGTTAATATGACGTAAAATGTTGGTTAATAAAATTAAAAAGTTGGTTAATCACATAATTTATTATTAGTATTTTTTAATATAAAATAAAAAATTTAAAATTTTAAAAAATTTATAATAAAAATTATAATATTTCACTGATAACCATATTGATGAACGGTATAAATATAGAAATTAGATGTAAAATATCATTCCTCCATTAAAAAAAATTAATATTTTGAAAGACAAAGATTGAATAAAACCACATCATAAACCTCCACATTCTTACTATTTTTCATAAGATGTGATAAGGTGGTGATTACTAAAATTATTACTGACATACCTGCAAACCAAAGTTTTCTCATTAAATAACGGAGCAGTAAATATCAGATTACCGGCCCCGAAGAGAAAAGGACATTAAAATAATAATAGTTAGAATATAATAAAGCATTCCATTATAACAAATATAAAAAATCTTTTGTGAAATTAATCATTCCATCTATGGAAAATTTAAGAAAAACTTCTACATGTTTATGAAAATCAGTCCCATTGATTTTTTTTTAAATAGGCAATAGAATTCACACAAAAATATTCAAAACTCTTATAAGAAAGACTAATCGGAATTAATTCCGCTTTAAACAACTGATAAATCTTTAAACAAAACCATCTCCAAGAGAGTAATTTGATCAAGAACAACGAGTTCTCTATGTCGAAACCCTTATTATTAAAAATTACATCATTTCTACCCCTCTATATAACCCACACGACGTAAGACCAAAGGAAAGAACCACAATCCTTTCCAACCTTTTTATGCAGCCAACAAACAAAAAATAACAGAGATTCAGCACATCTATTAAAACTCTCCAACTCAAAACCGAACCACTTCTCCACTCCCTTCCACACATTAAGAAAAATATTGCATCCCAGAAAAAGATGGTGAATATTTTCAACTGAGCAGTCGCAAAGAATACAAAGTTGGCTATTGTCTACATCAATGATTCCTCTTTTCGCTAACTGGTCCTTTGTCGCAATTCTATCCAAAATATCTCCAAGAAAATAACTGAATTTTGGATTGAATTTTAGAGCTCCAAAGAATCCTCAACGCCTTAACCATGACTTCAACAGTGACGAATGGCTCCTGGTAGAATTGAGTTAACACAAAATAACACGAGGTGACTCAAAACACTCCATCATCTTCTAGGATCCACTCGAACCTATCTTTGCAATGAGATCTAGGCCCACGTTCGTCTAGCAAAAGTGAGAGAGCCTCCAAATCCTGCTGCAAAATAAAACCCAGATTAAAAGCAAAAGTGTGATTCACCCAGTTCCAAGAAGTTCTGATCCATAGACCTATCTTAGCCACAACTTTTTTGATGCAACGCGATAGAGAAAATGTTAGGAAAGGCAAGCATGAAAGGTTGGGTATCCGTCCAATTACAAAGCCAAAACAGGATGTTTCTGCCATCTCCTAATATGCCCTTAATACAACGGGAAAATAAGTCCACCTTGAGATCCTTATCAATGCCAATGGAAATTAAACCCTTCCACCAGATGGATTTCGAACAGGTTCGAACAGACCCAACAGAGCCTCAAGACTTCCGCTGCCAGACTCGAATTCGGAGGCAAATACCTATGCTCTAAGATCCCTTTCCATAGCGTTTATTCTTTTGACAATATCCTCCATTTCCACTTGAGCATGAGAGCTTTATTGAACAAGGCTACATCTTTAATTATGAGGCCTCTTTTCTCCTTTGGTAAACAAACTTTGTCCCAGTTGAGCTAATGGATTGATTATCCGTTTGAGTCTCCGGCCCACAAAAAACGGGACTAAATCCTAATGACATCCTTTAGAACTACCACAAGGGCCTTGTAAAAAGATAGAGTAAAAATCGGCAGCGCATTTAACAATGAATTGATTAACACCACACGATCCCTTACAGATAAGTTTTTGCCTCTCCATAATGCCAACCTCTTCCTGAACAGTTCCAAAACAGGTTTCCAGAACCTAGCTTTACGCGGATTGTCACCAACTGTTATGCCCAAAAACTTGAACGAATATTACTTATGGTGCAATGGAAGACAATTGAGGCAGTAGCTACGAAATCTTTCAAATTAATCCCACATAAGCTGCTTTTGAGAAAATTAAACTTCGATCCCGAAACCAATTTGAAACCTCTAAGTAGAGCCTTGACACACCATAAGTTCTCCCAAATGCCTTCCCCCACAAAAAGCACATCGTCGGTGAATTGAACCAAATTGAAGGAAGTTGCTTCGTTCACCTTGAATCCTTTAAACAAACTCTTCTCCTTTGCTATCTTCATCAAGCTAGTGAGACCTTCCATAACCATAATAAAAATGAAAGGAGAGAAGGGGTCACCTTGTCTGACCCCCTTTTCCAAATTGAAATACTTAGTTGCACTACCATTAATGAGAACCGACATAGAACCAGAAAAAACTAATGCTTTCCTCCAAGAGCACCATCTCGGGCCAAAGTTAAACTTTCTCAATAAAAGCCTAACATAGTCTCAGCTAACACAGTCATAGGGTCTTTCGATGTCAACCTTCAACACCGTACAATCCTTCTTCGATCTCTTTGCAAAGTCTAAATCTCGTTGACAACAACGACCCCATCAGAGATAAGAAATCTATCTATACGACTCATCGCCATACCATCCCTATTGAACCAAGCAAAGCGACCACCAATACACGGAACATCGACACAGTCAAGCTCAGCTAAAAACCTGCAAAAACCTTCCATCTCCCCCTGCTGCCCCTCTCTCTCACTCCCTTCCTCTCAGAACTGCACGACACTATGTTGAAATCTCCCCCAATTATCCACCGTGCCCTGTTGAACTTCTCCTTACATTTTACCAAGTCTCTCCACAATAGCTTCTTTTCAGCTAAGTTACAAGACAAGTAAACGTTGCCTAGGAAAAACTCTTATCCTCTCTAAAATACATTAACCCCCACGAAACCAATGCCTACTGCATAGGTCGACCGGTCACTGTTTTGTGTCAAAATTTTGTTATGTCAACTGTCTTTGTGAATTGGTTTTGTTTGTTATGTCAGTTTGTTTGGTATATAAGTTGAGTTGCTCTTTCATTTCACAACATCTAAGAAAACAAGAAAAGTGAAATTACGTGTCGGTTTGGTTCTCACCATCTTCATTCTCTTCATAGCATTTCACAACAATTACACATAATCATCTTTGTTGTCCATTGTGCATGTTCGAGGTGATAACATCCAAAGCCGAAGATTGGTTTATCTGGTTTGGGTTGAATAATCGACATGTTTTTCTTGAATAAAACCATTAGGGTTTTGTCCTCCAAGAATATCAGATTTTAGGGGTTTTGCACGATTCGTTCCATCACATATTCAGACGAGTGAAGGTAATCGAAGAGCTGGAGGTTCTGTCAATTTAGTAACGGTAAACGGATGATTGTGAGTGGGAGATTCGGGTTCGACACGCGGGTGATTGAAATCAGTCGGGCCAGATTTTGAAGACCGAGGGTTGTTCAAAGAGAGTGCTGCAATCAGAGGTTTATTCATAGTGTTCGAAGTACTTGATTCAACTTGAATCAAGGGGCAAGAAGAAATAGGATCTACAACAATAATAGTGTTCGTTTGTTTGATAGCTATTCATTTCTTGTATAAACATTGACCAACAGGTTATATCTATCTATATACAGGTCTCAATTCTATTGTTAGAATTGAGGGCAGACGTACCCCGAGCGAGGACGATGGGGGAATTGCCTCAACAAATCGTTGCTAAATTTTTGTGTTTTTAGTGCAAATGATTATATCAATCAAGTTCTGATTTGAGTTGTGCTGAACTATTTTAAACCTATTACAATCATTGATTGTAAGAGAGAACTTAAGCACCTAACTCTCAAAAGAGAATTCACTTGTAGTGCTCTGCACTCCACGTGTTTGATAAATTGTGTGAACTAAAAACCTTGTGTGCTGTCTTTTCATATTGTCAATATTTTGAAGGCATTGGAACGAGTCACACCGTGTAGTGAGCATAATCAAATTGAAAGTGTGATTGACGTAGTGATTCTCATATCTCATTTATAAAATTCCATAGGCTTAACGCATATCCGATTTTCTAGTAACCGTTTGTTTTAGACGTATATAGTTCCTCGACCGCTTCCGCTATTACACAAATTTTAAAAACCAATTTTTGGTAGTGCCGACTCTGTTTTTAAGCAAGCGATCTATTCAATCCCCCTTCTAGATCTGTGCCATCGTCTAACAAGTGGTATCAGGAGCACCGGTTGATTTCGTGCTTCAAGTATAACTTTGTAGTAAATTGCTAACGAACCTAAATGGGCTTATAATAGAGCACCTATTTTTAATTGAGAAAACTATAGTTACTAGAAAGATTGTATGCGTGTGCGTATAAATTCCATTGACAGGAAGGTATGAAATGTTATTTTGAACGGTCCTATAGAAATAACCATGACCGATGAAAATAGCATGATTGTGCCTAAGCCTGAAGCACAACAAAATGATGACGACGAGAAGAAGTATAACTGTAATTGGAAACTAAAAATATTCTGATCTCCTCCTTGGGTGTTGACGAGTACTATAGGGTTTCCCATTGTTTGACTACTAAGGCTATGTAGGACTCATTGCAAGTTGCCCATGAGAGAATCAATGATGTTAAACTAGCGAGAATCAATACCTTAACACAAGAGTTTGATCTCTTTCACATGGAGCAAGGGAAAACCATTGCTGACATGCAAAATAGATTCTCCCATCTTATCAATAGACTATATTCACTTGGTAGGCCAGATGCCAATGATGTTGCTACTAACAAAATCCTAAGATGTCTTACCAGGGAATGACAACCAAAGGTAACCGCCATAAAGGAAGCAAACGATCTTATGATTTTGGACCTTACAACACTTTTTAGAAAGCTTCAAGAGCACAAGCAAGTGCTCCTTAGTCTCGAGCAATATGAGAAAAAGGGAAAGAAGGAGAAAACAAAAAATATGGAAAAGAAGTCCATAAATCTAAAGGCTTCTTGTTCAAAGTCCCACGAAAAAGAGCCGAATGATTGCAATACGAGTATGACAAAAAGAGTGAGGATATGTGGCTATTTGTGAAGCGATACAATCACTATGCCAAGAAGAATAGTATCCAACACTCTGAGAAGAATCTAGTCAATTTTCAAAAACAATCAAGACATTCCAAAAATGACGACAATAAAGGGAGTAGAACAAAAGGGTCGTGCTATAACTGCGGAAAAACCGGACACTACAAGCCGAATTGTCCCTTGATGAAAAAGGACAAAGGAAAGGAAACAAATTGGCCACACAAGAAGAAATCTAAGCCAAGGAGAGCTTACATCGCATGGGAAAGCGATAGCGAGTCATCCGAGGATGATAGCTCTAGTGACGAAGACGAATCCGTCAACCTTTGTCTCTCCGCTCATCAAAAGAAGAAAAATAAAAAGGTAAGACATGCAAAATATGATAATTCCACTAGATTGTCTCATTCCGAATTGCAAATCGCTTTTGATACCTTACATCACAAAGCTAAAGAAGCCTTTAAAAGGCTAGCCTTAAATAAACAAAATTTTGCTCACCTAGAGCAAAAGATTCGTGATTCCGAAAAGAAACTAGAGGCTTTAAAGGCTTCCATAGTGGAAGGTACAAAAGTGGATTGTGAGGAAATAAAAAAGAGAGTAGTTAACTTCGGGTGTGATACTTGTTACATTTGGCAAAATGAGGTTAGAAATCTCAAGGCCAAACTTAACAAGACTCTAGAACCCAAAATCACATTTGCTATCGATAAAGCTCATTTTAGGTAGAGTATGGTTAATCCATATCAAAAATACACCTACGTAGTAAAGAATCATGACAGCAAAAGTGATACAAAAGTTAATTTTTCTTGTTTGTATTGTTGCAAGAAGGGTCACACCATTGCTAAATGTCGCTTTAGGAGATTTTTGGTTCCTAAAGGGGTTTATCAATGGTTGCTTAAATTCGACCATGTTTTCACTCACAACCTAGGACCCAATAAACAATTGGGTACCTATTCTTGCTAATTGTGTTCATAGGTACAACGTCTTGAGACTACCGAGAGAAGATGGGTTCTCGATAGTGGCTGCTCAAGACATATGACAAGAGACATATCTCTCTTTATTGAATTTGTGGAAAAGAAGAAGGGATTTGTAACCTATGGAGACAATAACCGGGGTGCAATACTTGGAAAAGGTAGTGTAGGTAATCCCTCATCCACTACTATCTCTGATGTGTTGCTAGTCGAGAGCCTTAAACACAATCTCATTAGCATTAGTAAATTATGCAACAAAGGATACAAAGTATCATTTTCAAAAGATTGTTGCCTAATTGAACATAATGATAAAATGAAGGATGTGTTTAACGGTCTAAGAGTAAATAATGTCTATATGCTAGATTTGAGTGAAGTATCATTGACTAGCGATAAATGTCTCATAAAAATGAGTGAGGACTCATGGTTATGGCATAGACAGGCATATCTATTTTGACATGCTAAATAAGATAGTTTCAAAAGATCTAGCCATAGGCTTGCCCAAAATCAAGTTCACCAAGGATCACTTATGTGATGCATGCCAAATGGGAAAGTAAGCAAGGATCTCACTTAAATCTAAAAATGTGGTTTAAACTATGAGACATCTTGAACTTCTCCATTTGGATCTGTTTGGGCCATCTAGAATTAAAAGTCTAGGTGGTAACTATTATGGTTTTGTTATAGTCGATGATTTTTCTAGATTTTGCTGGACTATCTTCTTGGCTAGAAAGAGTGATACATTCTCCGCCTTTGAAAAATTTGCTAAGCTTTCTCAAAATAAGTTAAACACAAACATCATATCAATTAGAAGTGATCACGGGGGTGAGTTCGAGAATTATCTGTTTGAGGAATATTGTGGTAGACATGGAATTGATCATAATTTCTCCGCTCCGCGTACCCCTCAACAAAATGGGGTGGTGGAGTGCAAAAGTCAAATTTTGGAAGAGTTAGGGAGAACTATGATCAACGAAAGTGGGTTACCTAAGTATTTCTAGGCTGACGCCATTAGTACGGTGTGTTATGTCTTGAATAAGGTGCTCATTCGCCCTATTCTAAACAAAACACCGTATGAACTTTTAAAAAGGCGAAAGCCAAATTTGTCTCACCTATATGTCTTCGATTGTAAGTGTTTCGTGTTAAACAATGGAAAAGAAAGTCTAGGTAAATTTGACTCTAAGGAAGATGAAGGTATCTTCCTCGGATACTCTTAGTCAAGTAAAGCTTATAGAATATACAACAAGAGATTACTTACTGTCAAAGAGTCCGTTCGCGTAACATTTGATGAGTCTTATCCAAGAAGTATCGAAAAAGGTAGTTTAGTTCATGGTGCAGGCGTATCTTCTGAAGACATACTCAAAAGTTCTGAGACGAGAATTGGTCAACCTGACCTAGCCAAAGTTGAGGAGGAAAAAAATGACTGCCATGAAGAGACCGAGGAAGTCCATCCGTTTGAGAAAGATGATCTTCCTCCAGCTTGGAAGTCTTCCAAAGGCCATCCCATCGACAATATCCTCGGTGATATCTCAAAGGGAGTGACGACTCGATCAAAGCTAAGTAATTTTTGTTATCATTTTGCTTTCATTTCTCAGGTAGAACCTAAAAACCCAAAAGCGGCGTTACTCGATGAACATTGGTTCCTATCAATGTAAGAGGAAATTAATCAGCTTAAAAGAAATGAGGTTTGAGACCTTGTCCCTCCTCCGTGAGGCCATCGAGTAATTGGCACCCGATGGGTGTTTAGGAATAAACTGGACAAAAACGGAGTAATAACACATAATAAGGCACACTTAGTCGCTCAAGGGTATAACCAAGAGGAAGACATCGACTATGAGGAGACTTATGCACCGGTTACCCGACTCGAGGCTATACGCCTTTTACTTTCCTTCGCATGTGCGAAAAAGTTTAAGCTATTTCAAATGGATGTGAAAAGTGCATTTATAAATGGTTATATAAATGATGAAGTTTATGTTGCCAAACCTCTGGGATTTGAATCCCATGAGTATCCTGATCATGTATACAAATTAAAACGTGTCTTGTATGGACTCAAGCAAGCCCATAGGGCTTGATATGATAGTCTAAGCAAGTTTCTCCTTGATCAAGGGTACTCAAGAGGAAAGGTTGACACAACTCTTTTCATTAAGCGTCAAGGAAAACACTTAATTTTGGTACAAATTTATATTGATGATATCATTTTCGGGTCAACTAACATGAATCTCGTAAAGGAGTTTTTTACTTTAATGCAGGGAGAATTTGAAATGAGTATGATGGGAGAGCTCACATATTTCCTCGGATTGCAAATTAAGCAACTACAGGAGGGTACCTTTGTGGGCCAGACGAAATACTATCTTGAGATTCTCAAGCGGTTTGACATGACAAACTTCAAAGCTATCGATACACCAATGCCAACATGTGCGAATCTCAGCCGAGACGAAAATAGTAAGGATGTAGAGGTGAAAAAGTATCGAGGTATGATGGGATCTCTCCTCTATCTTACTGCCTCTAGACCCAACATTATGTTTAGTATCTGTATATGCACTAGGTATCAGTAATCTCCTAAAGAATCCCATTTAAAAGCAGTAAAGCGCATACTTAGATACCTCTCGGGTACTCCAAAGTATGGGCTCTGGTATTCTAAGGGAAATGATTGCTCTTTGGTTGGCTTCTCAGATTCTGATTTTGCAGGATGCAAATCAGATAGGAAAAGTACGAGTGGCACGTGCAATCTATTATCAAACTCTTTGGTAAGTTGGCATAGCAAAAAAGAGGTCTCTGTAGCACTGTCAATCGCCGAAGCGAAATATGTTGCGGCCGACAGTTGTTGCACTCAAGTCCTATGGCTTAAGCAACAAGTGCTCGACTTTAATCTCAAACTTGAGCGTATTCCAATTTTTTGTGACAACAAGAGTGCTATAAATCTAACCAAGAACCCCGTGCTACATTCACACACCAAACATATCGAAATTCGACACCACTTCCTTAGGGATCATGTGGAGAAAGGCGACGTGGTTTTTGAGCATGTTGACACTAAAAATCAACTTGCTGATATCTTTACAAAACCTCTTGCTACTTAGCCTTTCTTTCATATCCGATGGGAACTCGGTGTTCTTGATATTTTGGATCATGTTTAGCAATATCTCTCGCATGTTATATACATCTATATCTATATGTGCTTTGTCCATCTGTTATCTAACAAATGAAGATGTTAAGAGCCATATATGAGTGCATCTCGTTACATTTAGAGCTGAGGTAATATCCTTCCTTAACTAGAATCTCTTTAAATTTCCATGTTCACAAAATGAAATGTATCAAATCATGTGTCATCATTGTCGTGTATATCATGATTGTGCATATTTCACTCATTTGCATGCTTGAAATATGTTTTGGCTTGGTATTTATGTCTTAATGTATGCTAAATTGATCAAAAATTAAAGTTTTGCTGGTTTTTGTCTGCATGATGCCGCAACTGCGAAAAACACCCGGCGAAAAACAGAAGAGTCGCCACCTTTCTTTATTTATCCCAAAGAGAGGGAAAGGAAACGATCGGAAAAACCTAACGAAAAAGGGAAAAGACGAGGTCATCGCAACCAAGTCCTGGATTCGGGAGTCGGTTACGCAAGGGGAAGGTATTAGAACCCCTCACATCTGTCGTACTCGACGGGATCCATGCTTGTTACCTATCAAAGGGTGTGTTTAAACTATCTACAAGAAAGTCTCAGGAAAAAAAGAAAAGAGACTCGGCAGAGCATCGCCGCTCTGTGCCTACGTATTCCCTCTTGCAATGGGAAAGTCAGAGTCAACGTAGTTCGGCTAACTACGGGGAAAAAAGGGGGGAAAGGTTGCTCGCCAAGACATCGCGTCTTATGCCTACGTATTCTCATCTGGTACAAGAAATCAGAGCAAACGTAGTTCGGGATAACAAGAACTCCGGTTGGTTCAAAATGTTTTACCCGAGTAGGGTTAAACCTTCGTTCTAGCAGTTAGGGATAAAGCTTGTTTGTGGTAGAACCAAAGCTTAACAACACTATTTTTTACGAAAAAGGTTTCCGATTAATCCCGAAGGAAAAATGTTTGAAGTTTTGTTTTGAGTTTTTTTAGTGAAGTGAATTAATTTGGTTTGTGATTCACGTTGCACTAAAGACTATGACCTAGGAACGAATGCGTCACATATCACCCAAAGGGTGTACACTAAACACTCTAGGCCATTGAGAGGAATCCCCCCAATCACCATTTCCCAAGTAGCTTAAGGCTCGTAGCGCACAATGTTCATCGTATTTATTAGATGAGTTAGAATTGTTTTGAGATAAGAAGAGAGAAAGACGCACGAAAAGTCTAAGGGAAACTCGGCCCTAACGTTGTCATGCAAAGTGGTCCTAAGGTTTGGATCAAAGGGGAACATCTACCCTAATGTTAGCATGCTTGGATTGAACACCTAATGTCCCTCCTACTCCCATCCTAAACGGAGGGACTAGGAATCCTATGGGGATCCTTGCAAAAAGCACAAGAAAGCACAAAGTAAATTCAATCACAAGTAAGAGATGCAAACATGGAATGCAACACACAAGCAAAGGGAGGAAAAAGTATAGGGTAAATACCTCCACAAGCAAATCTCGACCTTTATTAATGCAAGAAATAAATATGCAAAACACAAGAGGAAATGCAAATGCAAGCATCATCGCTATGAACAACAACACACAAGTATGCATCCAAGTGGAAAACAAAAACAAGTCGACGAAGTCTCGATTAAACAACCAAAACAGCGACAAAATGTCCAGAACATTTCACTTCTAATGCATCGTATTGAATTACGATGATTCGACGCGAAACGGTACTCAAACATGCAAGAAAATCAGCAAAACAGACCCACTGGCACAGTGTTAATCGGTTAACCATATGCGTTAACTGATTAACCACTTAAAAATATCTGGAAATCTGGAAATCTGTACATGTTAATCGGTTAACCATATCGTTAACCGATTAACACTTTGAAATCTTTGAAAAAATTTGAATGTTTGAAATGGTTAATCGGTTAACCATATGCGTTAACCGATTAACACTGTGCCAACAGCAGAAAAACAGCAATAGAACAACATTTTCAGCAAATAAGCACTTATCCGATCAACCGGATGATCACATAATCACTTAATCACGAAATTAAACCAGCAAATCATGATTCAAAAAGCATGTAAACAAATTAACACAACCAAATCATGAACCAATCGGATCAAATTAACCACAAGCTAATCAAAGATGAAAATCCACATGATTTTACAAATAAGCTAAAAATAGATTCAGATCCAACCTTCGGAGCGGAGATTTGCTCCGGTTAATGTTGATTCAACTGTAATTGAACAGATCCGATGCTAGAAGTCCGAAATACTTCAAGATCCGCACCAATTCTTGTAGTAGCAATGAAGATCCTTCAATATGAAACCAAATCAAGCCAAATAATCACTTCCAAAATCACTTCCAAGTTCAGATCCAATTTTGCATGAAAATTGGATGGAGAAATTGATTCAATAGAGAGAATGGATGAAGGTTTAGCTCTTAGAGATCAATAATTCCAATGAAGAATCAATGATCTCAATGAGAAGAGCTTTGGTGAGGGTTTTGTAGATTGGAAAATTTAGAGAGAATTGAGAGAGAATTGAGATCAATTCTGAAAATGAATGAATTATGAGTGATTAGATCTGTGAGGTTTAGAGTGGATCACTTAAATACCAATTAGGGTTGGATCCAAATGAAAGGTTTGGAAAATTTGGTTTGGAATGAGGAATGGGCATTTGGAGGGAAAATGAAACCAACCAAATTTCAAATAGGTTCTAGATCCTTCCCAAAGTGAAAATCATACTTGCACATGACCAAAATTAGACCTCAAAGTGGCTTGAACTGAAAATTCACATGCAGAGGAAAAATTTGCACTGGTTAATCAATTAACCATATAGGTTAATCGGTTAACACCTTCAAAAATCCCAATTTGCCCTAATTTTGCCTTGGTTAATCGATTAACCATATAGGTTAACCGATTAACACCTCCAAAATTTGAATTTTGGCGCCTTTTGGAGGGAAATCTGCCTGTTTGTCCGTTTCCAACTGTTTGGAGCTCTGTTAAGCTTCTGAAACTTGCTTTTGAATGTCATAACCATGAAAATGCTCGTGATAGCCTGAATATTGCTTTCTGAGCTAAAAATACCCGACCGCTGGGCAAAATAAATGCCAGAGCCTGTGATGCTCGCTGTTCCGGTTCATGCATTGAGACGAAAACTGAGTCACGGGAAAACCTTGATCCCCTATCTCAAAAATGAATGCTATGCAAATGCAGAAATGCGAAAATGTAGAGAAGCAAAAGCCAGATACTGCCAAATCCACAAGGCCAATTTTGGGGTGCTACAACTGTCGCTATTCAAATAGCTTGGACCTGAAGGGAGAAAAAGCATCCGCTTTCAAACATTCAAGGTATAATGTGATTGAATACAAAAGAAACCGGAAATTTGCACCCTGCGGGAATGCAAAACAACGACTACCAACCAAGAGTCAAAAAACGACGCGCTGGGGATAACAATCCAGTACGAGCTGAACTTCATCCAAAAGATACCAACCAAGAGTCGGGATGACGCCTCGGGTACCAACCAAGAGTCGGGATAACGCCTAAAGGATACCAACCAAAAGTTGGAACAAAGATCAACGGATACCAACCAAGAGTCGGGATAACGAACCCTGCTGGGGAACAAAAGAGAAAATAACCAAACAGTTTTATGGCAATTTCACCGGGGAAAGAGCAGACTAACCAGACGACTCTGCATGGGATAAACATCTATCACAAGACAATGATCGGACAATACCATCTAAAAGATGGGATAAAGGCTGCTCTTTGGGGATAAAACCACACACTACCAACCAAGAGTTGGAATCACCACAACACTAACCAAAATTTACATGGCGAGATGACTTCGTTGGGGAGATACACCGACCAAAAGTCAGAATCCACAACCGGGAAACAAAGGTTACCAACCAAGAGTCAGAATAACATCAACAAGACGATCAAACTGGATATTACGATCTTACTGGGGAATCAAAGACTACCCACCAAAAGTAGGGATAACGAACCAAGGCTTACTCATCAAAATTTGGGAATAACAAACAAGGCTACCAACCAAAAGTTGGAAACAAACACCTGTTGAGTCACCAATTACCAACCAAAAGTTGGGATAACAACTCCAATGAGGAATAAGGGAGGACTAACAACCAAAAGTTGGACAACAAACAGACGTCCCAAAACGACCCTACTGGGGAATAGAGGAGGACTACCAACCAAGAGTTGAGATAAGCATTCATGCATACCAACCACGAATACCAACCAAGAGTTGGAAAACACCGGTCCTGGACACCAACCAAAAGTTGGGATAAAACGGCCAACCAACAATAGGCTACCAACCAAGAGTTGGAAAAACGATTGCAGGGAATAACATCTGACCAAAAGCTGGGAAACAAAGTTACTAACCAAGAGTTAGGATTGCTGGGGAAATCCTCATCGACCAAAAGTCGGAACAAGAGCTACTAACCAAGAGTTAGAATAGCTGGGGACGCTAAACGAAGCTGACTCCACCACAGAAGACTACCAACCAAAAATTGGGATGATCATCTAGAACTACCAACCAAGAGTTGGAATAAAAGGCTACTAACCAAGAGTTAGAATAACAGCTACTAACCAAGAGTTAGAATAACAAAGGCTGCTGGGTCACCAACCAGGAGTTGGAATAAAGCAGAGATGACCAACTAAAAGTTGGAATAAAGACTCTACAGAAGAAGTCAAACAACTCTGTTGGGGAAAGGAACAACATGCTCGACCAGGGAAAACATCACTTGCAAGTGACTCACCTGGGGAGAGCAAAGATGTTTAACCAAACGACTCAGCTGGGAAGAATATGATAAAACAACCAACCCAGAAATCCATCCTGACGCAGATAACACGAAAACCCCTTGAATCAAACAGTCTCCGCTGGGAAGATATTTGATCTTAAAGATACCAAACCTGGCTTATGTTTCAGACGTATATGTTTGAAAATAGCGTAATGCTCCATACGAAATGGAAATGCTACGCATTTGGGAGGATGCTATGCGAAAATGCAAATGCAAAGGAACCACCTTAGCAAAATAAATGCTAAAGAGAGGAAACCAAACTCCGCCGGGGAGAAACAGGACGCTGAGTATGATCGGAATCATACTGGGGCACAAACGAGCCCTGGATGACCTCCTTGTAAAGCACCTTGTCAGATACAACCGTTCTAAAGAGAACAACAAATCATCCTACTGGGAATCAGAACTCTGCTGAGGAAAATGCCCTGGATGGCTTCCCAGGAAACAAATCTTGTGGGGATCAAATGCATAGGCTGGGGAAACACCCGGAACAACCTTCCAACACTCTAGGGAATGAACACATTCAACCGGGGAGAACCGTTCAAAATACGACCTTATCGGGAAGTAAAGTAAACTGTTGGGAAATAACTTCACTCTGCTCGGAAAGAAATCCCGCCCTGCCGGAGGATATCCAACACTTCTGCTGAGAGCTCCACTCTACTGAGGGACGAATCATGCCTCGCCTAAACATCTGTCACGTCAAGGGAATCAACACTGAACTCTACTTGGGGAAGAAACCCTGAATACCGATACTATCGAGAGAACACCAGAAAGTCAACTCCGTTGGAGAGAGGGCGTCGAAGGCGCCGCCTCTGCTGGAGGATAAAATGCTGAGAACAAACCCACCCTGCCGGGGGTTAGCCTTTGCAGGGAGTCAAAACCTTACTCCGTTGGAGATTCACTACACACCTTCGCTGGCGATACCTGGATTGATAGTGAGATTCTATGGGTACGATAAAATCTCTGCTAGGGGAGAGACAAATCTGTGCAATAATTTCAATGTCGTGGAGGAACGTATCTGCTGGGGGGATCTGCCATCCTACAATGAAACAAAAGAATGCGTACATGCAAAATGGTTACCTCAATTACAATTCATGACATTTACCACATGAGCAAAGTCATTTGCTTGCGTTAGGCTCTGTAAAGCCTTCTTTTTTTCCTGCAATATTTATCAAAATATCGGACGTTTTTGCAAACAAAACAGTAAAAGTAAAACAAGAAAAGGAAAGCTCTTTGACTGAAGTGAATAATTTTATTGATAACAGGCCTGTAAATAGGCAAATTACAATTGGGGTGCAATTCCTGAAAAGAGGCAATTGCGAAAAAGCAAAAGAAATATATACAAATGTCGGCAACGTGGAAACAGACATCCACCATGTGTCGATTCGGCTATGACCTGTATGTCTCCGATGTGCCTCATGTTTTGCCTTCTGAAAAGACTGACTGGACTGATTCCTTTCCTTCGAGATAATCGCTCTTAAGCTTACAGATCGAACGCAGACCGCAATCGTTCGCTTTCAAATCCCTAACTTTTGCCTGGATCGCCCTTTCGGGTTTTCAATCCACCGGGATACCCATTTTTGCCAAAGTCGCCTTTTCAGGTTTTCAACTTTGCGGGTTTACATATTTCTTTTCTTTCTTTTCCCTAATTTTTACCCGAACCTTCTCTTTTTTATGGTTCTCCGGGATGCCCCATTTTTGCCTGGACTTTTCTTTTTCTGTCCAGCGGGTCTCTTTAAGCAAAGTATTTTTTAGCCACGTCTGCGTTCATAGGGGACGAAAAATCTTCACCATCCATGGTAGATAGTAATAAGGCTCCGCCAGAGAAAACCTTTCTTACTGCATATGGACCTTCATAGTTAGGAGTCCATTTTCCCCTGTGATCTGTCTGAGGAGGAAGGATCCTTTTCAACACCAAATTACCCGTCTGGAAACACCGAGGACGCACTTTCTGATCAAAGGCTTTCTTCATCCTACTCTGGTACACCCGACCATGAGCAATAGCCACTAATCTCTTCTCATCAATCAAGCTCAGCTGATTCAACCTAGTTTGCACCCACAGCTTCGTTAAGATTTACATCCGACAATACCCTTAAAGAAGAAATCTCAACTTCTAATGGTAGGACCGCTTCCATGCCACACACCAGTGAGAAAGGAGTTGCTCTGGTTGATGTACGTACCGAAGTATGATAACCGTGAAGAGCAAAGGGCAGCATCTCGTGCCAGTCCTTGTAGGTTACTACCATTTTCTGCACAATCTTCTTGATATTCTTGTTAGCTGCCTCAACAGCGCCATTCATCTTTAGACGATATGGAGAAGAATTGTGATACTCAATCTTGAAACTCTGACACAGTTCCTTCATCATTTTGTTATTCAAATTTGAACCATTATCAGTAATGATTCTCTCAGGAATTATATTACGGAAAATGATGTCCTTCTTTATGAATCGGGAGACCACCTGTTTCGTGACATTAGTGTAGGATGCTGCTTCTACCCACTTCGTAAAGTAATCAATCACAACCAGGATGAAGCAATGTCCATTAGAAGCATTCGGCTCAATCTTTCTGATCACATCGATTCCCCACACGGCAAAAGGCCAAGGAGACGTTAACACATTCAGAGGAGCCGGTGGCACATGCACTTTATCTGCATAAATCTGGCATTTATGGCATTTTCTGGCGTATTTGAAGCAATCGGATTCCATAGTCATCCAATAATACCCATATCGCAACAATTTTCTAGCCATTGCATGTCCATTGGCATGAGTACCGAAAGAACCCTCGTGGACTTCCTCCATCAACAGGTTTGCTTCAAGTTCATCAACACAGTGCAACAAGATCATGTCGAAATTTCTCCTGTAGAGCACATCGTCTTTGTTTAGATAAAAGTTACCGGCTAACTCCTCTAGGTCCTCTTATCTTTGCTGGATGCCCCAGATGGGTACTCTCGAGTCTTGAGAAAATGCTTGATATCAAAGTACCAAGGCTTCCCATCCGATGCTTTCTCAATTGCGAATACAAAAGCAGGTCTATCAAGACGCATAATGGTGATGGTTGGAGTTCCATTCCAGAAGTTGACTTTGTACATCGAAGATAGCGTGGCCAGGGCATCTTCCATTTGATTCTCGACTCTTGGCACATGATGGAACTCGATTCTATCAAAGAACGGCAACAACATCCTTGCATATTCCTTGTAAGGCACCAGGTTGGCCTGACGAGTTTCCCACTCTCCTTTGATTTGGTTAACGACTAACGCAGAGTCACCGTACACATCCAGATTTGATTTGGTTAACGACTAACGCAGAGTCACCGTACACATCCAGATTCTTGATCTTCATATTAACGGACTCTTCTAAACCCAATATGCACGCTTCATACTTGGCTTCATTATTGGTGCAGGCGAGAGTCAATCGGGCAGTGAACGGTATATGAGAACCGTGAGGAGTAGTAATAATAGCCCCGATCCCATTGCCATATGAATTAACCGCTCCGTCGAAAACCAGTTTCCACCGAGATCCAGTCTCAGAACCCTCGTCAGGTAAAGGCTCATCACAGTCTTTCATCTTTAAAAACATGAAGTCTTCATCTAGAAAATCAAACTTCATCGGCTGATAATCCTCAATTGGCTGTCCGCGAGATATTCCGACAGAACGCTTCCCTTGATGGCTTTTTGGGAAACATACTGAATATCATACCCCGTTAAAACCATTTGCCAACGGGCAATCCTTCCGGAGAGTGCTTGTTTTTCAAATACGTATTTGATCAGATCCATCTTCGAAATCAATAAGGTTGTGTGGTTTAACATGTATTGTCTCAAACGCTTAGTGGCCTAAGCGAGTGCACAACATGTTTTTTCCAGCATTGAGTATCTTGACTCACAATCAGTGAACTTCTTACTCAGGTAGTAGATGACATGCTCTTTTCTACCCGACTCGTGTTATTGATCGACCACACATTCCATTGAATTCTCAAGAACCGTGAGGTACATGATCAGTGGTCTCCCTGCAACTGGAGGCATGAGTATTGGAGCTTCCTACAAATATTCTTTTATTCTTTTGAACGCTTTCTAGAAATTTTCATTCCACCTGACCGTTTGATCTTTTCTTAGCAATTTGAATATTGGTTCACAAGTGGTTGTAAGATGAGATTTAAACCTTGCAATATAGTTCAATCTCCCCAGAAAACCACAAACCTCTTTTTCCGTTCTCGGCTCAGGCATATCTTGTATAGCTTTTATTTTGGCAGGATCTACCTCAATACCCTTTTCACTGACAATGAAACCCAGTAACTTTCCAGATCTCACCCCGAAGGTGCACTTGTTAGGATTCAGCCTCAGCTTGAACTTCCTCAGCCTTTCAAATAATTTTAGAAGATCGACCATATGTCCTTCCTCCTTCTGTGACTTTGCAATATGTCATCAACATAGACTTCCACCTCATGATGAATCATATTATGAAACAAAGTGACCATCGCCCGTTGATAAGTTGCCCCTGCATTTTTCAATCCAAAGGGCATTACTTTGTAGCAAAAAGTCCCCCATGGTATGATGAAAGTAGTTTCCTCCATGTCCTCTGGGGATATCTTGATTTGGTTATACCCAGAGAAGCCATCCATGAACGAAGACACAAAATACTGAGCGGTATTATCAACCAACACATCGATATGAGGGAGCGGGAAATCGTCTTTCGGGCACGCTTTATTCAGATATCGATAATCGACGCACATCCTGACCTTTCCATCTTTCTTAGGCACAGGAACAATATTAGCGACCCACGAAGGGTAATTCGTGACAGCAAGAAACCCATCATTCAACTGCTTCTGAACTTCTTCTTTGATCTTGACTGCCATGTTAGGCCTTGTTCATCTCAACTTCTGCTTGACTGGTGAGCATTCTTATCTGAGAGGTAACCGGTGTACCACAATATCTGTATCCAGCCCGGGCATGTCTTGGTAAGACCAAGCGAAGATATCCTTATACTCACGGATCATCTCAACCAATCTTCTCTTGACACTGTCTTCCAATGCAGCCCCTACTTTAACCTCTTTCTTATCATCCTCGGTGCCCAGATTGATAATCTCAATATCCTTCTGATGAGGTACAATAACCCTTTCCTCCTGCTTGAGAAGCTTGGCTAACTCCTTAGGTAGTTCACAGTCTTCGTCAGTCTCTTCTTCAGCTTGATAAATGGGATTATCAAAGTCATACGAAGTCATAGCCGAACCTGAATGGATGGCATCTGATAGAAAAGACCTGCATGATGATGTTATGTTCATTATGCGATGCAATAAACAAAACACATTGCCATTTTTCTGTTTAATATAAATGCAAAACAAAAATAAGAAAAACTGGGATCACAATATTTGAATGCGAAAACACCCTTTATTTAATGATAAAGTGCGAATTACAAAAGGCCCCACAAATTGGGTCACTACGTCTTGGGCAGAATGTAGGACTGAACATAATCAAAACAATGAACATTACTCTGCAGTAGTAACATGAATGACTTCTTCGGTAGTCCAGTTGCATAGCTTCTGGCCAGGAGTACATGGACGAATCCAAGCATCCATATCGCAATCACTGTCACCTTCATCATCTCCGACGACATTAATCCTGTCAAATATCACACCACTGCTGAACTGCACAGGTCCCTGGAACTTCGGAGTGCTTTGAGAAGAACTTAAGGGTTTGTATCCCAGGCCAAACTTGTCCTGCTTGATGGGAACATTAAGAACTTGGCCCCACTTCTGCGATGAACTAGATTCTATGATAGCACGAGCTTCCTTGAGTGATGACATTAAAACCTCTGGGCCTTTGGCTTCTACAGGAGACTTCCTCTGAATCTGAACAGTTTCAAACGCCTGGCAGAGTGTTTCGTGGATCTCCCCATCCACTTCCACGTACTTGAAGGATGACAAATGGCTAACCATAATATCCTCTTTACCGCATACCGTGACTATCTTCCCTTCCACCATATACTTTAACTTTTGATGCAACGTTGAGGTGACTGCCCCTGCAGTATGTATCCACGGTCGACCGAGCAAACATCTATATGCTGGCTCGATATCCATAATGTAGAAAGTTGCATCAAAGATATCTGGTCCTATCTGAATAGGCAATGTGATCTCCCCAAATATTGATCTCTTAGATCCATCGAAAGCCCTCACGACCAAATCACTTGGAATTCATATCAAACCTTGAATGTCCAACTTCATTAACGCCTTCTTTGGAAGCACATTGAGAGATGATCCTGTATCAACCAGGACATGCGACATTAGAGAACCTCTACATTCCAAGGATATATGCAGAGCACAATTATGGTTCCTCCGAGCAGGAGTCAGATCCAGATCAGTAAAACCAAGACCATTACCGGCATTTACATGAGCTACTACCCCCTCCAATTGATTAACAGAAATCTCCTAGGGTACGTACGCTGCATTCAAAATCTTCAATAATGCATTGCGGTGGGCCCCCGAACACAACGATAATGACAGGATAGAAATCTTCGAAGGAGTCTGATTTAAGTGATCTATAATCTTGTAGTCACTTTTTCGAATGAGTCTCATAAATTCCTCTGCATCCTTCGAAAAGTCATCAGCATTGACCTGTGGTTGAACATTCTCTTCAATCACGACCTTACATTTACCTTTGTCATTCTTATCAGCATTAATCTCCGGTGGTGAAAAGACCCTACCACTTCTAGTGATACCTCCGACCCCAACGATATTCTCAACCGATGAACTTCCATCTGTAGACGTTGTCCACTCCTGCTTTTGCCCATTACAGAATATCTTTCTCCCATAATTCCATGGGATAGCTCTAGTGCTCTCGTATGGCACAGGTCTAGGTATAGTAATGATAACCGGAGTTGGCCTAGTAGGCGCTGAAATATTGATCATCCGGTATGGAATGAAGATCATAGCAACTTTGCTTCCATCATTACTCACTTTACTCTCAGTATCTTCTTTCACAACTTTATCAAACTGCAAACAACCCTCATCCATCATTCTCTGAATACCCTTTCTCAAAAGATCGCAACCCTCCGGATGCACTTCACACTATGAGCAGTCAAAAGAACAACCTGGAAACACCCCCTTCTTCAATAGACTAGCCTTCACAAACCCCAACGGAGTCTTCAAATCCCCAACATCAGTTACCAAATTTAGCTTCTCCCCCTCAATAATGACATTGGCTCCTGCCACCCCATGATTTGGCATCAGGTTTTGAGTCACATTGGGCCCATCGTTGGTGAAGTTGATAGCTTTGGAATCAAGTAAATTCTGCATTTTGTGCTTGAAAGCTTTGTAGTGGTCAATATCATGGCCTGGGGCACCTGAGTGAAACTCGCAATGAGCATTCGCATCTAAGCCAGGAGGTGGTGTACCAGTGAGAGGAGCCAGAGTCCTCTTCTGAACCAACTGTAACTGCAGCAGATGTTGTAACAACTGAGAATACGACATCAGAGGATTTGCAAACTGTCTATTAGGCATTCTGCGCCTAGCAGCATAAGGTCGTGGAGCGTTGACCTGTTGCGGAGCTGCGGCCAGGATATTTACTGTAGCAACTTGTTTATGATGACGGGACTGGGCTCTACCTTTACCCTTGTGGGAAATAGCATTCACATCCCCCTCCCTCTTCTTAGGGTTCGTTGAATATGGTTTCTTTGTTCCTCCCGAAGAGGATCCACCACCATTCAGAATCTTACCAGACTTGATTCCACTTTCGATTCTCTCACCAGCAATTACCAGATCAGAAAACCCTGCAGACATGCAGCCTATCAACTTCTCAAAGTACACACCAGGTAGTGAAGCCATGAACAGGTCGATCAACTCCCTTTCAACCATAGGGGGTTGTACTCTTGCAGCTAAATCTCGCCACCTTTGGGCGTATTCCTTGAAACTCTCAGTACTTTTCTGCGACAAGCTCATTAATTGTACCCGGTTTAGTGCCAGATCACTATTATACTGATAGTGACGCACAAAAGCTTCGGCCAATTCTCTCCAGTTGCGGATATGAGTTCTCTCAAGTCCCATATACCACTCCAAAGACGCCCCTACCAGACTGTCCTGGAAAAAAATACATCAGCAACTTTTCATCACTAGAGTAAGTTGACATCTTCCTGAAATACGCCCGAATATGCACTCTTGGACAAGTCGTCTCTTTGTGTTTGTCAAAATTGGGCACCTTGAATTTGGGAGGGATCCTGACCCTAGAAACTAGACCAAGATCCGACATATCAAGGCCCAAAGAGTTCTGATTCTCAAAAGATTTCATCTTCTCCTCGATCAGTTTAAACCTTCGGTCAGCTTCAGTCGGTAAACCACCCTCCATATCTCTCATGGAAAACACATCATCCTGGTTATCTTCCCAATGAGGACCAGCAGCCCCGTGCACAGCGCACACACTTCCGTTACCAGCAACATTACCATTCTCATTTTCAGCTCCTCCGCCCGGAGGTACGACAACAGTAGGGATACCCTGTGGGATAGATCCACCGATCTGTGGAGGAATAACACCAGCTCCTCCATGCAAAACGCCATCTTTGTCAACCCGTGCTATCAACGGCTGGACCAAAGTTTTTCTTATTAAAGATGTTTTGATCTTGAATGGTAAGTGCATTACGACAGTGAACCCTAAAGGTAATGTCAAGCACTCGGGAAGGACAAGGCATTTGCCTAACAGCTCCACAACCATCCAAGTCTTATTATGAAAAGAGTTTTGAAAATGCACTTGGTACGAGACCAAGGTTTTTAGGCTCACAGAGAAAGGTTTTGAAAAGAAAGGGTAGTGAATAGATCGAGGTAGGTTTATGGTGATGCGTGAAGCAATCGACTTACAGGGGTGAAGTACATACAAGGTTAATGTGGTTTGATGGAAGAGATGTAGAAAGAGGATGTGAAACCCTAAGGTGGTCCAATTTGAAATGAGTTTAAAAATTACTTGACGTTGGATCAAGCCTCATTAGTTCTTTATTTTGAAAACATGCTCTAGCCTAATTCATTTTTATCTTTCTTAACAAGTAGCAAGCAAGCGTGAAAAGAACTAAACTATTACACTGTAACGGGAGATGGATACATATAAAATACAAGGGATTGCGAGAAATAAATGGTCTCATTGTCAGGTAGCCCAAGAGAAAGTTGTGTGTGTGCGAGGTGCACTAAACTAGATAATGAAAAAGAGTTCAGACAAAAAACAATCAAACTAGGATTTATGTACAAGGCCAAAACTTCAACATCTAAGATAATGATCAACAGTCCACCAATTAAGGGGTTTTAGGGTTTCGATAGTTTTATCGTGTTTTTGGTATTTTGAATGAAATAAACAAGGAAAGGGTTAAATGACAGTATATGTAATATGATAGGATGAAATATGAACAATGATGATATAATGAGCAAGGTAATAAACAAGATAATATCAACAATAGTATAATAAGAAATATGTGCAAGAGTATAGACAGTGATATATTAACAAGAATGTAAAGCAATTATATTGAACAAAAATTAAAGTCAAAGGTTTAAATTTTTTGAATGAAATGGGTCAAAAGGAGTGGGATCTCGTCTTAATCATAAAATCGTGTCGATTAATCGAAGGTAATCTCTCACGACCCCAAAGTTTAGAAAAATGATCCAAATGATCATTTTATATAGATTTGAAATAATGAAGATTATCGACTTTGATAAGTCGACATTTACGAATGTAAAGACTTCATTGACCGATAAAATAAAATAAAATCGAGATGAAATTGAAAATAAGGTTAAATCTCGTCTTAATCAGAAACGTTATGTTAATTAATCGAAGGGAATATCTCACGATCCCAAAGTATAGAAAAATAATCCAAATGATCATTTTCTGCAGATTTGAAATAACGAAGGTTGACAACCTCGAAAACTAACGTTCGTGAATCAAAAGACTTCATTGATTCAAAAAATGAAATAAAATTGAAACAGAAGAATAATGAAAATGAGGAAAAGAAGGTTGTCTCGAATTAGTCACCATTTATCAATAGTTTGACCAACGGTGACTTTGATGATTTCGTCATTGACCAGAATAAAATCGAAAAGAAAATAAAATAAAATTTAATGATTAGAAAAAGGTTCAAACAAACATTAACAAAATATTAATAAGGTCATTTAATCCAAAGACTAATCTAATTAAAGTAAAAAAAAGGGTTAAAAACAAAACAAGAAAATAATGAAAATCTATATAAAAGCTAACTCCAATTACCCAAAACTCAGATCCAATTATTCAAAAGTTAATTAAAATCTAAATCTAAATCTAATTAACATGATTTAAATAAAAGAAAAAAAAGAAATAAAGTCCAGGGGTGCAGATGAGAGATTGGGATTGTTCTAATATGAAAACCATATGGATCCATGAACCCATTATACTCTCCAACAAAAATCCCGCTAAGAAAAAAAATGTTGTTGGTATAAAAACAGAGTGGGCTGAGCCTAAAACCAAAACCCGGAAAGCCTAAAGCTTTGAATACCATCAGCTTCACCATTGAAAAACACAATTTAGGTTATTTTTACAAATAGGAAAAAAAACTCTATGCTCAGACTTTTATCATACTTATCGCCGTATCCACTAAAATGAGAAACGTTGGTGAAAAAAAAATCACAAAATCGAAACGCACGCGTGGTGAAGCAATTTAACCCAACCTTCTTTGTCTCTTGATCATGGGGGAATAATGATTTTGTCCGCGAGGTTTTTGGTTCGAACACTCCACTCTCACGACCTGGTTCGCTTAGGATTAGTTCAAAATCAACTCATGATTTCGATTTTCAATCCACATCTCAATTTCTCATCTTCATCTCGCTAACTGTCTGCTTCGTCCTAATTTCTTTCTGGTTTTGGGTTTATTTGGGACTGGGGTTGGAAACGATTTGAGGCTGAATGTGATTTGGAGGTTTAATGATGGGTTTGCACAAGGTTTTGAAGGAGGAGGTGATAAAATTTTGGGTCCGTTTTGGAGGAAGAAGAAATAGATGGATTTATGTTGAGGGAAATTAGTAAAGGGTTGTGTCTTGAATCGGTGGAGGTTAAGGAGGTTTAGGTTTAGTGGGATTATTTTGGTTTCAGAATTATTTTTGCAGGGTTTGCTTAGCTCCAAAAAAAACCTCCTAAAACGAGGAGCAGGGGATAGGCCTTTATAGGAGAGGATTAGGAGAGTGAAATAGGAAAGGAAATTGCCGTTGTGATTGTTTGTGTTTTGGAATTTTTCTGGCGTTTTGGACGTACCAGTTTTGGTGTGTGTACGTGGCTTTGTGTAAGTGAGATGGGGATTGCATAACGACTTTTGTACATATGGACTTGTGACGATTTTTCGCAGTTTCTCCTCCTTTGAATTGTGTTTACAGGTTGTATTTGTATTTTGGGGGTCATGCTATCGTTGTTGAGGTTTTTCCTCCTTTCGTTTGTAGTTTTGTGGAAAAGTTATGGTGATGTTGTATTAACTGGTATGTTAATCTTATGCAGAGAGAAAAAAACCCATGGTTGGATAATATCATGGCTTGAAGTGTGTACCGGTGGCTTCATAAGAAACATGGCTACTGACAATAACATACGGGTCGTGGTGCATCATGATAAGGCTTAAAAAGGTGGTTTGCAGTGGCTTCATGAAGTGTAATGGCTTTTGTTAGCAAAGTTTTGTGTGTTGCTTTTGCCTAGTATTCTGCCGGGCCCTTTTCCCAAATATAGCAACTTTTTCCTTCTTTTTTTTCATAACTTTGCTAAGTTTTTTTTTTAGATGGGTCTCACATTCATAGGCTTATGGATTTTCTTTAGTAACAATGTTCGATGGGTCTAAGAAGGATGGATGAGTTTTTTTTTAAACAAAAAGGGCTTTTATTGTATTAAATTGGACCTTGTAACTTGTAGGTTGAAATTTGTAATTGGAAATAACAATATAATATGCACCTTCACACTAATTTGTACTTATTATACTTTGAATCCTGAATACACATGATTAATACTAAGAACGAATCTTCCATACGATTAAAACACTTGTAATCAAATTTGAACCACGAGAACAATGCACCAACTTTGGATATTCTACAACTTGATTATACCACATGGATTCCAATGCAATAGTCTGGTATCAACATCAAGCCTTATGTGGGAAATGAATTGATCCTTGATAATTTTCAACCATAAGTCACATGAATCTGTCACCCTCTTGCCCCCACAATGATTCCTGATCAAGTGACTTGTGAATGAATTAATTTTATCTGTCTGAACAGAAATTAAGTCAAACTTGATTATTCTTAACCCAAACTGCACACACTCCTAATCGAATATCCTCAAATGAAGCAGAAGCTTAAACAACAAGACAACATCATATTTTTTTTTATATTTTTGAATGATGGTTAGTGAATGGATGCGCAAATGAAATTATATACAGGTAGGAAAAATTTGAGGTATGACAGATGCCCCTATCTAATTGGCTTAAACCTAGTAAGATGAATTGCTACGACGTTCATTCTTCCAAGGCATAAGTCAATTAGATATGAAGAAGACTCCGAATTTTTATGAAAAGAAAGAAAGTGTTTGGGAAGTGAACTAACAAATCATTGTCAACCCTTGAGTGGACACTGAAAAACTGGAAAAAGTTGTCATCACCAAAAGGATGGTAACAAAGGCGATCTGCCACCAAAAGGATGACAAATCCGTCACCAAAAGGATAATGGAGCGACACATACACAATCCCACCACCAAAAGGATGCAGGGAACACACGCACAATCTGGCACCAAATGGATGACATACCCATCACCAAAAGGATGATAGAGCGACACATGCACACAAGTTGCTACCACCAAAAGGATGATAGAACGACATTCACACAATCTGACACTAAAAGAATGACATATCCATCACCAAAAGGATGATGGAGAACTCAAGAGTTACTACCACCCAAAGGATGACAATAATCTTCTCAATCCTGAATGCAACCAACACCAAAAGGACGCAGGCTAGGTTGATCTGACGAAGTTCGGCTATCACCAAAAGGATGATAGTCAGGAAATTCACAAAAGGTCAAGTTTGCTGGAGACAACTCAATGGGGAACACCCAAGAGGAAGATTGGATTGAATTAAATCAACGGGGAACGCCCACTGACATGTTTGGGAGTCATAGATTTGACAACAAAAGGTTGAAATAATTTCATGAGGAACACCCATGAACTTTGAAGAAGATGCCCCTGAACAGGCTGAGTTTTGCTTTAAAACTCTCGATCTTGGTCAACAAAAGGTTGAACAACTTCGTGAGGAACGCCCACGGGTTCAAAGCAGATGCCCTTGGCTAGGCTAAATGTCGCTTTGAAACTTTTGAATTTGCCCACCAAAAGGTTGAACAACTTCGTGGGGAACGCCCGTGATCTTGAAGAATATGCCCCTGATTGGGCTAAATATTGCTTTGATGTGCCATTGAATTTGCCTAGCTAAAGGTTGAACAACTTTGTGGGGAACGCCCATAGTCTTGAAGAAGATGCCCCTGACTGGGCTAAAACCTGTTTTGATATCGTTAAATTTTGTGATGGGAACCCACGATATTTCAAAACATGCCCCTGACCGGGCTGATGATGACCTTGGAAATCTACGAGACTGATTCTGGACCTTGACCTGCGTATGGGAATGCTTGATGATAATGATATTCCATAACAAATGGAAATGCAAATGCAAATGCTGATGCGCAGATATGCAAGAGTTGGGGAAATATGTTATAGTTTAAGTATGCATCTGATGTGAGATGTATGCAGAATGCTGGGGATATGAAAGGGTCTGAAAAGACGGTCATGCCAAGCGTGGTTGGGCTTGCTGGGGAACATAGATATTTAGGGTGAAAGGTACCAGTCAGAGATGGTTTCACAAAGAAAAGCCAGCCGAAAGTGGCTTTAGAACAAAAAGGTGCCAAGCAGGATTGGGCTTTGGACAGGGTGGGGAACAAGCTTGACTTCCCGACATTGTTTCTTCATGATGCGATCAAATTATAGATACGTTGAGACCCCTACTTTGGCGTTAGGTTCTTCTGAGCTAGATGATTTTGGTCTCGGCCAGGTCACTTCAGGATTTCAAACGATGTTCCTGCATGTCTCTCGGAGTCATGATCACCCTTTAGTTACCCTAAGAGAGTATGTAATCCCTTAATTTCTTTCCACCACAATGCTATTATGTGCAATACTTATCACCAATAAAACAAATCTTGCAAACATATAATAAGAAAATAGAAGAGAAACTTTTTTATGAAAGTAATTTTTATTGATGAAGACTGTAGATGCTTTTGATTGGCTGCATTTTATGGCAAAATATTGATGGATGCATGAATGTCATGACTGATGTTAAGATATACATAATGAGGATTCAGCAGGGGAATTTAAATAGCTAAGAGTCACTTAAGTTGGATGTCATGCTGAATGTTATGAAATCAAGCGTATGACATCAGGGCGTGTAGGTATTAGTTTCTGTTATTAGCTCAGGCTATACTTCAGGAAACATTTTAGGAAGCCAAGTTAGCTAAGGCGACATATCAGGCATTTCTAAGGATAACATGGAATGCCCCTGACTCAATTGGACGTGCGTAGTTTCATGAAGAGAGGTTTGTCTTGGGTAAATCTAAATTCAGTACGAAGGCCCAAGGATTGTATGTTGCCTATATATACAGAAGGAGCAACCCTATTTGAAGACATTTCTTGACAGGGTTTTAAAGAACGTCTATTTGTGAGTGAAGAGTTCTGTTCTTCACGTGTTTTTGTGTGTCTTAGGAATACTTGTAAACCAAGAAATTATCTGCTGTATGATTGCATTGGTCTAGAGTTCTTAAGCTGTCTGTTAAGTGTGTTACTCTAAAAGCTTTTAAGCAAGAGTGTTGTGTCACTTGATCAAAGTTGTGAAGCAAGATCAAGATGTGTTTGAACTGTGACTTCATTGCCATTTGTAACTTTGAATTGGTTGATATCACTGCTATGATTGAGGGGGTGTGAGTTGGTAACTCTGGTCTAGTGTTAGGTTGAAGTGTCATTGAGTATGTATTAAGTGAAGAGTGCAAACAGGTTATCTAAATCTGAATTAATTCTACTAATAGTGAATTTCCTCCCTGGCTTGGTAGCCCCCAGATGTAGGTGTGGTTTACATTGAACTGGGTAAACAATTATCGGTGTTATTTACTATTTTCATTTACAGTTTGTCTTGAAGTTTTGTAGTCTGTGTTATAGTGGATGTCATAACATCCGTGATAACATCCACTATTGTGTACCTAGAATTTCAATTGGCATCAGAGCATGCACCCTGCCTATTATTTTCTGGGTGAGATCTAGGGAAGATAAATTCTGGTACTATGGACAAGGATATAGGATTCACAAATAGACCACCAATTATGGATGGTTCAAATTATGACTACTGGAAACCTATGTTAATAGCCTTCTTAAAGTCTTTAGACAGCAAGGCATGGAGAGCTGCCAACTCAGGATGGGAACATCCAATGAAGACTGATAAAGATGGATTATCTGTGTTAATACCTGAGGAAGAATGGTCAAAGAAAAAGAGGCCTTGGCTCTTGGGAATTCTAAGGCTTTGAATGCCTTATTTAATGGTATAGACAAGAACATTTTCAGACTAGTGCATCAATTTGAACTAGATAAAGAGGTTTGGGATACTCTCAAAACAACTCGTGAGGGACCTCTAAAGTCAAGATGTCAAGACTACAAATGCTGACCACCAAGTTTGAAAATATGTGAATGAAGGAGGATGAGACTATTCATGAATTCTACGTGAATATTCTTAAGATTGCCAACACCTCAGGTGCTTTAGGAGAGAAGATATCTGAAGAAAAGCTTGTGAGGAAGATTCTAAGATCTTTGCCTAAGAGGTTTGCCATGAAATTCATTGCTATTGAAGAAGCTCAGGATATATGCAACATGAAAGTGGATGAACTCATTGGTTCTCTCCAAACTTTTGAGATGGGGATGTGTGATCAGGTTGAGAAGAAGAACAAAAGCATAACCCTTGTCTCAAATACTGCAGATGACTTTGAGGGGGACAATAGTGCAAGTGAGGAGAATCTGTCAGAAGCAATAGCCTTGCTTGGAAGACAATTTAATAAACTGATCAAAAGAATAAATCACAAGTCTAGGCCTAATGATAAGAACACTTCTTCTGACATCAGCAAAAGAGGTAAAAATGAAGAAAGGCCCAACCAAGGCAAAGGAGTTCAGTGTCATGAATGTGAAGGATATGGGCACATTAGAGCAAAATGTCCCACATATCTCAAGAAGCAAAAGAAGGGCCTAGCAGGCACTTGGTCTGATGGAGACTCGGAAAGTGGATCAGATGAAGAATCTTCCAAACATGTCACTGCTCTGAATAATGTATGCATATCTAATGGTGACTCAAGTGAAGATGAGCTGACCTTTGATGAACTTGCAGCTTCATATAAGAAGTTGTGCATCAGAAGTGCAGAAATATATCAGCAAGGAGAGCAACAAAAGAAAAGCATAAGGGAATTAGAGGCTAAGAAAATGGATCATTTGGAAACCATAGACTCTCTCAAAAGTCGGGTCAGCTTGTTGGAATCTAAACTAGATCAGATGTTAAAATCCTTAAGGATGCTAAACACTAGGACTGACACTCTAGAAAAAATTCTACAGAGTGGTCATAATGCAGGAAATAAGTCTGTTATGGGATTTGTTTGTGAATAGAAACCTATCTTGGGGTCCAAGAAGCCAAAGATTGAGAATCAGAGGTCAAACCGGATGTCACGACCAATGTCACGACATCAGGGAAACAGAAGCAAGAACCAGATTAAGAATAGATTCTAAGGGTATAGGTGTTATTACTATGGAAGACTTGGACACATTAAACCTTTCTGCTTCAGGTTACATGGATTTCCTAGTAACCCTTATCAAGGAAAATCCAAACAGAGTACTCATGCTAAGAAACATCATCAAGTTAGACCCAAAAGGGATGCTCAGGTCAAGAAACAACAATGGGTTACCAAGGAGGCTTCTCTAGTAGCTCATACCTCTCTTAGGATGCCAACCAAAGAAGACTGGTATTTTGACGGTGGTTGTTCTAGACACATGACTGGAATGGAGAATTTGTTGATGAACATTAAACCTCATTCCTCAAGCCATGTAACCTTTGGTGATGGAGCCAAAAGAGAAGTCATAGGTGCTGGAAAACTAGATTGTCCTGGTGTTCCAGAACTGGAGAATGTCATGTTGGTTAAAGGACTGACTGTAAATCTTATCATTATTAGTCAGCTTTGTGACCAAGGTCTCAATGTCAAATTTGCTAAGGGTAAATGTGTTGTCACCAATGAAGAAGGTGAGGAAGTCATGAGAGGGTCTAGAGCTAAGAACAATTGTTACTTATGGGATCCTAAAAGTAACTTGAATATTTGTCCCTTGACCAGAGAAAAAAAGGAGGATAAACTGTGGAAGACCATATCCAAAGAAGCAGTAGGAGGAACTTCAAAGCTAACTCCAGATGATAGAACAGGTTGTGTAAAATGTCAAGTTGGTAGGAAAGTCAAGAAAGGACATCCAAAAGATGGACATCATAGAAACCTAGACCTGTTGTACTGGAATTTGATGGAGACCATGACAAGTGATCATAAAGGAAGCAATGTCACTTCAGATGTCATGACTCTGTACTTGACATTAAGAGTAACATCAATATAAACTCAGGTCAATCTAAAAGAGTCAGACATAAGGATGACAAACATCAATTTGGAAAGGTTCGTGTGAAGCTTGGAAACATTGATCAACATAGTGCTGATATGGTTACCAGAGGTCTCAAGGCTGCTCAATTTGAAAATTCACAAAGCAAGTTGAGGACGTGCCTTTAGGAGAGTTTATACCAATTAATGATAACTGGGAATTGTATTTTGAAAATTAATCATCTGGTGATTGGTTAAAATATTAAGTTCCCTCCTCTTGTGCAATATTACCCCTCTAGAACATACACACAAGACTTTTACTACAATTGGTGCCCATACAAACTTTTCATCTTCCATACCTCTTCCGACAAGCACAGAAAACCCTCTCTCGCGCGATCAAAGTCTCCAAGAATGTCTCAACATCCAAAATCTTCCCCTTCCAAAAAGATGAACATCATCGCTGATGCAGATGCTGATGCTAGACCTGATTCTGGAAACCCTAACGAGGTTCTTGTGGTAGCTCCTTTGCGCATGCTAACCCTAGAAGGACTTATGGTGAAGAAACCACGGTCTTCACATGCAAGAAGACCTAAAGACCAAGTCACAGGTCAGGCTTCTCACTCTACAACCTCCATTCCTAATGATGATATCAATGGGGAAGAAGCTAGGCAATCCACAACACCATTGCCAATTTGGTATCCAGGGTTCTAAGTGAGCCACATGATGTGCCAAGAATATCTATTCCCCCTAACACTGAAGGTTCTGCTCCTCATCTGGATGAACAAGCTAATGTCATTCACAATGTTGAAACCTTGGAAACAACTTCTCAAAAGGACACTAACAAGGGTCAAGCCTCTGAAAATAATGATGGTCACATGCAACGTGATAAAAATGATGCTGATGAGGTTCAGAAGGACAATGTTGATGTTGTGAATCTTGATGAATATTCAGACAATGATCTGATTGCCACAATCAACCCTAGCATAGCCAAAAGGCTCATGACTAGGAAAGGGAAGAAGATTGTCTTGCAGAACACTCCTACAAAGAAGGCTGGGACAAAGAGAACTCTGGTTGGCCCAACCAAAGCTTGGAGCAAGGTAGTTCCAAAGAAGAGGAAGGCCCAAACTAGTTATGAATCAGACTCTGAGTCAGATGTTTCTTGTGATGTCACTGACATCCAACCAAAGAAGAGACCCACAACTAGAAAACTGGCTGCTAGTGTTCCAGATGTTCCCATTGACAATGTATCCTTCCATTATCCATCTAGTATCAACAGATGAAAATATGTTTATCAAAAGAGGTTGGCTTTGGAGAGAGAGCTTGCTCAGAATGCTCTTGAAAATAAGGAGATCATGAATCTCATCCATGATGCTGGCTTGCTGAAGACAGTCACTCAATTCTCACATTGCTATGAGTTACTTTTCAAAGAATTCATAGTCAACCTGTCAGAAGAGTGTGCTGATAGGAAATCCAATGAGTTTGGCAAGGTTTATGTACGAGGTAAATGTGTCACTTTTTATTCAACAACCATCAACAACTATCAGGGAAAATCAGATGCAACACAACCTGATATAGCGGTTTCTGACAACAAAGTGTGTCAGGTGATAACAGCCAACCAGGTAAAAAGCTGGCCATCAAAAGGAAAGCTAGTTGCCAACAAGCTGAGTGTCAAGTATGCCATGTTACATAAGATTGGTGCTGCAAATTGGGTGCCCACAAATCATAAGTCAAATGTGGCAACTATCCTTGGGAGATTTATCTATGCTGTTGGAACCAAAGCCAAATTTGACTATGGGACCTATATTTTTTTATCAGACCATGAAGCATGCAGACAACTATAGTATCAAAGGCCCCATTGCATTTCCTTTTCTTATCTATGGAATAATCTTAAATCAGTATCCAAATATTCTCAAACAAAATGATTCTGCAAGCAAGAGAGAAAGCCCTGTGTCCTTCCATCACAAGTTGTTTCAGGGAACTCATGTCCCTGACATTGTCATGACATCTGTTGAAACTTCCAAGGAAAGTTCCAAGACAAGTAAAGTTAAGGTTATTGCAATGCTCAAAGAAACTTGCAAGGAGCTGGATACAAGGAAGCAGAATCTTGAGAGATTGATCAGGTCCCTTGAGCAAGATGAAGATTCTGAATTCACTGACACTGATGAGGAGAGAAATGATGATGGTTCAAGGGGGGATGATGGCCAGGATGCTGCATCAGAGGAAGCCGTTGCCAGTTCTGAGGAGGCAAGTGATAAATATGTTGATGAAAATGACTTCAACTCTTCTGAGGAGGAAGATTGATGTGTTGGTGTTGATGGTTTGCTTGGGCTGATGATGAACTGCAGCTGGTGTGCCTAGTTTTTTTTTGTTTCCTTGCTTAAATTTTGTCTTTATTTGATAGCTGAAATATTTGTGTTGCTCATCATGAGCTCTATGTTGTAATGACCCCTAACATCTGCACTTCCATACTTATTTTGATCTATACTATTTAGTTAGTTTTGATCTAAATTTGTGGCTAAAAGGGGGGGGGGGAAGTGGTAGTAACAACATGGCTAGATGTGTATGTGTGTCTGTCTCTCACAGGTGGAAGACTTGGTTGTTGTTGCTGCTCTAAGTGTGCTACAGGTGTTGCTGCTAATAATATGCATGTTTGAGCTGAACATGCTTGCAGGTGTGATAACAAGATGTTGTTGCTGTTGTGTGATTCCTAATGTGTGTAGGAATGTATGTTAAAATTATGTGAGTTTTGGCTGAAGCTGTTAAGATGTGTGTGTGTTTCTTGATGGAACCTAGTAGTAGTATAGCTGCTAGATGTGTGTGTGAGGGTGTTTGCAGAATGTGTGTGGATGTGCTTCTTTTCAGGGGGAGTAGCACAAGAGGTTCCACAGAAAGTTGTGACATCTGTAGTCTAGGATGACAAGTGATTATGTTCTTCAGGATATCATCCTGAATGTCCTGACATCCAGAATCCAGAGCAGTCAGGATAAATTTGTGTGACTTCTGTGTGTGCAGGTTGTGTGTACACTGAGGTGTTGTGCATCAGTTGAGGGGGAGTATCACAGGATGATCCACTGATAATTGTGATACTTGTAGTATGGACTAGCAAATAGTTCTTAGGGTGTGAAGATGACTCTGATATGGTATTGTAGCTGTGTGTGTTGTTAGCTAGTAGCTTTCTTGCATGTATGGTATGATTTCTGCTGCTTGTGATCTCCGATATGGTAACAGAGTGTTTTAGCCAAAAATTTGCCAAATGGGGAGTTTGTAGATGCTTTTGATTGGCTGCATTTTATGGCAAAACATTGATGGATGTATGAATGTCATGACTGATGTTATGACATACATAATGAGGATTCATTAGGGGAAGTTTAAATAGCTAAGAGTCACTTAAGTTGGATGTCATGTTGAATGTTATGAAATCAAGTGTATGACATCGGGGTGCGCAGGTATTAGTTTATGTTATTAGCTCAGGCTATACTTCAGGAAACATTTATGAAGCCTAGTTATCTAAGGCGACATATCAGGCATTGCTAAGGATAACATGGAATGCCCCTGACCGCAGTTTCATGAAGAGAGGTTTGTCTTGGGTAAACCTAAGTTCAGTACGAAGGCCCAAGGGTTGTATGCTGCCTATATATACAGAAGGAGCAGTCCTATTTGAAGACAGTTCTTGACAGGGTTTTAGAGAACGTGTATTTGTGAGTGAAGAGTTCTGTTCTTCATGTGTTTTTGTGTGTCTTAGGAATACTTGTAAACCAAGCAATTATCTGCTGTATGATTGCATTGGTCTAGAGTTCTTAAGCTGTCTGTTAAGTGTGTCACTCTAAAATCTTTTAAGCAAGAGTGTTGTGTCACTTGATCAAAGCTGTGAAGTAAGATCAAGGTGTGTTTGAAGTGTAACTTCATTTCCATTTTTAACTTTGAATTGGTTGATATCACTGCTGTGATTGAGGGGGAGTGAGTTGGTAACTCTGGTCTAGTGTTAGGATGAAGTGTCATTGGGTAGGTTTTAAGTGAAGAGTGCAAACAAGTTGTTTGACTCTGAATTAATTCTACTAATAGTGAATTCCCTCCCTGGCTTGGTAGCCCCCAGATGTAGGTGTGGTTTGCCCTGAGCTGGGTAAACAATTACTGGTGTTATTTACTATTTTCATTTACAGTTTATCTTGAATTTTTGTAGCCTTTGTTATAGTGGATGTCATAACATCCGTGATAACATCCACTGTTGTGTACCTTGAATTTCAAAGACCCATAAACGGAAAAATTACAAAAGGATGCAATTCCTAAAATAGGTAATTGCTTTGAAAGAGAAATAAAATACAACGGCAATGTTGAAATCGGTTTCTGTCGAGTTTCAATTCTGCTATGACCCATATATCTCCGAAGACTCTTTATGCCTTGCTTCTGAGTGCAACGATTGAATTGATCTTTTCTATTCAGAGCTCAATGATCATGGAGGAAGGTCCATGCGTCTTCCAGGATGCAATTTTGCCTTTTGAATCCCTAACTTTTTCCTAGGCCGCCCTTTCGGGTTTTCAACCTGTTGCACCCCAAAATTTGCCTAACCTTTTCTTAACTTGGTTTATGTTTCATTTCATTTCTTTCTAGCATTTGCATTGCATAACATTTTTCATTGAACAGGGGATCAAGCGATTATGCATAACAAGAGGAGTCTACTCAGAGGGTTGAGCCTAAGCAAGGGGTGTTACTCAATTTTGAATGGTCATCAAGTCATCCTGAAGTGGGCATTAGTCTTGTGAAAGGAGTGATGGATGTATGTGGGTCAACTCCTAACTTGGAGGCCAGTTTAAGATCATCATAGGATTTTGGATTCATGATTATGGATATGAGATGTTGAGAGAGCTCATTGAGTGCTTTAAGACCCATGTTGGAGCTTATCCAAGTGTTTGTGCTAAGTGTGAAAGGTTACAGTTGAAGGTGTTGCAATTAGGGTTTCCATCTAGTTAATCCTCAGTCAATTGTGAAATTGAAGAAGATTAAAACTCAATTCAAAGTCTCTATGGTCATGGGATGTTGTGTTAAGATACATGAGAAATCACTTCAAGTTCAATTCATCAAGGATCAAGTGTGTGAGAAGTTACTAAATTAGGGTTCTCAGGGTAAAATCCCCTATTTAGTGCCTAACTTCAAGGCCACCTATCTCCAGATACAAGTTTCATCTCAACTTTTGACCAACATGAAACTTGTAGAGCATGTTCTTAGCTTTCTTTTGAGTACCAGAAGTCCTTTATTAGATTTATAGAACTCAAGTTATGATCAGGACAAGTTACAGGTCATCAGATGAATGTGATTTTGGTCAACAAAAGTCAACTCACTTCAAAGCAATTTTTGACCTAGAAGGATGTTTCTCCTCAAATTTTGGCCAACATGAAAGTTGTATATCATGGTATTAGCTTTCTAAAAAGTACTAGAAGTCTTTCATCTGATTTATAGAACTCAAGTTATGAGGCTTGCAAGTCAGGGGTATTTTGGGAAAGTGAGATTATAGGTCATAAAATTATATGTCCATTTCACCAACTTGCACACCTCAAATGAAGATTTTTCCAACATCAAACTTGCTCCAAATGGTGTTATTTGTTTGACCATACATGGAGAAGTCATGGATTAGGCTTGGAATGAAGAATTGATGGGAGATTTTTCATGGAAGAAAGCTTAAAAGGGCAAAATGGGAATTACTTCATTTTTGAACATTTTTGTGCAAATAGGTACATATTTTGAGTGCAAATCATGTTTTAAACACATTGGAAATTTTAGAATTTGAGTTTGATGTGTTTTGGTGAGCCATTTCCAAGTTTACTTCATCATGAAGTTACACAACAAACATCAACCATTGAGATCAAACAAGGGCTAAATCCTAACCCTTCACACTCCATACACTCCCAGCAAGAATTTTGAAGCATTTTGGAGCCAAATTGGTGAGATTTTCGTGCACATGAGTGAGCTCCAAAATCAATTCCGATGGATTTTTAATTGGGCTCTACAAGCTGTCATTGGGCTTAATTCTTTTCCAGATCCATCACATATAAGGTTTTGATCATGAACAACTCATCAGAACACGAAATTGGAGGAGAATTGGAGCTAGACAACTTTGAAAAAGTGGTGGAAAATTGAATTTCGAATTTGGAGAATTAGCAAGAATCAAAGTAAATTAAGCTTGCAAACATCTCTAGGAAGGATCACTGAACGTTTCTGGACAATTTTCTTCAAGCTTAAGCAAGAGGTGAAGGCTTAGTGGAAGTTCTCCACTAGGTATTTACAATTCAACCTTACACTCTGGATATGCATTGATTCATTTCCATTTTTACATATTTGAGACCTAGACAACATGTATATCATTAATATATAAAACGAATTGGCATTTGTGATGATTGTTGGTGGATGCTCAAAAATGTTTGGATCTGTTATGGCTTATTCTTGTGATGTTTTTCTTGTTTGTTGCTTGATCTGTAATCTCCATAGCCTCTAGATGATTTCTGGATAATTTGGTTGAGTTTGGTGAGATTTTGTTCTTGAGGCACATTTCTATTTGCCTTCGATTTGATGTTGTGGTGAGGAATTAATGGAAATTGACCTTGGATTCTTGTTCCTCATGAGTTGTAGATGAGATTTCATATTAAATTTGTTGGAATTGATGAGGTTTTGACCAGAGCACTGTTGCTCTCGCCAGAGAAGACGACCAGAGTCTTCTCCGGCCACCGCTTGAGGCATTCCCTCCATTTGCAGGTTTGAATGAAGGAGATGACTCTCCAGCCATTAGATCTAGTGGACTCCCTTGACTAGGTAAGCTAATCCAACGCGTGTGATTCAGTCTGAGAGAGGTTGACTAGGGTTTAGTGACGTGGCAAGCTTTAGTTCTTTGGATCAGCATACTTTTGAAGCCAACGCATTGGATTAAGACTCATGGTGGACCGAAGTCAATGAACCACACTGAATCCTCTATGAAACGCACCATTTCATTTATTCCCTTCAGCACATACGTGACACGCCTTCACCCCTCAGATCCCTTGGCCAGTAATCCAATCCTCTGGCTGTTGATTTTCCTTGCATTTTTATTTTCTTTTATTTCTTTTATTATTTTCTTTTTATTCTTGTTTGAATTTAATTGATTAGAAATACTTCCAATACTCCAAAAATTCCACAAAAATTATTTTTTCAAACCTTGAGATGTCTATTATTTTTAGACATTTTTTATTTTATTTTTCCGATTATTTTTCATTCTTAAATACAATTAAATATTGGAGGTGTTTTTAATTGAATTAAATTGTGCATTGCTTGTTCTTTTATTTGTTTCTTCCATTTCCTTTGGGTCCAATGAATGAAAATTGATCCTCATATCCATGATGAGTTGAACAATTTTTGAGGAGCATTTTGCCCCTGGTTGGTTGACTTTAGGGTTTACTTTTGGTGCTTTTCTTTTGACCCTCGATTCTCCTATTTCAAAGTGGTACATCTTGAATATTATTTTCTTTTGATGGTGCTTTGAGGGGATATTTGCTTTGAGCTTTTGGCCTCTGTTTCCCAACTTGTTTAGCTACCTTTTCCATTTTATTTGGTTATTTTTGAACCATTTTCCTATTTTTTAGGTAACTTGCAAGTCAAGTTACCTCGAAGGGAGGTTCACATATGTACCTTGACCTAGTTTGCCTTGGATATGAAATTTTTGGATCCTTTGAACCCTCAATGCCTTTTGTTTAATGTTTTTAACATGTTAAGGATGATGTTGATTCAATTTTAGGTCATGACATTGTTTCTTCCATGTTCTTTTGCTTGCTTTGTTTTGAACTTTCCATTAGGGTTTCAATGTGTAGTTTGTTTGCTTTCCTTTATGTTTTGGTTTGCATTTCCTTTTGGTATGTTTTGATATTGCTTTTGAACTTTCTTCTCTTCATCTCTCTTCTGTCCAATTACTTTGGGACCTCATTTAAGGTATCTTAGTCCCTCCCGAGGAGGTACTTGAAGTATACTTAACATGGTGGATCCTTGAGGACTCTTTTGTGCTTCTTTTGCACTTGGCTTGTGATGCTTATGGTTGAGTACCTATTATGAGGCCCTTGCTGCCCTCATTTAGTCTCCCATCCTCACTTGGCTTTGGGTTTCATTTTACTTTTCATTTTGGTTTATCTTTGTGGTGTGCTTGATGTTGCTTGACTTAGGTCATTTCATCCC
>OZ012740.1:104924805-105361744 GCA_963859935.3 Lathyrus sativus
AAGAAAGACATTCTTTTGACCAAATTCCAATCGTGTCCAATCTGTGTTTTCTTCACAGATAGGACACACACGTTGACCTTTAATGCTATACCCCGATAGATTTCCGTATGCTGGAAAATAATTAATTGTGCCAAACAACATCGCCCTCAAATTGAAACGTTCTTTCCTATATCCATCATAAACCTCCACACCGTTCTCCCACAAACTCTTTAAGTCTTCGATTAAAGGTGTCAAGTATACGTCTATGTCATTCCCTGGTTGTTTAGGGCCAGAAACTAACATAGATAACATCATGTACTTACGCTTCATACGTAGCTATGGAGGTAGGTTATAAATCATAATAATTATAGGCCATGTGGAATGTGAGATACTTTGTAGACCATGCAGATTCATTCCATCAGTCGATAATGCCAAGCGAAGTTTTCTATCTTCTTCTCCAAAATCAGGATACTCATTATCAATTTTCATCCACTGTGGTGAATCTGTCGGATGTCGATACTTCCCATATATAATTCTATCATCTGCATGCCAAGTTGAGTGTTTTGCATCCATTTCACAATGAAACATGCGTCTAAATCTCGAAATCATAGGAAAATACCATAAGACTTTTGCTGGTGACAACTTTTTCTTATACCGAGATACACCTCATTTAGGACACTCGTTTAATGATGCATATTCATTTCGAAACAAAATGCAATCATTTGGATAAGCATGTATCTTATCATAGCTTGTGCCAATAGAGCATAACATTTTTTTAGCTTCATAGGTTCAATTGGGAAGAACATTATCCTCCGGAAGCATCTCTTGTAGTAGGGCTAACAACTCTGTGAAACTTTTATCCGACCATCCATTACCCGCCTTTAAGTTGTACAACTTTAATACCGCATACAATCTTGTGAAAGTAGTGCAACCTTTATACAACGGTTTCTCTGCATCGCTTACCAACCTCTCAAACATCTTGGGACAATCCTGAAGATCTTCTTCAAGTGCTTCTGCAATCTCTTCGACTCGATCACAGTCATATGTATCCCTGCCATTATCCTTTGAAGCATACGTCATATTATCCCCCGGTTCGACATTCTCGTTACTTATCTCACCATGTAATGTCCAACATGAATAACTTCGATCAATTCCATGTCTCATTAAATGAGATTCCAACTGAACTGCGTCAATCCGACGCCCATAACAGCAACCTAAGCAAGGACATGTGATCCTACTGGGGTCTTTGGCGTGTTCAACAGTAAACTTAACGAATTTTGATACCCCATTCTCGTACTCTTTTGACTATCGATTAGAAGACATCCATTTTTTATCCATACTAATTAAGTAGACTAAATTAAACTAAGAAAGCTAAACAAAAATAACGAATACATGTAGCACCTGTAGAGAAATCACCAACTTCTAGAACTACACAATAGGATTCTTGGAAACAATCACAATCTTGCTCTACATAGGTAACCCCTATAACAGACAAAATTAATAACATCATCAACATTATAATTCTTGGAAACGATCAAAATTAACAGACATAAATAATTCATTTACTTTCATCAACAACAATAACATCAATAACATCAACAACAATAATTCATTTACTTTAATTCATTTACTTTAATTCAAGTTTCCATCAACAACAATAACATTAACATATATACGAAATTAATTCATTTGTTTCCATCAACAATATCAACAACAATATCATTAGAATTAATACTAACAACAACAACATTAACATTATTTTTTTCCATCAACAACAACACTAACAACAACAACATTCCATTTTAACATCAACAACAACACTAACGACAACACTAACAACAACAATATTCCATTTTCAAAATTAATACTTCACTAACCTCTAATTCAATTTAATTGCATCCTAACAACTAATTTCTAACTTTGCTAACTCTTTAATAAATTTCTACATGGCATGGCATTGGACAATATCAAAGTTGTATCAAAATAGTGGAAACAATATCAAACCTAAACAAAATGTTAATCTTGTATCAAAACCGAAACAAACTACTCAACACTCGTATTAGTCAAAACCAAACCACCTTGTCATGCCACCAAGAACAAACAACAACATAATGCAACACTTATATATATTTTACTCATCATTGCTGAAATTTTTAAAAGCAAACTCATTAAGAAAACAAATCCATTACATATACCATTGCAGCAAAATATAGTATGAAACAAATAACAACATTGCGAGATTGGTTCAAAGAAAACCTATAGATTTCGTACAGAATGGATGGAGGACGAAGATGGAAGAATGCCAAAAACAGACGGACGGAGGCGGAAATGGAAGACGGCGACGGACGAAATGGAAGAATCCCAGAAACAGACGGAAACGGACGGCGACAGAGGCGAAAATGGAAGAGTGTTTCTATTTCTGAGTTTTTCTGGGTTTTTCTAGGTTGCGAGCATAAGAATACCAAAAACCACGACTGTTTCTATTTATGAGTTTTTCTGGGTTTTTTTTAAGAAGGTAATCGATGTTAAATGGGTATACAAGGTGAAGTTGAATCCTTGGTGAGCACCCTAACCCAAAACCACCCATTTTCCCTTAGCATCGATTCCCTTTTATCGTAACTTTTCGCATCACTCGTTTAGAAGAAAATAAATAAGCTTAGATAAAGTTCATTGCAAATTGAACTAAGAGGTTCCCTTTGAGTACAACAGACGTGAGGGGATGCTAATACCTTCCTCTTATGCAACCGACTCCGAAACCCAGAATGTGGTAGCGAAGAACATGTTCTTATCTCTTTAAATATTTTTTTTCCGATATTTTCCTTTCTCTCTTTTGGGATAAATAAAGTTTGGTGGTGACTTTGTCGAACCAAATTTCTTTTAGGCATTTTACGCGAGGGTCGTATTTTGATTTTTCGAGGTGGACAGCTGGCGAATCTGCTGGGAAAGCTTTGCTCCATGCAAGAGAGAGTTAAGCCTATATTAGTCTGAATTGTGATGCTCGTTAGCTTTGCTTATTTATTTTCTTCTCATTTATTTGTTTATTTGCTTACCTATCCTTATCTGTGTCACTATTGCTTATTATGAAATTGTTGGGCTTCTTTGATTTTGGGTATTGTGTGAGATGGCTCTATACCCGAGTCTGGGAAAAACATAAGATTAGGATGGTGGTTGTGTAGTAGAGACTTGTGAGGAATCTTCCGCATGAGGCCGATACGTGTAACACTCCAAATTTATTGGAATATTTATTTAATTTATTTTAATATAAATATTCGTATTTTTGGTGATTTTTAGTGGTTGGTATGAAATATTGAGAATTATGAATTTTAGGTTATTTATTTAAATAATAGTATATAATATGAATATATTGGTATTATTATTAATTTAAATAAATATAAGTTAACTAAGGGCAAATTAGACGATTAAGGAGGAGTTAGTGAGGGTAATATTGGAAAAACCCAATTTATAGGCCCAAAGTTAGGTTTAACAAAAAAGAATTTTGAGGAAATTAGGATTCATTCTTGTTAGACCGTGAAAAGGGAAGAAATAGATGCCAGAGCTCTGAGGAAGAGGATTGAGGTAAAAGCTTCGCGAGGTTTCCAAGAATCAAGGAGAAAGGCTTAGAGTCGGTAATTAAGGTATGAGGAGTATTGCCTTCATTATTTTCAATATATGATTCAATATATTTAAAGTTGATTTAAGTGTTTAAGGGTTTGAAGCTGATTTGAGAGTAAAGGAAATTAGGTCTTCGTGACCAAAATCTATTGTTGAGGTTTTAACCGTATAGGGATTTAAAGTTGATTTAAGGGTTTGAAGCTGATTTGAGAGTAAAGAAAATTAGGCCTTCGTGGCCAAAATCTATTGTTGAGGTTTTAACCGTATAGGGATTTAAAGCTGATTTAAAGGTTTAAGGGTTTGAGGCTGATTTGAGAGTAAAGGAAATTAGGCCTTCGTGGCTAAAATCTGTTGTTGAGATTGTTTAACCTTGTAGGATAAGTGATTTTTTATAACTCTAATGACTGTGGGGTATTTGTAAGAAATTATGGGAATTAGAGACGTAAATATGATACGGGAGTGAACCTATATACCTTAATTTTAAATGTTTTAGACATAATCTTAAAACAATGATTCGATAGTTTAATTGTGTTAAAATTTTAAGTTTACTCGAGATACTTACAGCGTTTAAAGGATTGCAATTTTATGAGATTTTGGGTTTTTACGGAATCGAAATCGGAGGTCCGGAAGGCCACCAACGGCGAAAAACGCAGAAAATTACATGCTGTCAGTCACGACTGTTCATGTTTTCGGTCGAAATCGTTTTGAACGTAACTTTTGATCCATAAGTCCATTTTGGCCCTCGTTCGAAGCATTAGAAAGCTAATGAACATGGCTATAACATAGTATAAATAACATGTTTTATTGTCTAATATTTTTATGATATTAATTACGTGATTGTATGATGAATTACCATGAGTATAACTATGATTCTGACGAGAGTAATACATGATTGTATAATGATGATTCCTATGAGTAATGGTGATGATCTATGATGATATTTCCATTCATTTTTGATGATTCTATGATGACATGATTTATGATGATGATTTTGATGAATGATGATGCACCTATGATGTTATTATGAGGATGATTATTGATGTGTGCATCATGCATTCATGTGCATTCGGACTTCAGTTCAAGATCTTGATTTCTTTGGCTTCAGTCCCATTGTGAGGATGTGAGGTATTTTTATGTGCTCCAGTTCTTGTATAGAATCGATCCTATTGATGGGGATCTATGGAGGGTTGATGGCCCAGTGTCCATCGAGCTGTAATGATTGGTACCACATGTATGAGTCTTGTTGCATTTGCATTTATGTGACAATTTGGTGTAATTTATAACGTTGTGACCTTTGATGTTCCTTGATGATTATGATGATATTGAATATGAAAATGACGATGTTTTATATATTGATTCGTATATTGATTATTATGAATCGTTTTACTCACCCTGCCTATTTGAATGTTGCCTCCACGTGGTTGTTTTAGAAGGTCTTGCTCTGATAGTGAAACATTGGGTTGGGGTCCTTTAGTCAAACTATTTTATTGAGTTTTTGTTATGTTGACTTCCTTATGGTAAAAGAAAACTTTGTATTTTTGCCTCTTTGAGTTCCGCTGCCATTTGAGCACTTTTGAGTAATTTTGAGAAAACCAGTTGCTTACGGAGCATTAACCTTGATTTGAATTTATTGAGAAATGTACGCCCTTTGAGGTGATTTTTATTGAGTTTAAAATTTTACTCTGATAAATTCTATTATTTTGCCAAAATATTCCTGGGGTAGAAAAGGGTGTTACATTAGTGGTATTAGAGCAGGTCGGTCCGTCCGGCCAAGTTGTCTAATGTTAATTGTTCCCTAGTATGCGACTTGTGTGTGAAAACACTGTCGATACACGTTTATTTTCTAACCTTTTTCTGCATAAGTGGGAATGAAACAAGTGGGGGAGAATCTTGTGCTTCTCCAGGATGCTTCAAGTGTGGAGTGGTGGCTCAGTGTGTCGATGAATGCTCTTATAGTTTGGTAAAGATGGTTTATTCCCCATCGTGATTTTCGGCTGTCTATTGACAAATTGAGGAACTGATCACCCTTAATATCTTGTTGATAGTAGATGGGATGAGGTTGCATGGGATAAATGTGTCTTGTAATCTTAAATGGCGTGTGTAGTGAATTGTTTTGAGTTAAGCTAAGTGCTTACATATTATTTTGGTTAGTCAGTGCAGGATGATGCTGAGACGTTTATTTTGATGGAAACTTTGAGTATTAATAAAGTGGGGAAGTTGGTGGTGTACCAATTATTTGTGATTGTCCGGAAGTTTTTCCTAATGAGATAAGTGATTTACCGCCAGAACGTGAAGTGGAGTTTGCGATCAACTTAGTTCCTGGAAGTGAGTTTCCTTGGTCATATGATCTCAAGTAGAGTTATTGCAGTTGATATGTCGAAGGTTAAAGTTGTACCGCATTGGGAAGCTCCAAAACCTGTTTTTGAGATTAGAAGTATTCATGGGCTGGCAGATTATTATCGAAAATTCATTGAAGGATTTTTCCAAGTTATCTTTTCCATTGACGCAGTGGACTAGGAAGGTTCAAGCTTTTGTTTTGGATGCAAAACGTGAAGAAAGTTTCAAGAGCTTTTGAGGAGGCTGACAACAACTCATGTTTTGATTTTTCTGAATCCGGCAGAATAATTGTTGTATATTGTGATGCTTCATTGATGGGATTGGGAGGTGTGTTAATATAACATCAACAAGTTTTAGCTTATGCTTCAAGACAACTTAAAGTGCATAAGAGGAGTTATTTGACGCATGATTTAAAGTTGGTTGTTATTGTGTTTGTGTCGAAACTTTGAAGGCATTATTTGTTTGGTTCGAGATTTAAGGTGTTTAGCGATCCTAAGAGTTTGAAGTATTTCTTTGATCAGAAAGAATTGAATGCGAGGCAGAAGAGATGATTGGGACTTCTGAAGGATTATGGTTTTGGTTTGAATTACCATTCGGGTAAAGCAAATGTGGTAGCTGATTTGGAAATCTTTGCATATACCGATGATGATGGTAAGAGAGTTAGAATTGATTGAGCAATTTCGTGATATGAGTTTAATTTCTGAAGAGTCTTCATATGGAGTTAAGCTTGGTATGTTGAAGCTTACTAGTGGTATTTTTGATGAGATTCGAGGAGGTCAGAAATCTGATTTGAGTTGGTAGATCGGTTGAATTTGATGGATCAAAGTCGAAGAGCTGATTTTCGGATTAATGAAAATGGTATCATGAGATTTCGTGATAGAGTTTGTGTTCCAGATATTGTTGAGTTGAAAAAGAGTATTCTTGAGGAAGGACATTGAAGTAGATTGAGTATATGTACCGGTGCTACGAAGAGGTACCAGGATTTGAGGAAATTGTTTCGGAGGCCAGGGATGAAGAAAGAAGTGGCTGGGTTTGTGTATGCTGGTTAGACTTGTCACAAGTCGAAGATTGAACATCAAAGACCGTTGGGTCTAATGCAACCGTTGAATATTCTAGAGTGGAAATGGGATAGAATTTCTATGGATTTTGTGACAAGTCTACCGAAGACGTTGAAGGGATATGATTCAATTTGGGTGATTGTCGATAGATTGACCAAATCGGCTCATTTCATACCGATAAGGATCAATTATTCGCTGCAGAAGCTGGTCGACTTGTATATTGATGAGATTATGAAAATGCATGGTATTCCTTCAAGTATTGTGTCTGATAGAGATCCGAGATTCACATCGAGGTTCTGGGAGAGTTTGCAGACAGCTTTAGGTACTAAGCTGAGGTTGAGTTCTACCTATCATCCGCAGACGGATGGACATACAGAGAGAACTATCCAGTCTTTAGAGGATTTGTTGAGAGCTTGTGTATTGGATCAAGGTGGCTCATGAGATAGTCATTTGCCGTTGATTGAGTTTACCTACAACAACAGTTATCATTCTAGTATCGGAATGGCACCATATGAGGCATTGTATGGTAGAAGATGTAGGACTCCTTTATGTTGGTATGAATCAGGCAAGAGTGTTGTACTCGGACCTGAGATTGTGCAAGAGACGAGTGAAAAGATCAAGATGATTCAAGAAAAGATGAAAGCTTCGCAGAGTCGTCAGAAGAGTTACCATGATAAAAGAAGGAAAGCACTTGATTTCCATGAAGGAGGTCACGTGTTTTTAAGAGTTACGTCGGTAACTGGTGTTGGCCGAGCTTTGAAGTCCAGAAAGCTCACACTGCGTTTTGTTGGCCCGTATCAGAGTGACGCAGCGGAAGCGTGGGAGAAGTAGCATGTCAGACTGCTTTACCGCCGTCGCTTGTGAATTTACATGACGCGTTTCATGTGTCTCAGTTGAGGAAGTACATTCCAGATCCGTCACATGTGATTCGGGTGGATGATGTACAAGTGAGAGATAATTTGACTATTGAGGCATTGCCAATACAGATTGATAAACGAGAAGTGATGTAACTGCAAGGTAAAGAGATTTCCTTGGTAAAGGTAGTTTTGGAAGGACCGGCTGGAGAAATTTGGACTTGGGAGCATGAGGATCAGATGAGGGAGTCGTATCCGACTCTGTTTTTCTTGAGGTAATTTTCGAGGGCGAAAATTCTTTTAAGTGGGGGAGAGTTGTAAAACCCGAAATTTATTGGAATATTTATTTAATTTATTAAATATAAATATTCGTATTTTTGGTGATTTTCGGTGGTTGCTGTGAAACATTGAGAATTATGGATTTTAGGTTATTTATTTAAATAATGGCATATAATATGAATATATTGGTATTATTATTAATTTAAATAAATATAAGTTAACTAAGGGCAAATTAGACAATTAAGGAGGAGTTAGTGAGGGTAATATTGGAAAATCCTAATTTATAGACCCAAAGTTAGGTTTAACAAAAAGGAATTTTGAGAGAATTAGAATTCATTCTTGTTAGACCGTGAAAAGGGAAGAAATAGATGCCAGAGCTTTGGCGAAGAAGATTGAGGCAAAAGCTTCGCGAGGTTTCCAAGAATCAAGGAGAAAGGCTTAGAGTCAGCAATTAAGGTATGAGGAGTATTTCCTTCATTATTTTCAATATGTGATTGAATGTATTTAAAATTGATTTAAGGGTTTAAGGGTTTGAATATAATTTGAGAGTAAAGGAAATTAGGCCTTCGTGGCCAAAATCTATTGTTGAGGTTTTAACCGTATAGGGATTTAAAGATGATTTAAGGGTTTGAAACTGATTTGAGAGTAAAGGAAATTAGGCATTCATGGCCAAAATCTATTGTTGAGGTTTTAACCGTATAGGGATTTAAAGATGATTTAAGGGTTTAAGGGTTTGAGGCTGCTTTGAGAGTAAAGAAAATTAGGCCTTCATGGCCAAAATCTGTTGTTGAGATTGTTTAACCCTGTAGGATAAGTGATTTGTGATAATTCTAATGACTGTGGGGTATTTGTAAGAAATAATGGGAATTAGAGACGTAAATATGATACGGGATTGAACCTATATCCCTTAATTTTATAGGTTTTAGACATAATCTTAAAATAATGATTCGATAGTTTAATTGTGTTAAAATTGTAAATTTACTTTTGAGATAATTATAGTGTTGAAAGGGTTACAATTTTATGAGATTTTGGGTTTTTACGGAATCGAAATCGGAGGTCCGAAAGGCCTCCAATGGTGAAAAACGCAGAAAATTGCATGTTGTCCGTCACGACTGTTCATGTTTTCGGTCGAAATCGTTTTTGACGTAACTTTTGATCCATAAGTCTGTTTTGGCCCCCATTTGAAGCATTAGATAGCTCATGAATATGGCTATAACATAGTATAAATAAGATAATTGATTGTCTAATATTTTTATGAGATTAAATACATGATTGTATGATGAATTACCATGAGTATAACTATGATTTCGACGAGATTAATACATGATTGTATAATGATGATTCCTATGAGTAATGATGATGAGCTATGCTAATATTTCCATGAGTTTTCAATGATTCTATGATGACATGATTTATGATGATGATTTTGATGAATGATGATGCACCTATGATGTTATTATGAGGATGATTATTGACGTGTGCATCATGCATTCATGTGCATCCGAACTTCAGTTCAAGACCTTGATTTCTTTGTCTTTAGTTCCATTGTGAGGTATTTTGATATGCTCTAGTTCTTGTATAGAATTGATCCTATTGATGGGGAACTATGGAGGGTTGATGTCCTAGTTTCCATCGAGCTGTGATGATTGGTATCACATGCATGAGTCTTGTTGCATTTGCATTTATGTGACAATTTGGTGTAATTTATAATGTTGTGACCTTTGATGTTCCTTGATGATTATGATGATGTTGAATATGAAAATGAATATGTTTTATATATTGATTCATATATTGATTATTATGAATCGTTTTACTCACCCTGCCTGTTTGAATGTTGCCTCCACGTGGGTAACGTGCAGATGACCAGATTTAGTCGTGGATGTCGTCGAGGACTTTCGAAGTTTTTGGGTCGTTGGCCATTGTGGTTGAATTAAAGGGTCTTGCTCTGATAGTGTAACATCGGGTTGGGGTCCTTGAGTCAAACTATTTTATTAAGTTTTTGTTATGTTGACTTCCTTGTGGTAAAATGAAAACTTTGGATTTTTGCCTCTTTAAGTTTCGCTGCCATTTGAGCACTTTTGAGTAATTTTGAGAAAACCCGTTGCTTACGTAGCATTGACCTTAATTTAAATTTATTGAGAAATGTACGCCTTTTGAGGTGATTTTTATTGAGTTTAAAATTTTACTCTGATAAATTCTGTTATTTTGCCATAATATTCGTGGGGTAGAAAAGGGTGTTACAATACGAAAACCTCGCTTGGAGTAGATTCCCTTGGAAATATTATTGTTTTGATGAATATTCGTCATGATGATAATGTTTTCAAGCCTGAATCGTTGATACAAGGATTATTAACCCGTTCATTCCACAGTGGTTAGCAGTCTTAACTCCTTTTGAGTTAATATGAATGCCCCAATCAGATGAGATCCCTTGAACGTATTACTTCATGACAGTAATATTTGCAACCTCGACCTATGACTCTGAGATCCCTTCTTAGTGTGTGTCGATGGTTGTGTAGTTGAAGCCTCCAAGGAGTCTTTCTCGTGGGGAAGATACAAAAACCTCACCTAGATGAGATCATTTCAAGGATATTATCGTCTGCTAAGGCTTCTTCATGGCAATAATGTCTTTGAAAGTTATCCATGACTCTAAGAACCTACCCGTTTTAGAACCTACCTATGGGGTTTCTTTGACAAGAGACTTTGGTTGCTGACCCGTTACTCCGACCGTCCTCAGAATTGGTCGAGCTTGTGATCCTGGATTCTTGCATCTTGCATTGCATCCTGCATATATATCATTGTATCAATTATGCATCTTGCATTTCATTCCAAGATCAAAAACTCATTTCCTCTTCCTTCATCTCCAGTAAATCAAGTTGATTCCTCGACACCAGTACACAACTCTAGCCAATACTAGACGTATGATAAAGCAGATTCAACAAGAACAAGTCGCCTTCAGAGAAGAGTTAGACTCAATCAAGGGCAAGATCGAGCAGATTCTCGAAGCCATCACTATGGCCAAAAAGGAAGAAGAACTGTGTGAAGCTGCTGCCACAAACAACATTGTTACTGTGCAAGGATCTACGTCGAGGCTCTCAGTTCTTGTTCCCAATGCTATCACAAATGAAATACCTATGAAATTCACTCCTATAGCTGAAGGCACCACTCTACAACCATTTCCAACATCTGGAATCACTGTTGGAGCTATCCCATAAGCCCAACCTGTTATTACTTAAATTCCCATCCCTCATGTTGAAGGAAATCTGCAAGATGAATATGATGAAGTGCAAAACTATCATGTTGCCATCCCGATTTCCAATCCTATTTTTGCTCAGGATTCTGAAGCTATCAAAATGTGTCGTGATCCAGCTGAAAAACTTCGAGTCATGGAACGACATAACTTAACTTCCTTGAATGCCTTAGAAATATGCTTGGTGCTAGATGTCGTCATTCCTCCCAAGTACAAGGTACCAAAGTTCTTGAAGTACAAAGGTCTCAGCTGTCCCAACATCAATCTGAAGACGTACTGTCGCAAGATGACTGCCTATGCCAGAGATGAAAAATTAATGATTCATTGCTTCCAAGACAGCCTGTCTGGAGCATCGCTCGAATGGTATATGCAACTGGAGTGTAGCAGTGTGCACACTTAGGCTGAGTTAGCTGAAGATTTTGTTAAGTAGTAAAAATATAACACTGACCTTGCTCTGAACCGTACTCAACTTTAGAGTATGGTTCAAAAGGACAATGAATCCTTTAAGGAGTACACATAATGTTGGAGAGAGCTAGCTGCAAGAGTGCATCCACCATTGGTTGACCTGTAAGTTGCAAAAGTGCCTAAGCGGCGGCGGGGGGGGGGGGGGGGGGGGGGAATTAGGTTCTGAAAAAATTATTTGCAATCTTGTATGGTTCCTTGGTTCTTTTTCTGGTTATTAGTTAATGACTTGAAAGTAAAGGTAGGAAAGAAAAAGAGACATAAAAAATTTATAGTGGTTCCCCTCACACTCCGAGAGTACTCCACTCCCCCTTCAACATGAAAGGGATTTCACTATAGTTCAGAATTATTGCAAAGTCTAATCACACCAAAGGTGATGCTTACTATCTAAACCTATAGGTAATCCAAGTGAATGAAGAACAATCCTCTTCAAGACACTTCACTTGTTTCCAACAGTCCTGGATAACAAGGTAATACAAAACAAATGATCTTTGAGATAAGTTTGAAATCTTTGATAGAATGTTGTTATCAATCTTTACGATTGATCTTCTTCTTGAAACAAATGTTACTCAGATAAATATACAAGTGTTCTTGTGAAAGAAAGCTGTGAGAGTGTGAAAGTTTATTCAAAAGCTTCTTTCAAAAATGGTTTTGAACACTTAGAATATAAATTGGAAGGATGAAGAAAAATGAGTAATTTGAAAGATTTTGTTTCTTGAAAGTTAATTGAAATTTTGAAAATGATAGCAATTTATATTGATGAAAAACATTTTCAAAAAGGTGTGATTTTGGTGCAGCAAAAACAGTCAGAATTAAAAATGGTAAACAATGCAATTTTCCATGAACAACTGCCATTTTTGCTTGTTGCTTCAGTGTTAATCGGTTAACCAAATAGGTTAATTGGTTAACACCTTACAATGTTCAAAAGAATTCAAATTTTACACATGTTAATTGGTTAACCATATAGGTTAATCGGTTAACACTGGAACAAAATCACAAAATACTTAATTTTGAAGTGTGTTAATCGGTTAAACAATGTGTTAATCAATTAACACTGAAGGTTTTTCAGAAAATAATCAATTTTAATAAGAGTGAGTATTTTGAAATAGTTTGAAAAGTGTTAGTGATATAAGTGAAGTGAAAAGTGATTTTATGAACACTTGTATAAATATTTCTAAGTAATATTTGTTTATGTCATTGCTATGAACATCATCATTACTTGAAGCTTGTAATGGAAGCTTTGATCCATAGTAGTCATATGCAAGATTACCATCTTGATCTTTGATGTCCTTGTTTGATCGCTTGATTCTCTTACTTTTTGCGTAGAATATCTTGCGTACAAAGCTTGTTCTTAGTTGTCCTCATCAAAAAATTAAAGGCCTTGAAGCTTGCTTCTACAATCTCCCCCTTTTGATGGTGACAACCGATTCTTGAAAGTTAGCCTTGATATATGGTTTCTTCTACATTTCTCCCCCTAAGTTAGAGCTCCCCCTAAATAAAAGAGAGATAGAACTTTTCTGCACAGGGAAATGTTAGAGACCAATCCTTCTCCCCCTTTGTCATTAGCAAAAAGGAAGAGGAGCAAAGAAAATGAAAGTAAACAAGCACACATAGAATAAACACAATCACATACACTTAACACATAAAACATACGCACATAATACGGTTAACGAGTACAAAACATAAAACATATCTTAAACAAATTCTAGAAAACAATAAAAACAACAATAAATGCTTTTTAAATGTCATCATCCGACATATCCTCGTTTGCATCTTCTTCTTCTTCACTTCATTCCTCATCTTCTTCGTTTCCGACATTGGACGTTTGAGAGTTTATCACAAATCTTCCGAGGGAGTTGATCGCCCGAGAGGTTTCTCTATGTTGGTTCATCATGGTAATATAGAGAAATTCATTTGTGATACCGCCTTCCGGAATAGGATAAGGATGGTTGGAAGAAGAAGAACTGTCTGCATACTTGTAGGTTCCATCATTGTCTTTAACTATGCCGGTATTCTTGATGATTGTGATTTCATTTATCACGTTCGCAGTTGGTTTCAAGGTAATTGAAGATTTTCGGTTCAAATCCAAATCGGTTAATTCGAAAATGCGGGATGTGAGTCGCCTGTAAGGAAGTCTAGTAGAGAGGGTGAGTTGCTGTTAGAGGTGGTACATCATAGTTAATATCCAATTAACTCTGATTTTGTTCTTGATTGCAAACATTAACTGCATCTCCAGGTCATTGATATGAGCATGGTTAGAGTCTTTCGGAATCAAAACATAGCAGATGGTATAGTGCAGCATACGGTCATTGACGGACACATTCTTGACATAACACAGTGTGCGAGCAGTCCGTTGACCTGAAATGACAGTCTCTTTGGGAAATCTGTAGATTCTGTAGTAATACTCCATTTTATCATAGTTTGCCCAAGGTCCTTCCACATGGTTGACACCTTTTCTGAGGAAATAGCTATGATAAGGGATCTTGAGAGTTGCAGCTAGGGCTGGAAATGAGTCGAGTTGAGTTGAACTCACCTCAGCTCGACTCGACTCGTTAAGAATTGGTTCGAGTTCGAGTTCGACACGAACTTTTTTTTAAGCTCAAACTCGACTCGTTATAAGTTCACGAACAGTTCGGTTCAACTCTTTAGGTTCATCTCATTAGGTTCAGCTCACATGATTCACGAACTTAAAAACTATTTTTTTAAATATATATATTTTTTAGTATATTTGACATTTTAAATAAATATATTTTTTAAAAATAAAATATTAAAATAAAATAAAAGTTATCATATTGAAATTTAACTTTATCTTCGAAATCTACTAATTCAAAACCTACACAACTTTCAAGAGATACATTTGAGAGTCTAATTCAAAAACTACTAAATTGAAGATTAAATTTGTCTAAGATTTGGAGTAAATATTTAAACCTAATCTTAAAGACAGTATAATTCTTCTCATATGTAATTGAGTTGACTCATGAACCTAACGAGTCGAACTATGTATAGTTCAAGTTCAACTCATTTAGTTAACGAACTTAATTTTTCGCTCATACTCAACTCATTAGGTTCATGAACCTAGTTCAACGATTTAATTGTCGAATCGAATTACGAACTATTTTCGAGTTGGTTCAGTTTATTGCCAACCCTAGTTATAGCAATGGTGGATAAGTCTTCGTTTAACTCACAGTCACGAACTGTAGTAACCAGCATGTGTTGTCCAGATTCATTCAAGTTGATAGATAATTTATTCATGAAGGATTTCACCAAATCCGTATAACAACGTCCGTTATCAGAAACAAACTTATCTATCTTCTGATATTTTAACAGTTCTGGAAAATCAAAAGAGGAATCTGGAAAAGCTTTAAGGTTAACATATTTTACCGGAAATAGTTGACGAACTCTGCCACACCCTAATTTTTGACCTGAAGATTCCACCTCTTCGTGCTTTCTTTTTGCATGATATCTGTTTTGTTTTTGTGTGAGTGTTTATTACATCTAACCAATTTGTGGATGCAGTAATCCCAAGCTAAAATAGCATCCGTGCTCATAAATGAATACTTCAGATACATGGCCAGAAGTTTTCTATTGGTTTCTTGTCGATATCTCTTAAAAGATTCAGTGCCCCAGGATGCGGCTGATTTAAATATTTGATTCGAGGTTAGGCGTCAAGGTTCAAAGAAAAGATCAAGATTGATGATTTCATTATGAAATTGGAAGAGTGGGAATACAATTCATCAAGTTTTGGCGAATCCTAGTAAGCTGCAAAGCAAGAGCTTAGAAGTTCAAAATCCAAAATGAAAGAATTTTTTTTTTGAATATTTAGAAGCCATCATCAAGGTCAAATGATGCAAATACGATATGCGATTGGCATCCAAAATGTTCCGAGATTGAAGCTCGTCAACTTGTTTCCTAAAGCGAGTTCCTCAAAAGGGTCTACGGTCAAGGGGTTGCGACATGCCTTTATTTCACAAATCTTACAATATTACGATGGATCCAAGGCGTTTTTTTTTCAAATTCATTACTCCACAAGGAAGATTTAAAGTACAGTTTCCAAGACTCCAAATATGGAAAATGAACAAACCCAAGGTTGTCACGACCCAAATGCAAGCCAACACAGTTAATTATTAAAAAATCTTACCAGGTTATAACGCATGAGGTTCCATTCTTACTAGAATGCAAGAATATATTCTGCCCTACATCATCATATGACTATCCCAAATAAAACAACATGAACAACTACTGGTACTAATTAATGCTGTATTTCTCCGAGACTTGACGACAAGGAAGTACTTGGGGGCCGAAGTTGTTATGCTTTCAAAAGAAGTCATAGTACCGAAACATTAATAGTTGGAGTTGCGCCGTCTTCACCATTTTCGGTCCACGACCTGCACTTATCCACTACACCAATTGAGCAAATTTGAGAGATATAAGCTTGTAAACTAAGGAATACAGCTCCAAACTTCCGCCAAAGCAACTCGAACGTGGCTTCACAACCTGCGTTCACAATGAGAGATCAGGTTATTGATAAAGACTTAGAGTAAATCATCTGTAAGCATTGACCAATATTAGAAATATATACATGGAATGGAATAGGGTGGCTGTTGTTGCCTCATACTATAAAGCTACACTAAGCACTTTATGACAACCTCGCGATAATCTACAGGCGACAGGGGAATTATGCAGGTGTCTTACCTTGCTACAATGAGATCCTCCGCATTGATCCTTTGGCAGTTGATGTTCTTGAAAACAGAAGCATTACCTGCAAAAAGATTGGAAGAATTAATGAGGCTATCCAGGATTATATACACGTCGTTACCGTCAGGACTACCAGGGCTGAAGCTGGGTCACTGATTGAGTTGTCTCACCTCTTCAGTATACGCATATACTTTGAACAAGTTGTCCATCTCCCCGTTGCTACTTTGTAAATGTTTATAAACAGGAAAATTAAGACGAGAGCAAGGTTTGCTAAGGAGCCAGCAAGATCACGACTTTCCGGAGAACGCCGTCGAGGAAATCCACTAGCAGCTTTAACTTTTAAGTCACCTGCAATGGCGAGGAACACTCAAACGTTTCAAACAGCATTCGACCTGCAGTTTCTATTTGGAAGTTGGAAACCTTAATAATTACGCTACTGAAGAAACACCTTCACTCCTCATCTTCGAAATACGACACTTCCAGTATTGTAAATGAGCATTATCCACGGTTTAGAATCGCCAATTCTGTCAACAACCAACATTAGAAATAGACATAACATATGAAGTAAGGTTCAAGAAGAGAGGTAAATTGGGTCATTCTCATCCCTCAGCTCCACTCATCATTGGGCATAAGCGAGCGGCCGGGAGGAAAAAAACTGAAGTTATCATCAACTCCTTACCGAACATCGAAAATCAAAGTTCAGACAAGTAAGGCAACTAAGCTCAAATAACATCAGCAGTACAACATCAACATTTCAACAACATCAACATTTCATCAACGGCATCAACAAAGCATCACCAAAACAAGCCCCAACTCCACATTCCAACATTCGAATCCAGATAGAACCAGAAAGGCCCCTAATGCTAGAATCTCGAAGTGGAAAGAAGAGGGTTCGAGCCCTCAGAAGGGCGTAGTTCATCACCGGGCAAGTCTTGAGTGGCCGAAAGGGCAACGGGGATCGTCACTAACTTCCTACCATGCTCAAAGGTAACACAAGCTCAGAGTTAGCTCAAGCAACAGAATGAAACAAGCAACGACAACTGTAATCCTCGGCTCAGACGTAATGTCATCACCGCCAGTTCGAAACCTTCCTCAGCAAGCTCAAGATAAGGCACCTTCTGAACTCACGCGTAGTATTTCCCTGCGAGAAGGAGAGATAAGGTGTTAACACGAAAGTCAATAAAGCCAACATATACGTCAAAGATACAGTTCCGAATATAACAAATTAATACGAAAAGAGAAAGATTCAAGACTTCCCAAATTGGAGCCAACACCTCATCAATGGAATCATACAAGAAATCAACAGAATAGGAAAGAATTGAAGAGTAATATTCATTGGAGGCCCATCAACTTCACTTATAAAAGGGGCAACATTCAACAAATCAGGGATCGAAGAAAATCACGGAAGGAGAGGAAGCATACACGCTCAGAGCTTGATCGAGAAAGTCCATCACCGTCGTGAAGCTCAGACTACCCGCAAAAACTCATCATCGCCGGTCGAGGGAGAGAACGAGATTGTGGATCGCACCACCGTTTCCCCGCTACCGTCAACGTGCCGCCGACTCCTATTTGTGGGTAAAAGTTTATCCTCAAATCACCGTGCATTGTTGTTTTTTGTTTGATTTACAGGTTATGGAATAAGAAGAAGAAGAACTAAGAGAAGATGGCGAAACACCGGAGAATAAGAGACCAAGATCGGAGAATATGACGCAGGCGGCGCAATGAGAAAGGGGATTCGCGATTTGGGAACGGATGGGGGGGGGGGGTTAGGGTTTGTTTGGTTTTTTGTTATTTTGTTTTATTGTAATAATTATACGCATGTACACACACTCACTTATCACACACCTTCACCCTCGCAGCCGCACGATCTCCAACGGATCTAATCTAACGATCCCTTGTCTGCATGCCCACCGTAACTCATGCACCTGCGCCTTGTTGAACCTTTTTCCACCTTAATCCCTTTAATTAACCAATTTAATCTGTTTTATTAATCTTTAACCTTAATTAACTTGTTTTTTTAAATTAAATCCATTTAAATAACTCAATAATAACCTTTATTTAATATTTACTTTAACTTGACTCTTTTTTTAATTAATTAATTAATCTATTATTATTATAATTAAACCTTTTATAAAATAACATTTATAATTAACTTGTTTGAACCTTTTTTTGTAAAATCACTAAATATAATTTGGTCAAACTTATATTTATAATTTGTTTTTATCTATTAATAATAACAACTTTTTTGCTACATAATATTAAAACCTATCATTAGTAACTAAGCTTATGTTGCTAATTAAATTTAATTGGTTTATAACCTAAAAATCCCTTTACTAAAAAAATATCTAATATAACTTTTCTTAAAATTAATCTCACTAGTAATAACTATAATAACTTTTCACAAAATCGATTCACCTAAACCAATATGATTTTCTCTTAATTTCATCTCACTTAAAATGAATCTAACCATTTTCCTAAAACCAAATTCAACTAAAAATAATCAAATCAATCTGACCCATTAATTAATCAATCGTGCACGCTTACGTCCCGCATCGATTCCACACACATACGCACAATTCACACACTCACTTAGCGCTTTCATGCATTTGTGTATGGATTTATTTACACGCTTTTACGTTATCTATTGTATTTACTTTATCATAATGCATACACGTCCAAAGGAAGAACTTGCGCGTAATGTAAAACCTGCGCGTATGCATATCATTTGCATCATAATCCCCGTTGATCCTTGATCCCATTCAAGTCGATCTTTTAAGATAGATCCTACCCATAGGAGGACCTTTGTCTTTTATTTTAGAACTTAGATAAAAATAAATCAACTTAAGTCAACTATTGTCGCGGTGAAATTTGGATACCAAACTATTAATTAGTTTGAATCGTTAATTCATTTGCAACCGATCTTTGATTTGTCCAAAGGAAGGGATAAATATCGAAATTCCCACAATGCAATGCAAATGCAAGCTAGAGAGTTTTAGGTTCGGGGGTTGGTTAAACTTAGGGAAGGTACTAGCATCCTAAGTTTCTGTAGTACTCTACAGGAACCTCTTGTTTTATGTTTGTTTATTGCTAAGTGTTTATCTGCTTAAGGTATAAAAGACCTAGGGGTTTATTTCTAAGTATACTCGATAAGATATCGCATCTTATGCCTACATATCCTTACAGGAGTGGAATCAGAGTATTTGTAGTTCCCAAAAAGGGTTTGAGGAGTTCTTTGACTGTGGTCAAAGTTCCTACGGGTTTAGGGTAGTTGATTGATTGATTTTAGGAGAAGAGACGTGTCTTCATTTTAAGGGAGATATAACCGCCACAGGTTGTAGGAAAATAGTCTTTGCATCGTCTTAAGAAAAGGGCTTAAGTACTCGGGTTGTTTGATGAGTATGCCTTTATTTCTTTTAAGGCAAAGTCCCTACGGCTTGATTGTATTGTTGTGGGGGTGGAGATTCTATCTCGCTTAAGATGATTTGGCATGTTTCTCTATTGTTTGAATATTTGTCGTTTGAATTGATTGTTTGTTTGTATTGTGTTGTTTGAATTGTTTCGTCTATGTTATGAGATAAAGTCCTTCCTATAGGGTAGGATCTAACTTAATTGATCAACTTGAATGGGATCAAGGATCATGAGGAATATGATGCAAATGAGATGCACTACACACAATTGTTGAATCATGTGTAGGGTTTTTCTTTGGACGGATGCGATGCGGAAATATAAGTGACGGTAATGTAAATTACTGTAAAATAAGTTGCGGAAATGATAAAGCCATACGCATGAAAGTGCTGAAGTGTGTGTGAGAGTGAATGTGTCGTGAAGTGGGTGTGCACGATTGAGTTGGTTTCACGATGTGAGTTGATTTTAATCGGTTGATTTGAAGGGGGATGTTGTATTTATTTTAGGGAAATGTTGAATTAATTTTAAAGGAGAGATTGAGTTGATTTTTATGAGATTGGTCTTATGGGAGATTAGTTTGAAATGATAACGATTTGTTATAAAAGTTATTAATTATAAAATGGATTTTTATTGAAATAACTAAATAACTTCGTTATTTACGAAGTAATATAATTTACTAAGTTATAGATTAATAGCATTTAGTTAGAAATAAATTATAAATATATAGAAGAATAGTTCCTTATTAAATAAAAAGTTTTGGTCATTATTAGTAAAAAAAATAATTAGATTATTTAATTAATAAAATAGTTATTTAAATTGGAAAATAGGTCTTCTTATATAATTTATGAAATGGTTATTAAGTTGAATAAAATAAATAGTAAAGTGATTAAATCAAATCATTAAGTGATTTAGAGAAAAATGTTGACAAAAGGTTAAAGTGATTAATTAGGTGATTATTAAAATTAAAAGTATAAAATAGTTGATTAGTTTTTGTTAAAAAAACTGATTATAAGGTATGACTTAAAAGGTTAATTAGATAAAGTAAGATAGGTTAACGGCTGATTAATCGGATAATGAGGTGGTTAAGGTGTGTTTAACGGTGTGTTAAGGTGTGTTTAACGGTGGGATGTGTAGTTAGTGTGTGTGGTGTGATTACGTTACAATACAATCAAAACAAAGTAAATCCAGGAAACCTAAAAAAAAAAACCCCCCAAATCGTCCCCCTTTCTCGCTCTCCTCCTCCATCGCTATTTCCGCTTTTCACCCTGCTCGATCCTCCTTCTTCATTTCGCTTCTCCTTCTTCATTTTGCTTCTCCTTCATCATTTTTCTTCTCCTTCATCTCTCTGCGATTCCTTCTTATTTCCTGCATAAATCAAACAGACCAACAACTTAAAACGTTAGCTAAGATCCTCACATTTAATGGTTCCCTTTGTGTGCAGGTTTTAACGGAGAACGGCGGTGACTTGCGGTCTTCAGTTGAGAGGGTTCTGAAGGCTCCGCCGGCAGTAGTTGTAGTTCACGAAAAGAAATGGCGAGTGGAGGTTGAGACGTCAATGACGGAGGGCGATCCGCAGACGGCGACGTCGATTTGAGGGATTGCAACGGTTTCTGGCGATTTGTGGTGGAATCTAAGAAAGGATAAGTTCTTCCTCTTTCTTTGATTCTTTCTGTATGCTAGGGTTTTGCACTGGGGGCTCTGTGGTTTGATTGTGTATTTTGTGGATTTCTGTGTGGTTTTTCGGTCCCCCTTTCATCCCGATTCTTCTCCCTTTTATAGGCTTTTGAGATCAAACTGTGATATTGACAATGAATGAGCAGGATTTCGGTTTTGGAAAGGAATTAAAATGCTTGATATGATTCCTTATTGGTTTTGGACAGTAAAACAGTCTTTTGAAATGTTTCTGCCTTTAGACTATTCTTGTCTGAAACGTGCTTGTGAATTGTTTTGGAAATATCATGAAATTTATTTGGACTTGATGATGGCTCTCGATTGCTTCTTCCTTCTTTTCGATTAAACAAAAAATCTTTGCTCATTTCACTCTTGACTTGCAGGTGAACCGAGACAAGGTGCCGATCAACCCCTTTTCGGATTGGAAGCGGAAGCAGAAACGCCTGCTTAGCAGAATGATGACGGTCGTGTGAGACTCTGCTTTGCCTTCCTTATTCTGATGGTTGTAAAATCATTCCATCCCGCCTTCAACATGCTGTGGAACTTTCTGCCCAACTTCAACGTCATTTTCCCTTATTGGTGTTTGTCGTTTTCAAGGTACAATTATGCGGCGTAATGGCGAGCAAGTGTTGTTTTTATGCTACAGCAGGCAAGATTTTAATTGTGAGTGGTTAGGACTTCTGCAGTGGGCTTTGGTTGCAGGATCAGGGAACACCTGGAGTGATAGCTTAGGGTTGTTCTGAATTAGTTTTATTTGAATATTTCGTCATTGAGCTTCCTTGTCTTTAATGCCGTCATATCCTCCAAGTTTACCATCATAATATTCAGGCCATCCATCCATCAGCAAATGACTCTTAGCAAGTTCAAATGCACGTCTTGCTAATTGCGGTCGCTCTGTCTTGATGCAAGCAGCTGTTACTAGCCACAGGAGCACTGGTCAAGAGCCTCCATTATGGTAACTCCATCTGGTGTTTCTTATTTTTTCCTTAACCGGTAACAATTCACCATTCATGACTTTCTATTGCAGGGCAACTAATTTTTAGTGGCATTTCACCGACCAACTCATCCCAACAAGCTTCAATAAGGTCCATGATTACCATTGACTGATCTGGAGTTGCCAAAGAAGAAAGAATTGCAACACCATCGCCTAGAGCAAACCAACGAGAATCCCCTCGAGCCGGACTGACATTTCCAACAAAGTAGCCACCGCAGTATGTGAGTACTCTTCTGTCTTGTACCGATAAATGCCAAAAGTAGCTTCTCATGTGAAAACTTAGGATTAAGATTGCTTTGTAGAATAACTTCATTGTAGCAGATTTTGAAGTCTAAAACCACCTTTAATGGTTTTGGGATTTCCACTGGCTGAAACACCATTTTACAGTTCAGTATTTTGGAAGCGACACTTGCATTGAAATGATATGCAAAGATTTATGAACTCTTTGAATTGCTTTATGGTTCCTCATGACTTTACATGGCTAGTTTTGGTTGTGATTATTTCTGATACGAAAGACTTTCGAATCCTTAAGTCGTCTTCTTCAACAAATGAAGGCAAGAGGTTTAAATCTTGTTGCGGTTGCTTTTCTTTTTGACTGATGTTTGGTCGTTTACAGGTGAATATACTGGTGACTGACGCTGTGTATGCCCGGTACCCGTACCCAAACTCTCCAGCATCAGGGAAGTGCATAAGTGCGAAGGGTTTCCCGAATTAATCTGAATAAGAAATCCTATTAGAGTGTGATGTCTGCTGGGTATGCTTTAAATTCCTTTCTATTTAACAATATTCAGGAATACGTTCTAAATCAAGTCTTGTTGTTGAAATGCAGATCGTGTGGACCTGTCGAGCCGCAACGCACAAGTTCGAACTAACTGAAAAGCATTTTATGGGTTGTAGTGTCTGCCTCATCCGTAAAGTGCCCAGAACTGGCGTTATGCCGCACAAGTGGTGATGACGAAAAAACGTAAGACAAGATCACTGTGTTCGCTCCTTTCAGTTCGGCTTCGTCTTTAGTATGCTTTGATGTCAACTGAGTCATGTTTTCTTTCCTGTGCAGCCGATGCCCAAGATCTTGCTAGTAACAAGCGGAGATTTCAGGAAGCAGACACATGAAGTGTTAAACCTCGCTTGGTTGTGAGCAACGAATAAATGTTGCGGAGATCTCCTCAAAGCCTTTGAGTACCCGTCCAACTTGCAAGAGTAATGCCGGTGGGGTGTTTCTAGAATTGAGGAATGAGGCTTGCAGGAGCCGTCCTACTTCTTGGTGTTGTCGCGCTTTCAACGTTTCCAAACCGTATATTGTAGGTTTTGTAGGGGAAAATTAGAATAGTAGTTGAGTAATGGTGAGAATAACGTTGAAGTTGTGCCATCTTATAATTCCAAAAAAAACACTAGTATTCATTGTATTTATGAATAATAAACACGTGGCCTCATAAGTGAATGCTTGGTTTCCATTTTGTAATCCATTTTGAGTGTGTAAAAAAGATTTGGTTTGTGGAATGGATTGCTTGAAGATGAAGTTGTAATTTTTGAGTTTAACATATTGCGAACAGGATATGCTTGACGAAAGCATGAGAATGCAGTAATATACCATCACGCGAATCCGTTTCTACTTTTAGAGATCCCAGCCAATAAGTTGGAATGAATTGCCGAAATGGTTGGGGATGAGCACGGAGGCAGAGAAAAGGAGCCTTAGAATGTCCAAACTCAAATTCTACATAAAAAAGCTCTCTTCTAGAGCTTCTACTTTATTATAATCAAGCCTTGTTTTCTTCTCCATCATTAAATTATCATCCTTATAACCATCCTCTTGCTCCAATCTAACCAATATTGTTTGAAATTCTTCAAGGTAACCTTTGTTTTATTCCTCCAGCCTGCCGGGGTTGTATTTAAAATGAATATGGACTCTTGTTTATTTCTACCTCATCACAAAATACCAATGATTGCCAACACTTGAGTTCGTGATATGAACAAAAAGGTGTTTGAGTTTTAATTTTTATCATGACCATTAATCTTTGGAGGTCATTTGTGATGCTTTGAATTAATCACCAAATATCTCGGTACAAAACCTTTTTGAGCTTTTGTATTTTGTGATCTTGGATTAAAATTTTGGTGCACCAACAAACTCCTTGCTTTTGAACCTTAACGCCTAACCTCAAATCAAATCCTTAAATCATCATCGTTCGGGGCATTGGTAAAGGGGGATTAAATTCTTTAATAAAACAAAAACTCCCGTCCTTTGAATCCAACTTCTCTTCATGAGTACGCACTGAAACTTTTGGGAGATACGGACAGAACCTCTGATTTAAACTGCATCAAGCCTAACTGGCCCTCTTTAGATTTGTGAGAATGGCTGTTGGTCCATTAGGGGTTATTGCATCTGCACCAGTTAGTTAGTCGCAAAAAAAAAACAAATATTAAAATAAAGTCAAATAACAATAGAAAAATACGCAAAAAGAGGTGGGATCTTATGGTCAAAAATTAGGGTGTGACAACTATTCAAAAACAATAGAGAATAAGACATGAGTCATCTTGACAGTCGAGATATAAATCTCATGCCTCATAACAATACAACCAATATGTAGGGACTTTTCCGTTTGAGAGTGATAGTGGCATACTCGTCGATCACAATCCGAGTTTTTAATCCCTTCTCTCAAGACGATGCAAAGACTATTTTCCTACAAGTTGTGGTGGCTAAGTCAAGTCATCTCCTTCGAGATGACAACTCATCTTTTCTCCTATACCCAACCAATCAACTACCCTAATCCCTTAGGAACTTTGACCACAGTCAAAGAACTCCTCAAACCCTTTAGGGGAACTACAATTACTCTGATTCCATTCCCGTCAGGATATGTAGGCATAAGATGCGACGTCTTGGTGAGTATACTTAGAATTAAACGATTAGGTCTTTCACCCTTAAGCAGATAACCATTAGCAATAAACACATTAAAATAAGAGGTTCCTATAGAGTACTACAGAAACATAGGATACTGGCACCTTCCCTAAGTTTAACCAACCCCCGACCCTATAACTCTCTAACTTTTGCATTTGCATTGCATTATGGGTAATTCGATCTTTTTCCCTTCCTTTGGACAAATTAAAGTTCAGTTGCAAATGAATTAAGATTCAAGCTCATCAATAGGTTGGTATCCAATTTTCACCGCGACAAACTCTAACTTTGAAATCCATTCTCCTCTTTCTTGTTGATTCCATTGGAGCAAAATCTTCATCAACCGCGGAGCTGCTCTCTGGTAACTTTCCCTTTCCCTTTCTGTTTGGAGCCATGGATGAGGGTTTGAGATTTTGAGGGTTGGATATGTTTTTCTGAAGTTTAGGGTTTGTGTTGTGATAGAGATGGTGAAAATAGATGAGGTTTATATAGAGAGATGATTTAGTGGGAAATAAGTGAGAGTTGATGAGTGGGTAGTAGTTGGAAGGAGTCTTAACTTGGAGTCAACAAGAAGAAGATGTTTCCAAGGATAGTTTGATGATAATAAATATTAAGCACATGCACCACATAAAAATCACTTAAAACACATTTAAAAAGAATTTGACTAATTTTCATTTTAAGTTTTCAAATACAAACAGTGTTAATCGGTTAACCGTGGGGGTTAATCGATTAACACATTAAAAGATTAATTTTCAAAATAAAAACTAACAGTGTTAATCGGTTAACCCTGGGGGTTACTCGGTTAACACCTCCAAAAAATCTAGAAAAAGTTAAAACCAGTAAGTGAAACAACTTGGTATTCATATATTCTATACAAAATAACTTATGAAGAGTTTAGATGTCACCTTCATCGAGAATTCTGAGTTCTCGCCGAATCTTGAAGAATGGTTCTTTTGCGAGTGGTTTCGTGAATATGTCGGCGAGTTGGTTATGTGTATCTACAAAAGTGACTTCAACATCTCCTTTGAGCACGTGATCACGGAAGAAATGATGTCGAATGCCGACGTGCTTGGTTCTTGAGTGCATGATCGAATTTTTTTTGATGTTAATCGCGCTTGTGTTGTTGCATCAGAGAGGAGGTGCATCCAAGATCAATTCCGTAGTCGCTTAATTGTTGCTTTAGCCACATATTTTGTGCATAATAGCTTCCCGCCGCTATGTATTCTGCCTCAGCCGTACTAAGAGCAACGCATGCTTGTTTCTTACATGACCACAAAACTAATGCATTTCCAAGGATGTGACAGGTTCCACTCATGCTTTTTTGATCAGTTTTACAGCCTGCATAATCTGCGTCATAATAACCAATTAAAGTACAAACACTACCTTTCGGATACCATAAGCCAACGTTCGTTGTTCCCTTGAGATATTTCATGATTCTTTTGACTTCCGTGAGATGTGACTCCTTTGGATTTGCTTGAAAGCAAGCACATAAACAAACACTAAACATTATGTCAGGACGGCTTGCTGTCAAATATAATAAAGAACCAATCATACCTCGATACTTTGTAATATCAACTGATTTTCTTGATTTGTCTTGATCAACGTAGGTTCCGGATCCCATTGATGTCGACATAGCTTTACACTCACCCATATCAAATCTTTTTAATAACTCTTTACAATACTTTGATTGGTTGATAAAAATTCTGTCTTTTACTTGCTTGATTTGCAATCCAAGGAAGTAATTCATCTTTCCCATCATAGACATTTCAAACTCGCCTTGCATCATTGCCACAAATTCTTCACATAGTTCCTTATTTGTTGAACTGAAGACGATGTCGTCCACATATACTTGAACAAATAAGGTATTATCCTTTATCTTTTTAATGAATAAAGTTTTGTCTACCTTGCCTTTTTCAAAGCCTTTTTCGCATAAGAAATTACTTAGACGATCATACCATGCCCTTGGTGCTTGCTTTAGACCATAGAGATATTTCTTCAATTTGTATACATGTGAAGGATGCTTGAAGTCTTCAAAACCTGAGGGGTGTTTAACATAGACTTCTTTGTTGATGTATCCGTTCAAGAAGGCGATTTTGACGTCCATTTGAAAAAGTTGAAAGTTCATTGAACAAGCATAAGAAAGTAACAAACGAATAACTTCTAACCTTGCAACCAGAGCGAATGTTTATTCAAAGTCAATTCCTTCCTCTTGATTGTACCCTTGATCCACCAATCTTGCTTTGTTTCAAACAATTATTCCATTCTCATCAAGTTTATTTTTAAACACCCATCTTATTCCGATGATATGTTTATCTTTTGGTCTAGAAACAAGTTCCCAAACTTGATTTCTCTCGAATTGGTTTAACTCTTCTTGCATAGAAATAATCCATTAATCATCTTCAAGAGCTTCATCGACTTTGGAAGATTCTATTTGAGATACGAACGCCATGTTTAAGCATGCATCTTTTAGATTTAATCTTGTAGCAACACCTTGACTTATGTCTCCTATCACTTTGTCGATAGGACGATCTCTGTGAATCCTCCATTCTTTTGGTAGATCGTTAACATTGGAATCTTGTTGAACCGGTCTATCTTATTCTTTAATGATATCTTTAGAAGTATCTTCTTCGGGAATTTCTAAAAATTCATCATCATTATCACAAACCACAATATCCTCCTTGGAGGGGTTAGATTCATCAAATTTGACATGCTTAGATTCTTCAATGGTTAAAGTTCTTTTATTGTAAATTCTAAAAGCTTTACTAGTAAGGGAATAACCAAGAAATATACCTTCATCTGACTTTTCGTCAAACTTACCAAGGTTGTCTTTGTCGTTGTTTAGGACAAAACACTTATAACCAAAAATATGAAAGAATGAAATATTTGGTTTTCTCCCTTTGAAGAGTTCATAGGGAGTTTTCTTAAGAATAGGTCTTATATTAACACGATTACTTACAAAGCATGCCGTGCTTACCGCATCCGCCCAAAAATATTTTGGAAGACTTGAATCACTTAGCATAGTCCTTGCAAGTTCCACCAATGATCTATTCTTTCTTTCTACGACACCATTTTATTGTGGAGTTCTTGGTGCGGAGAAGTTGTGTGAAATTCCATGTTCTTCACAAAATTCGTCAAATGAGGCATTTTGGAATTCTCCACCGTGATCGCTTCTAATGGAGGCTATTGTAAGAGATTTATCATTTTGTATTTGTTTTGCATACTTCTTGAATGCTTCACTTTTCTGCATTAAAAAGAAAGTCCAAGTGTATCTAGAAAAATCATCTACAATTACTAATGCATAAACATTACCTCTGAAGCTTTTTGTTCGTGATGGACCAAAGAGATCCATGTGCAAAAATTGTAGTGGCCTTGTTGTAGACACCACATTCTTGGATGTGAAAGTTGATTTAGTTTGGTTTCCTTTCTGACAAGCATCACATAACCTATCTTTGATGAATTTGATCTTTGGCAATCCAATAACCAAGTCATGTTTGATCAATTTATTCAAGTGCTCCATATGAATGTGAGCAAACCTCTTATGCCATAACCATGATTCATTGTTGCTTGCCAAGAGACACCTAACATTCAAAGACACGTTATCCAAGGAAATTAAGAAGATATTATTAACTCTTTTACCTTTTAGCATAACTTCATGAGTAACTTCGTTTTCAATTAAGCATTCATTTTTAGTGAAGTTGATTTTGAAACCTCGGTCACACAATTGGCTTATGCTAAGTAAACTATGCTTTAGATCTTCCACATATATGACTTTCTTTATGGTTGTTGAAGGCAGTGAACCAACGATGCCTATGCCAAGGATTCTTCCTTTGTTGTTGTCACCATAAGTAACAAATCCTTTGGCCTTAAGCATTAGATGTGAAAATTTGCTTAGGTCACCCGTCATGTGCCTCGAACATCCACTATCAAGATACCATTCATTTGAAGAGGTCTTCAAGCATACCTACAAAAAAGAGTTAAGTTTTATTAGGTACCCAAATTGCCTTGGGTCCTTCAAAGTTAGTTCCTTTCTTTACCTATACATAATGGCCTTGAGCAACACTAAAATTTCTAATATAACATGCATTTGGAGTATGTCCTTTTATACCACAATAGAAACATGTAGGCTCAAAATTGCTTTTATATCTAGGGGGTAAGATTTCTTCTTATTGTTTTTTTCTTTTTGACATATTGATGAACCTTTTTATGATTGTCACTTTTTTCAATAGGAACTTGTTCTTTAGCTTTGACAAAGATGGTCTTGTTAGAAGTTGGTTTAGAAAATTTTGAGTAACCAAGACCACTTTTATCATTTGAGTATCTTTGATTACTAAGAACACTTTCCAATCCAATTTGTCCCTTTTTGTATCTTTCTAGGAGCCTTTTTAATTGGACTATTTGAAAAGAGAGTGACTCACATTTAGTGCATGCAATATTCTTAATTAATTTTTCCTTTTCATCTTTAAAATTATTTTCCATTTTCTCAATATTTTCTTCCAAAGAGGCTATTTGTTTCTTTGGAGATGAAATGGTTTTATATAGAATTTTGCACTCACTTAAAAGTTCATCAATTGCTCCTTGAGCATCATTATCAAAAATAGAGAAATCACTACTAACCTTATTGTCTTTATCGTCGGAATGATGTGAGGCCATTAATGCGAGATTTGCGCTTTGATCACTATCGGAATCCAATGAAGAACTTATTTCGTTGTCATCCCAAGCAATGTAAGCTTTCTTCTTGAAATCCTTCTTTCCTTTGTGGTCATGATTTTTTGTGAGTCTAGGACATTCTGGTTTGATGTGGCCTTTCTTCCCACATTCATAGCATTTAATGTCTCCATTTGATGTTGATGTTTCCTTTACTTTATTTTTTGAGAACTTCTTTCGTCTTGTATAACTTGAGTTTCTAACATTATTTTTTGCGCCAAAATATTTCCCAAGTCTTTTTACAAGAAGTGTAAAGTTTTCGTCTTCTTTAGGGTCGTCTTCTTTCTCCACTTCTTTGGACTCAACTTTTAAGGCAATGTTCTTGAATTTCTTCTCTTGAATCTCATGTTTCTCCAGTTGTCCAAGTTCCGTTTCATATTCTTGGATTTTTCCGAATAACGTAGCGGACGTTATTATTGATAGACTTTTCTTTTCGGAAATCGTCGTCACTTTCGGTTGTCATTCTCTTAATAAAGATATAAGCACTTTAAGATTAAGTTCATCATTAGTTAGTGTCTTACCAAGTGCATTCAAGTGATTTGTCAAATGCACGAATCTTTTCTGCAAGTCTAAGATGGATTCTCCTAGTTGCATTCTGAATAGTTCATACTCTTCACTCAATGTATTTAATCTGGATCTTTTGACTTCGGCGGTTCCTTCGTGAGTTTCAACAAGAGTGTCCCATATTTTCTTAGCCGTTGTACATGTTGAGATAGGAAGAATTCATCCATTCCAAGTGCATTTTGTAAAATATTTATCGCCTTTTTGTCATAGAGAACTTTCTTCTTATAATCATCATCCCATGATCCTTGTGGTTTTGATGAGCCGACTCCGTTGACCACCGTTATAGGAATAAATGGACCATTTTGGACAGCCTCCCATATTTACTTCCTTGTGCTTCTAGATATGCCTTCATACGGATTTTCCAGAAGTCGAAATATTCACCACAAAATAAAGGAGGCTTGTTGCTGCTGCCACCGTCTTTGAATACAAGATTGTTATTTGCAGAAGCCATCTGGATCAGATAGGAATAGGTTACCTATAACCTGCTCTGATTCCAATTGTAAGTTGCAAAAGTGCCTAAGAGGAGGGGGGTGAATTAGGTTCTGAAAAAATTATTTGCAATCTTGTATGGTTCCTTGGTTCTTTTTCCGATTATTAGTTAATGACTTGAAAGTAAAGGCAGGAAAGAAAAAGAGACGCAGGAAATTTATAGTGGTTCCCCTTACACTCCGAGAGTACTCCACTCCCCCTTCAACATGAAAGGGATTTCACTATAGTTCAGAATTATTGCAAAGCCTAATCACACCAAAGGTGATGCTTACTATCTAAACCTATAGGTAATCCAAGTGAATGAAGAACAATCCTCTTCAAGACACTTCACTTGTTTCCAACAGTCGTGGATAACAAGGTAATACAAAAAAAATGATCTTTGAGATAAGTTTGAAATCTTTGATAGAATGTTGTTATCAATCTTTACGATTGGTCTTCTTCTTGAAACAAATGTTACTCAGATAAATATACAAGTGTTCTTGTGAAAGGAAGCTGTGAGAGTGTGAAAGTTTATTCAAAGGCTTATTTCAAAAATGGTTTTGAACACTTAGAATGAAAATTGGAAGGATGAAGAAAAATGAGTAATTTGAAAGATTTTGTTTCTTGAAGATTTTGGTGCAGCAAAAACAATCAGAATTAAAAATGGTAAACAATGCAATTTTCCATGAGCAGCTGCCATTTTTGCTTGTTGCTTAAGTGTTAATCGGTTAACCAAATAGGTTAATCGGTTAACACCTTACAACATTCAAAAGAATTCAAATTTTACACATGTTAATCGGTTAACCATATAGGTTAATCAGTTAACACTGTAACAAAATCACAAAATACTTAATTTTGAAGTGTGTTAATCAGTTAACCAATGTCCTAATCGATTAACACTGAAGGTTTTTCATAAAATAATCAATTTTAATAAGAGTGAGTATTTTGAAATAGTTTGGAAAGTGTTAGTGATATAAGTGAAGTGAAAAGTGATTTTATGAACACTTGTATAAATATTTCTAAGTAATATTTGTTTATACCGTTTCTATGAACATCATCATTACTTGAAGCTTGTAATGAAAACTTTGATCCATAATAATCATATGCAAGAGTACCATCTTGATCTTTGATGTCCTTGTTTGATCGCTTGATTCTCTTACTTTTTGTGTAGAATATCTTGCGTACAAAGCTTGTTCTTAGTTGTCCTCATCAAAACATTAAAGGCCTTGAAGCTTGCTTCTACATGACCGTGAACTAATTCACATCTTCATGGGCACCTTGCAAGGCCAATACTATGAAAAGCTGATCGGTAGTGTTTCTTCTGGATTCTCTGACTTGGTGATCATCGGTGAGAGGATTGAAGAAGGTCCGGAGAGAAAAAAGATCCAAGAATGTTCTAGCATTCAGACTGGAGCTAAGAAACCTTTCAATGGATACAAAAAGAAGGAGGGCGAAACGAATGTCATCTCTGCATAGAAAGGGCAAGCTTAGCAGCAAGCACCTGCTCCAATGCCTACTTAAATCCCTTACTTTTAGTATTCGTATGCGGCTGCTATGCAATATGCTCCAATGCCTTATCATCCAGCTATTCAAGCTCATATTCCGACTCAGATACCTCTGCAACAAGCTCCTTAGAAACAGTCATACCATCAACAAGGGTATCAGTATCTGCCGCAGAATCAACAAAAACGAGTCGCTCAATAGCAGCGTCAACCTAATAAACAAAGGATGAGGAGGCCAAAAAGAAACTTTGATCGCCTACCTGTGTCATAAGCTCAAGTCTTTTTTTGAACTGCTAAAGGATGGGAAGATTACCTCGAGAGACCTAGCTCCGCCAACTGTCATTCCTCCAGATTATGATGTTAATGCTCATTGTGAGTATCATAAGGGCGCTCTAGGGCACACGATTGAGGACTGCAGAGCATTCAAACATAAAGTTCAAGACCTGATTGATTCGAAGTTTCTCACATTCAATTAGAGGACTCCAAATGTCACAAACAACCATCTGCCGTCACCAAGCTAGTGCAAGCATCAAGTCAAGATCAACTTTCCCGAAGAAGGCAGTCATCATGCCATTCAGTCATTTTCATTCTTATATTTTGTCTTTGTTTGTTTAAACATTTTCATTCATATTTGGTTATTTTAATGTACTGATTATGCATGCTCTGAATTAGTTATGTCGTATTCACTCATTTTTTCCATTTACTGCAAAGAACAGACACACATTTATTCACTTCAATATCTTTATCAAATTGTTGTTTTAGCAAAGACTAGAGGGAGGATGATGAAACGAAATACCCATAATTATAAACCGTATGCTTTCGAAAAAAATCCTGCCGATGACGTACAGGCATTGTTTCAATTCCCCAAACATTGGAGAGATAAGGAGTTAATCCCTAGTTAAACACTACTCTGGGGCAGAGTAGTGTTTAGTTAATCCAACTACGCACTCAAACTACAAAGAAAAATCCAAAATACGACGATTGTTTTTCAAAGACCCACGATTTGGCAGTCACAATACTCGAACAAAAACAAAAATCAAAAAAGTCAAAAGTCTTCTAAGTCGAACACCTCAAAAGGAGACTTAGACAAAATCAAGGCAATCCCAATGGACTTGAAAAGCAAAATCAATCCATGCAAAAGTTAGGGATCAAAAGCAAAATTAAGAGAGGTCCTCAAATCCTCAGTAAAAACAAAATAAGATCCAGTGACCACCATGTAAAAATCAAAGGGTTACTAACATCCATCAAAATTAAATATGGTGACTGCCATTTCGAGCATACCTTGAATCATCACGCTCACACCAACAAACATGTGTAGAATTAACTAAACGTAGGACTGAAGTTCATCACGAAGAAGGGGTGGGTACAAACCAAGTTTTGGGCCTAATATTCTTTGTTTCATGAACCGTGAACTAGACCATGTTACAAACCTTGAAAGACCTAATTAAGGTGAGGTTTATTCTGAAAGCATGTTATTGCCAAGTTGCGTAAACTGACTCCCAAAAAATTTTCTAATCGTCAACATTAGTGTCATTTTCCTTGCTATATCTTTCACACACCAGAGAAATCAACACCACGTCTAGACTAACGGTCCATTCGTTTTAGACTATCACAACACTCAAATAACCGACTTTTTCAAAACTTTCATGAGCATTGCATTAAGATTACCATTTGTAAATGAGAAATTGTAACTACAAATCAGTTCTTGACATAAAATCAAACTCTAATAAGGGTAAATCAAAGAGGAACTTGAACTCTCAGCGGTGTCGACCCGAATCAAAACTACCTCAAAACCCTCAATCTGTGGCAAATCCTTCAACAGTTCGATCAGGGGAAAATCCTTCAAGAGCTCAATCAGGGGTAAGTCATCTCAGAATCAAATCAAATCTCAACTTCCAAAGCTTAAATCACTTCAGAACTGGTTAATTAGGGGCAAACCATTACCATGTTCAGACTAGGGCAAGACTAGTTATAGAAAGAAGATCCTCTCTGTACTTTCAAGTTGGACAAGCAGATCTTATCGAACACTGGCAATCACCGAGTTCAGAGCAAAAGTATGATCCTCATGAGTCGATCACGTTGTTACGCTAATTTTCAGGTCACCTCGACCCTCAAGCACAAAGTTGTGCTTCTCTCAGAACGAGCTCACAACAAATCAACACGTGATCAAACTTGGGGCATCAAGAGCATCTTTGTCTGCTTCAATCATAACATCCTCGACGAATTGAGTGTCGAGGAAATCAAACCCTCCCACCACCCAAAGTCTAATTCATATAGGCAAATACCGAAAGTCCATCATGCTGGCACCCTTACACAACATATCCAATCACCTGTCTGCAATCATACACATCATATTCATCATAATAAGCATCATGTGCATCATATGTGTACATGAAAACCAAATCATACTTCCCCAACACTTGCATCTTCGTGCATCAGCATTTGCATTTGCATTTCTATCCAATATGGAATATCATTACAAAATCAAGCATTGATACATACATAAGTCAAGATCCATGATCAATCTTGAGATTTCAAAGCGATCTTTAGCCTAGCCAGGGACATCCTCTTCAAGTCCTTGGGCGTTCCTTAAGAAGTTGTTTCAACCTTTTGTTGATCAAGTTGAGCTTGAGACGATCTTTAGTCCGAATAGGGGCATCTTCTTCAAATCCGCGGGCGTTCCTCATGGAGTTATCTCAACCTTTTGTTGATGAAGACGAGCTATGGCGATCTTCAGCCCAGCCAGGGGCATCTTCTTCAAGACTGTGGGATTTCCTCATGGAGTTGTTTCAATCGTTTATGGATGAAGATGTGATCTCCAAGAGAGTTAGTGGGCGTTCCCCATTGGGTTGTTTTCCTCAACCTTTTGTTGATTAAGTTGTCATCCCCAGCTCAACCAAAAGCATTTCTCCGAGTCAGTGGGCGTTCCTCATTGAATTAGTTCTCTTCGAACTTTTGTTGACAAAGTTATAAACCTCAGACCAGTCAGCAGTTCTCTCCAAATAAATTTTTACCTCCTATTGGGCATTCCCTAGTGAGTTGGTTCCTCCCAACCTTTTGTTGACTGGGATGGTGTTCCTCGACGACTTCTTTACTTCAACCTTTTGTTGATTTCTCCAAACAAGTCTTACTCATTATACATCCAACTTGACCTTTTGTCAATAATCTCACTATCATCCTTTTGATGGTAACCAAATCCTGTCAATTCAATTTAACCTTCATCCTTTTGGTGTTGGTGATTCTCAAAATCGGAAAGTTTCTATCATCCTTTTGGTGGTGGCAGCTTGTGTTGTTTGATCTTACCATCATCCTTTTGGTGCTGGAAATATATAAACCTTTGGTATGTGTATCATCCTTTTGGTGAAAAACAACCTCTGATATCGTTATTTTACTCGTTGTCATCCTTTTGGTAATAACAAGTTGTGAGCTTACTTTCATCCTTTTGGTAATAGCATGTTGTGACATTACTTTCATCCTTTTGGTGAAGGGCCGTTACGTGTGTGTTTTCTATCATTCTTTTGGTGATAGATCCTTCATCCTTTTGGTGTTAGAGTTGTGTGAGTTCTTACTATTATCCTTTTGGTAATAGCGAATCTTCTTGACCTTACTTTCATCCTTTTGGTGAAAGGTCTTTTAGTGTCGAAGTCGCGTGTGTTCTCTATCATCCTTTTGGTGATAGGTCTGTTATCCTTTTGTTGTCAGATACCTTTGTGATTTCTATCATCCTTTTGGTGTCAAATACCTTTTCATATTTGTAAACATATGTGTATATATATCTATTGTGCTTGGGTTCTTCTGTATGCAGGGTTGTTACCTTGAATGGTGAGATAAGTCTTAACCCGGACTTGAGAGTACACTTATGATAAGATTATGGTATAATCAATAGTTAGATGTTGGTAGTAGCCCTAACATGTCTAGCATAAGATAACCACGCTTAGTAGAGGCCCCTTTGGAATTACTGATGTTTGATGCGAGTAGTTGTATTGGTATTACTTTTTCCGACCTAGGAGTTCGTGAAGCTGAGGACCTTTAGTCATCCCTTGCCTCTCCGAGCCTTTTTAGGATGTAGTGCAATGATCATCCAGGTGTAAACCTGTGGTGGTTGTCATGTGATGCTACAGTCAAATGAGTTTATCTTGAGAATATTTTTGGTCCGCGTGAGTAGTCGTGTAAGCTGATAATATCCGAAAGATTTTTTAATGACTCTGGGAACTTTGTAGAACCAATTGTGCAGGAACATACGCATAGTACATACCTTTAGGGGTGGGTTAGACCATGGTTTCATGCTCGTGATCTCCAAACCTAGGCCCTTTGTTTGTTTGCATGTATAGCTATGAATATGTGAATACGTGAATATGTGTATATGTGTGTTTGTGCATCTTATCCATTCATGCATTCATGAACCTCTTTTGATTTCAAGGAACTCACTTGTCTTTCCTTTTGCAAAAATCATAGGTATCATGGATTTTGGGAAGAGAAACACTAAGAAGTTCAACTTCGAGAAGCTTGATTTGGTAGAGTTGAGAAATTTAGGAGCCTTGGTGTCATATCCTGGTGATTTTAGAAAGCCCCATGGAAGACCGTTAAATATTGTCAAGACCAAGATGGAAGAGGGAGTTCTCGACACTCTTGTGCAATTTTATGATCCCCTCTATCAATGCTTTACTTTTCCCGACTATCAGCTTATCCAAACTTTGGAGGAGTATTCGTATTGGGTTGGTCTTCCAGTATTGGATAAGGAGCCTTTCAGCAGTTTAGAGAAGATTTTGTAACCAAAGAACATTGCTGATATCATTCACTCGGAGATATCCAAAGTCAAAGCTAACCTTACTACCAAGGGAGGAATCAAGGCTTTACCCTCTAAGTTCTTGATAGAGAAATCTTTCTTCTTAGCTAAGATGAATAATTTGGACACCTTCGAAGCTATCCTCACACTACTTATCTATGGGTTGGTTATGTTCTCTAATGTTCAAGAGTTTATGGATGTCAATGCCATTTGGATATTTCTAAGTGGGAACCCTGTGCCTACTGTCGCTACTGCGAAAAACGAGGCCGAAAAGACAGAAGAGTCTCCACCTTTTGTTATTTATCCCTCAGAACGGGAAAGGAAACGATCGGAAAAACCTGACGCAAAGGTATAAGACAAGGTCATCGCAACCATTGTCTGGGTTCGGGAGTCGGTTACGCAAGGGGAAGGTATTAGCACCCCTCACGTCCATCGTACTCGATGGGATCCACGCTTGTTGTGTTTATCTGACGGGTTTGTTACATCTATCTACACTAAAGGTCTGGTCTGAAAAGAAAAGAAAATGACTCGGCAAAGCATCGCACTTTATCCCTACGTATTCCCGTCTGGAACGAGAAATCAGAGTCAACGTAGTTCGCCTAACTACGGGGGAAGGTTGCTCGCTAAGATATCGCATCTTGTGCCTACGTACTTTCACACAGCGTGAAAGATCAGAGCAAACATAGTTCGGGACACGAGAGACATTGGTTTGTCTTTTTTATCTGAGTAAGGTTAACAGACGGTTCCAGCAGTATGGTGTATGCAGCTCGCTCGACGGAGACTTAGGCGTTTACCATTTGCGGTAGAACTGGGAGTTAACATAACTCTCCTTCTGAAAAAGGGTTCCAAGGAATTAAAAGTCCAAGAGGAAAAAAAGAATTTGATCTTTGTTTTCTGTTTTTTTAGAGAAGTATCTTTTATGGATGTTTGCAACTGATATCGCACTAGAGACTATGACTTGAGAGTGAATGCATCGCATGTCACCCAAAGGGTACCATACTAAACATCCAGAATGTTGAAAAGAAACTCTCCAACAATCCTTTCTCAGATATCTTAAGGCTCGTAATGTACGACGTCAATTAACCTTTATTACTGTATTTTGATTTTGTTTGCAGATGAGAAGAGAAAAGACGCACTAAAGGGGAACTGATCCAATCCTAAAGTTGTCATGCAAAATTGAACCTATGGTTGAGGTTAGGAGGTAACTACCTAATGTTATCATGCATGGTTAGAACCCTAATGTCTTTCATAACTTCTCTTGAACAAGAGAAGTCAGAGTTCCTAGGGGAACATGCCAAAGGAAAACAAACAGCAAAAGAAATAATTGTACAGAAACAACTGTAAATAAAATGCATGCAATGCAAGTGAGGGAGGAAATGTGTGTGGGGCAAGAGCCTCCACAAGCTCATCTCAACCTCAAGCCCGATATGAATAACTGCAAAGATAATAGAAGAAAGAAATGCAACAAAAGCAAGCCACACAAAACACAGGCAAGGGAGGCAGACTCAACCATAAACCAGCAAGCAAAGCCAGATAATAACAGTCAAGCAGAGGGAGACAGACTCAACCTCTAGATGCAGACAAGCAAAGGAAGCTATTCTCAACCTTTAGGATGCTCTTAAGCCTAGATTACTATATGAGAAACCTAGTCTAATTCAACACACAGTCAACCAGTCACACAAGCAAAGTAGAGCAGCTGAAAAAACAGCAGACAAAAAGCTCAACATCAAAACAGATAAACAGCAAACAAAGCAAACAGCTGCAAGCAAACAACTTCAAGCCATATTCAAGAGAAGTCTTCATCTTCAAGCTCCACAAGCTCCAACACAAGAGAAGAGAGTTAACATCAAGAATATTGGATTGATGATGGGAAGCAGGAAGGAAACCAAAGGAATCCCTCATGACACTCAACCAGTCATCTGAGAAAGGCATTCTCAAAGGTTCTATGTCTTGTAAAATGCCACACATCCTTCCAAAGGAAGGATGAGGCTTTTACATAGGGACCTTGAATCATAGGATGAGAATGGAAAGCAATCAAAGCAATCCATGTTTTATGTGAAGAAAGAGAAAACAACTAAGCTCTTCTTAAACCCTAATTCCTATAAGCTACAAGAAAGCTATCAAAAGGAAAGGACAACTCCAAGCCAAGCTCCACAATCAACTCCACAGAAGCTACAGCATGCCCATAACATCATCCAAGAAGAATCACAAGCTCATCATGCACCAAAAGCCACCATTGAAGGCAATATAAAGCAAACACCAAGTTAGGAGCACTAATTGAACAACCTAATTGTAAATTCTATCTAAAATAGTAAACTAGATTCTAAAAATCTATAAATTTTTCTAAGGAAACATGCAAATGTTAAGAACCTATAGTCCAAATATCAGAGCCTAACTCAATTTCTAAGGTAACTAATAAAATCCTAAATTATAAAGTGTCAAAGGGAAACCATGAAAGGGAAGGCTCTAAAAACCTAATCCAAAATAGAATCTATGATTATCTAAAAATCATGATAAAATTCCTTAGGGAACATACATCTCTAATCTACAATCTAGCAAAAAATCAAGTCAAGATTCCATATCAATTGATCAAACAAAAATCAGCAAACAGATGGAAGAAATATGCAAAAATAAGGAAATATTAAAAAATAGAAAAATGCCAATTAAATTGCAAATTCATCAAAAATTAAATCTAATAGCATAGAAAAATCACAAATGAAGAGAGGATCATGGAGATATTTTTAGATTATTTTTCTGATGATTTATGAAATTAAAATGAATTAAAGTATGAAAATGCAATTAAAATAATAAAAGAATCAAATAAAAGAAATAAAAGCTGGGAAATTATCATAGGCGTTGGATGGTTGACTTGGTAAGATAATCTAAAGGCTCATGAGCTGCCAGCAAATAAATGGAACGACTGCGTTTTGATCCACAAACTCAAATTATGAAGTTAAAACACAGCCACACGATTTGCATACAAAGTCAAAAATCAAACCAGATCCAAGGGTTCTCAACTCGTCTTCTTCGTTTGAATGGGGAAAGGGAGGGAAGTCCAGCACGGTGGCCGGAGATGACCTCTGGTCATCTTCTTCGGTGAGCAGGTAATTACAGGTGACCAATTCTCAACAAAAATTATGTGATTCCACTCCAATTTTCCTCCTGATCTCAAATATGACCTCTATTTCATCTAATTCCTACTAGATTTTGAAACACGATAGAGATCCTAAAATTCACTTCAATCTGAACTCTCATCAATCCTTAATTCAAGACCACAGATCTACTCCTCTTGTTGCACTGATCATCCTCAACTAAATAGATCATGTAGAATCCTCAAGATTAGATCAAACTAACTCTCAACCGAAATTGCATCGCATCCTAAATTGTCTCTAATCAACCAAATTCTTATCCAGATTTCATCTAAACTTCAATCCAAAGCCTATCCACATACTATTCATGCCTAGATCATGTTGGAATCAGTGTAAATTCAGAAGTTACATACCTGACTTTGAGCTTCAAATTGAGGTGGTTAGGAAGTGCTTCTGAACTTCAAATCGTGCAGAAATGTTAAATGGAGTGTGGTGAAGCTTTTAGAGACCTTGATTTGGCTTGAATCCTTCTCAATCAGAATTCACGATTTCACTTGGAGCTCTTGAAACTCAACTCTCTATCTCTGCTTCCAACACAAATTGATCACCAAAATTGTTCTAAATCATTCATAGAACTTAAATAGAAAGTGTTTGTGGGCTTTTGAGGTCCATTTGGGGCCCAAATCCAGAAATCCAATTTTCAAATTTCATCCAAAGTTTCAACAATGGTAAACAAGATTTCTGGCTCCAATCTTCCCTTGGAAGCTTTCAATCAACTCCTTGTAGTCTGGTGAGGGAGTATCAAGTGATTAGAGTGTTTGAATTCAACATATGAACAAATTGTGAGGTGTTGCTTATTCATGAAGATACAAGCCATAAGGCTATGAAATTGACCTCAAATGGAAATTCTAAAAATGCCAAAGTGTTTAGAATGCTTTTTCTGATTAAAATGAGTATTCATAACTTAAGTTCTACAAATAAGATGGAAGACTTCTAATACAATTTGGAAAGCTAAGATCAAGACCTACAACTTTCATGTTGGCCAAAAGTTTAGGAGAAAAACCCTTATAGGTCAAAAATTCCTTGGAAGTTGGTGAACTTTCACAGACAAATTTCAAATTCCTCAGATGACCTGTAACTTGTCTGGGTCATAACTTGAGTTCTATAAATCCAATGGACGACTTCTAGTACTCAAATTAAATCTAAGAGCATGCTATACAAGTTTCATGTTGGCCAAAAGTGAAGATGAACCTTGCATCTTAAGATAAGTGGTCTTGAAGTTAGGCACTAAATAGTGGATTTTACCCCGAGAACCCTAATTTAGCAACTCCTCACACTTTGGATTCTTCTTGCATATATCTTGGAACATCATCTCATGTGTCTCAAAACAACTATCCATGGTTACAAAGACCTAGAATTGAGCTTTGATCCTCTTCAATTGCCCAGTTGACTTAGGATTACTCAGATGAAAACCCTACTTACAACACCTTCAACTGTGGTTCTTCAGACTTGACACAATGACTTGATTGAGCACCACCATGACCCTCAAGAAACTCTATGAGCTCTATCCACACACTCCCTCCTTGATCAAGGCCTCACAATCCACTGATGATCTTCAATTGGTCCCCAGATTAGGAGATTAACCACATACAAACAACTTAACTCCTCAAGAACCCAACCCTCTTCCTGATGACTGTGCTGACTTCTCAAGCTTGAATAAGACCTCTAGATAGGCTCCTATGGATATAAACCACACTTGATTTCCTGCACAAATGAACAATGCTATGCTATGCAAATGTTAGATCAATGATATGCTAATGCAATGAAACATAAACCAAGTAAGAAAAGGTTAGGAAAATTTTGGGGTGCAACAGCTGCCCCTATTCAAGCGGCTTGGACCTGACTGGATGAAAAGAGAACGACTTTCAGGAAATCGAGGTAGAAGACGGTGGAATACCAGAGAACCCGGAAATTTGCTAACCGAAGAAAAAACTGCACAAACTGCTTGGGGGAACAACCCATCCAGACAATTGAATCTGGTTGTCACGGCAATAACTGCTCAATCATCTGATACAGAAACTGATTTCAACATCAACCACCCGTGTGACACCACAAGCATTGAATCAACAGTATACGCTATAACAAGCGGGCACTACATAAAGCGCGTCATCCCTGTACTATCCGGGATCTTTCATTTCCGAGCAACTCTGCGGGGAAAATCCGACAACAAACTCCAAAGTATAATTATGAAGCTGTGCGATGCCAATAGCAACAACTTCAAAGTCTAATTATGAAGCTATTCAATGCTGACGAACTCCAAAGCCTAATTATGAAGCCGTTTAATGCTGACGAAACTTTCTGACAACAAACTCCAAAGTCTAATTATGAAGCTGCCGTAATGCTGACGTAACAACAACTAGAGGAGACTCTGTTGGGGAATTTCTAACGACGACTCCAAAGTCTAATTATGAAGCCGTGTAACGCTGACGTAACATCCAATCGAGGAAAACTATGCCGAACTTCAAAGTCAAATTATGAAGTCTGCAATGTTGACGTAACAACTACTCGAGGAAAATTCTGCCGAACTTCAAAGTCAAATTATGAAGCCCTCTAGAACTCTTCCGGGTAATTTCTATCAACAACTTCAAAGTCTAATTATGAAGCCTTGACAACAAGTAATGACTTCAACCGTCTAATCGCTGAAATCTTCTCTTAAAATGCTGACAACAACTTCAAAGTCAAATCATGAAGCCTTGTAGCACTGATGTAACGAACTTCAGTCTAATTATGAAGCCGTTTAATGCTCCCAGGGAAATTCTAACAACGACTTCAAAGTCTAATTATGAAGCCATTGAGCGCCGATAACAACTCCAAAGTCCAATTATGAAGTCATTCAATATTGGCAACAAACTTCAAAGTCTAATTATGAAGTTGTGCAATGCTGACATAACAGCTGCTCGAGAAAAATTCTGCCGAACTTCAAAGTCAAATTATGAAGCCCTCTAGAACTCTTCCGAGGAAATTATGACAATAGCTCCAAAGTCTAATTATGAATCCACTGTAATGCTGACAAACTTCAAAGTCAAATTATGAAGCCGTATAATGTTGACAACAACTTCAAAGTCAAATTATGAAGCCTTGACAACAAGCCGAGGAGAACTCTGCCGGGGAAATTCTGACGTCAACTGCCAGATATTAACCTTGACGACGAGTAATGACTTCAAATGTCTAATCTCTAAAATCTTTCTTTTCTGAAATGCTGACGTGACAGCAATCTAAGGAAAACTCCGCCGGGGAATTTCTGCCAACAACTCTAAAGTCTAATTATGAAGCTATTGTAATGATGACTCCACCGGGGAAGAAGAGAAACTTAACTAAGCAACTCTGATGAGGGAACACATGATGGGACGAAAGTTATCATCACGTATCTTATGCCACAAATTTGAATATCTGAAAACGATCCTGAACAAGAATTCCAATTACCTGCAGGGAAGAACACCCGAAAACAAAGAGGTAACCAACCTGGCTTATGTTTCAAAATGCATATGTTTGAAAATGGCGTAATGCTCCATATACGATGGAAATGCTACGCGTTTGGGTAAATTGCTATGCAATGCACATACGATGCAGATGTAGGCTCTGGCTGCGGGAGAAAAGCTGGGTACAGAACCACTTTAGCAAAATAAATGCTGAATACAAAGCCAACTTTGCTGGGGATAACCGGGTATCAGAGAATTATTCCAGCAAAATAAATGCTGGAAAAGGTGAACCGACTCCTCGGGGGAAGAAACAATCCTGCTGGGGGATAGTTTAACAAATCCGGAGTTACGAACTCTGCTGAGGATAACCTATTGGAGGAAAGACAACCTGCTGGAGAAACAGAAAAAGCCATCCTGCACGGGAATGAACTTTTCAAACCATGGACACCCTGGTTGTGTCCTGTGAGGACTTCACTGGGGATTATATGCACACGCGACCACTATTGGGGATGCACATTACTCGCATACGACTCCTATGGGGATAAAGATGCGACTTCCATCTGATGGGGAGGAATAAAATCACCTAGAGCCTGCTCCTACGTTAAGGGACTCCGGCTGGGGAAACACGATCCCTGGCTATTTGCTGCGAAGTTAACTACCCTGCAAAACACGAGCAACAACAAGATATCCTATACAAAAGGAAATATCCAGGTCAATAGCCATGACAATCGCTCAGTCAATTCAAAGTTTTAACAATTATTGGCCTAGGCCTGCAAGTTTATGCACGTGCACGTTTATCAAAAACATCAGCGTTTTACCCAAACAAAACAGTAAAAGTTAAAACAAGAACAAAACATCAAGTACTGAATAGTATGCGTTTTATTGATAACGGGCCTGTAAATAGGCAAAGTTTTGTACAATGGATGCAACTCCTGAAAAGAGGAAGCTACAAGATAAATACAGATATGTACAGAGGTACAAAGAATTTTGTATACATGTCGGCAACGGGGTATAGACAAACACCATGAGCTGATCCTCCTATGACTCGCCTGACTCTGACGCTTTCCCGATACTCCGTCTTCGGAAGAGATTGACTCGGATAATCGACCCTCACGTACTCCCAAACCACTAAGCGATGTAGTATCAAACTCGGACCACAATCATTTGCTTTTTTCCAATCCCTAACTTTTTCCTGAATCGCCCTTTGCGGGTTTTCGATTCACCGGGATACCCTTTTTTGCCGAAGTCGCCTTATCAGGTTTTCGACTTCGCGGGTGTACAACTTTTCAATTTTATCCCTAATTTTCACCCGAACCTTTTCTTTTTCTTTTTTGGTTCGCCGGGATGCCCCATTTTTTTCCTGGACTCTCTTTTTTCTGTCCAGCGGGTCTCTTTAAGCAAAGTATTTTTTAACTGCGTTCGAGTTCACAGGGGATGAAAAATCCTCGGCATCCATGGTGGACAACAGTAAGGCTCCTCCAGGGAAGACCTTTCGAATGATATATGGACCTTCATAGTTGGGAGTCCACTTGCCCCTATGATCCGACTGTGGTGGGAGAATCTTCTTCAGCACAAGATCGCCCGTCTGAAAGCTTCAAGGGCGCACCTTCTTGTCGAAAGCTTTCTTCATCCGGCTCTGGTATAACCAACCATATGCGATAGATGCAAGTCTCTTCTCATCCATCAGACTGAGCTGATTCAGCCTATTTCTTACCCACTCTGCCTCATCAAGTTGGACATCGAGCAATACTCTCAAGGAAGGAATCTCAACTTCTAATGGTAGGACAACCTCCATACCATACACCAATGAGAAAGGTGTTACCCCGGTTGATGTACGTACCATCGTACGATAACCGTGCAATGCGAAGGGCAACATCTCGTGCCAGTCTTTGTATGTCACAACCATCTTCTGAACGATCTTCTTGATGTTCTTATTGGCCGCTTCAACAGCGCCATTCATCTTGGGTCGATAAGGAGATAAATTATGATGCTCAATCTTGAAATTCTGGCACAATTCCTTCATCATCTTGTTATTCAAGTTCGAACCATTGTCAATAATGATTCTTTCGGGGATGCTGTAACGACAGATGATATCCTTTTTGATAAACCGGGCTACTACTTGCTTGGTAACATTAGCGTAAGACGCTGCTTCAACCCATTTGGTGAAGTAATCGATAGCTACCAAGATGAACCGGTGTCCATTGGATGCGGTGGGCTCAATTTTTCCAATCATATCAATGCCCCACATGGAGAAAGGCCACGGGGACGCCATAACATTCAAAGGGCTTGGCGGCATCTGAATCTTGTCTGCATAAATTTGGCATTTATGGCATTGCTTTGCAAATTTGAAACAGTCTCTTTCCATTGTCAGCCAATAATACCCTGCCCGTAATAACTTTTGAGACATAGCGTGTCCGCCGGCGTGCGTGCCAAAGGTACCCTCGTGGACCTCCTCCATGAGTAGATTAGCCTCTTTCTCATAAACACATCGCAACAACACCAAATCATGATTTCTCCTATACAGAACACCATCTGGATTCAAGTAGAAATTGCCAGCCAATCTCCTAAGAGTCTTCTTATCGCGGCTGGATGCCCTAGTCAGATACTCTTGGTTATTTAGGAAATTCTGGATATCAAAATACCACGGCTTGCCATCGGAAGCTTCCTCAATGGCGAATATGAAGGCGGGCCTATCAAGGCGAGAGATAACTATTCTGGGAGCCTCATTCCAGAAGTTAACTTTGTACATGGAGGGCAAAGTCGCAAGAGCATCAGCCATCTGATTTTCTGCCCGTGGCACATGGTGAAACTCTACTCTGTCAAAGAAAGGCAACAATCTCCTTGCATAATTCATATACGGTATCAGATTGGGCTGACGAGTCTCCCATTCGCCCTTGATCTGGTTCATGACTAGCGCAGAGTCTCCATACACATCAAGATTTTTAATCCTTAAATCGATAGCCTCTTCGAGACCCATGATACATGCCTCATATTCAACTTCATTATTGGTAACTGGAAATGTCAATCTGGCAGTGAACGGGATGTGCGTCCCATGGGGAGTCGTGATGATTGCCCCAATCCCACTTCCATATGAATTAACAGCCCCGTCAAAAATCAATTGCCATTGGGAACCCGGTTCAGGACCTTCACCATGCAACAGCTCTTCGCAATATTTCATTTTTAAGTACATGATATCCTCGTCAGGAAAATCAAACTTCATTGGCTGGTAATCATCGATTGGCTGCTCAGCCAGGTACTCTGACAGTACGCTACCTTTGATAGCCTTTTGCGAGATATACTGTATATCGTACTCAGTCAGTACCATCTGCCATCGGGAAATCATTCCAGAAAGCACCTGCTTCTCAAAGACGTATTTGATTGGATCCATCTTCGAAATCAGCATGGTTGTATGATTTAGCATGTATTGTCTCAGACGTTTGGCAGCCCAAGCAAGTGCACAACACGTATTTTTGAGCATTGAGTAACGGGACTCACAATAGGTGAACTTTTTACTCAAGTAGTAGATCACATGCTCTTTTCGTCCAGTCTCGTCATGTTGACCGAGAACACAACCCATACTGTTCTCAAGAACCGTCAAGTACATGATCAGTGGTCTCCCTGCTACTAGGGGTATCAAAATCGGAGGTTCCTGCAAGTATTCTTTTATTTTTTCAAATGCCTTCTGACAATTTTCATTCCAGACAATTGCTTGATCTTTTTTCAACAGTTTAAACATGGGCTCACACGTAGCAGTTAGGTGAGATATGAATCGGGCAATGTAGTTCAACCTCCCCAAAAAGCCACGAACCTCTTTCTCTGTTTTTGGCGCTGGCATTTCTTGTATTGCTTTTATTTTAGTAGGATCAACCTCAATTCCTTTTTCGCTAACAATGAACCCCAGTAGCTTTCCAGATCACACCCCGAAGGTGCACTTATTAGGGTTCAGCCTCAGCCTGAACTTCCTAAGCCTCTCAAACAATTTTAGAAGATTCACCAGATGCTCTTCCTCCGTCTGGGATTTGGCAATCATATCGTCAACATAGACCTCAATCTCTTTATGCATCATGTCATGAAAGAGTGTTGTCATAGCACGTTGATATGTTGCCCCAACGTTCTTCAAACCAAAGGGCATCACTTTGTAGTAGAATGTTCCCCACGGGGTAATAAAATTTGTTTTCTCCATATCCTCCGGCGCCATCTTAATCTGATTATAGCCCGAAAATCCGTCCATGAAGAAAAACACAGAGAATTGAGCAGTGTTGTCGACCAACACGTCAATATGAGGAAGCGGGAAGTCATCCTTAGGGCTCGCCTTGTTCAGATCCCGATAGTCAACGCACATCCGCACCTTACCATCTTTCTTTGGTACAGGTACTATATTGGCGACCCAAGGAGGGTAAGTTGTAACTGCCAGGAAACCAGCGTCTCACTGTTTCTGCACTTCCTCTTTAATCTTTACGGCCATATCTGGTTTCGTTCTTCTGAGCTTTTGCTTGACCGGCGGACAGTCTTCACGCAATGGCAAGCGGTGGACCACAATATCAGTGTCTAGCCCTGGCATATCTTCATAAGACCAAGCAAAGATGTCACTATACTCTCGAAGCATCTCGACAAGTCTCTGCTTGATATCATTTTGCAGCGCAACCCCTATTCGGACATTCCTGAAAATTTCTTCGGAACCCAAATTAATGATCTCAATATCCTCCTGATGAGGCAGAATGATTCTCCCTTCTTGTTTCAACAGACGAGTCGGCTCTTCTGGTAAGTCGTCGTCCTCAACAATCTCTTCCTCGGCTTGGAATATCGGGTGCTCAAAGTCGAAGCAAGTCATAGGGAGTTCTTGGTCGGTGTCATCTGAAATACATATCCTGCAAGAGAAAGGGTTAAATGCTTCAAATGATATGCATACGAAGCGTACAACCACATTGCCATTTTATTATGAAAATAAAAGCAGAAAAATAGGGATTACAAAATTTGCATGAGGAAAACGCCTTTATTTAATGATTAAAACAAAACATACACATAAGCAAGTAGGCCCTGAAATAAAATCACTATGCCCCGTAGGACATAGGATTGTACAATAATCGAAAAAACAAGGCATTACTGTTTCGACGTCACTTGAATAAAGTCCTGGATAGACTAGTTGCATAGGCTTCATCCTGGCTCGCTGGGTTTGATCCACGAATCCATGTCACAGTCGCTATCGCCTTCTTCACTGTCAGATACAACATTGATCTGCTTAAAACTGACTCCTCCCGGAGTGAACACAATCGGCCCTTTGAACTTTGGCGCGCTCTGTGATGCAGACGACGACGACAGGAGATACCCTAAGCCGAACTTATCTTGGTTAACAGGAATCTCCAGAACCTGGCCCCAACCTTTGGTCTCCCTGGCCTGAACTACCGCTTGGGCTTCCTTGCACGATGACATAGCCACTTCTGGCCCACTGCTTATGACAGGAGATTTATCTCTGATCTGCACTCCTTCGAAGGCTTGGCACAATGTCTCATGGATCTCACCATCCACTTCGACATATTTAAACGATGACAGGTGACTGACTAGAATGTCTTCCTCCCCACATATAGTGACAATGCTACCACCGACCATATATTTAAGCTTCTGGTGCAACGTCGATGTTACAGACCCTGCAACATGGATCCACGGTCGTCCAAGCAAACAACTATAAGCTGGCTGTATGTCCATGGTATAGAACACGGTATCAAACACTTCTGGACCGACCTGGATTGGCAAAGTCAATTCTCCGAATACAGACCTTCTCGTCCCGTCAAATGCTCTCACTACCAAGTCACTTGGTGTGCAGATTACTCCTCGGGTATCTAGCTTCAGCAATGCTTTCTTTGGCAAGACGCTTAGGGATGAGCCAGTGTCAACAAGGACATGAGACATAACAGTGCCCCTACACTCAATAGAAATATGCAACGCATTGTTATGGTTACGACCCCTGGGTGTCAAATAAAAATCAGTAAAGCCAAGGCCATGCCCCGCATTCACGTGCGCAATCACCCCTTCAAGCTGATTCACGGATATCTCCTGGGGTACATAGGTAGTGTCAAGAGCTTTCAACAACGCGTTTCGGTGAGCCTCGGAACAAAGCAGCAATGACAAGATTGATATTTTGGAAGGCGTCTGCTGCAGATGATCGACAATTTTGTAATCGCTCTTCCGAATTTATCTCATGAATTCTTCTACATCCTTGGTCAAAGCCTCTTTTTCCTTCTCCTGAGAAGGTCCTTCCTCATTGACTTTACCTTTCCCCTTTGCAATTCTCTCAGCTTCTACTTCTGGTGACGCAAAGATTCTGCCACTGCGGGTTATGCCCCCTACCTCCACAAGGTTATCAACTGACCCTACAGGCGGGCTCGACAAGTTAATCTTCTCCCCATTGCAGTAAACTTCCGCCCCATAATTCCAAGGGATGGCTTTAGTGCTTTCATATGGAATAGGTACGACTTTGGTTATTGTGATAGTCGGCCTCTTGGGAGGTGCCGATATCGTGACAGTCTTGAACGGAATCGTAATCGTTGCAACTTCACCCTGCTCTTCAGCCATTGCCTCAACGGGCTCTTCTTCAGCAGTACGGTCGAATTGCAATGTACCTTCATCAATCAACCCTTGAATACCTCTTTTCAAGTTATCACAACCTTCAGGCCGGGCGAAACAATCAATACAATCATCATCACAACCAGGGAACACTCCCCCTTTCAAAAATCTGCTCTTGACATACCCTAGAGGTGTCTTCAATTCATTCACATTCATAACCAAGTTCAGACTAGCATCTTCCAGAATTGCACCTGCCTGCGTAGATCCGTGAGCTGGCATCGGATTCTTCTCAATATTGGGCGCCTCATCGCCGAAGTTTATAGCCTTGCTATCTATCAAATCTTACACCTTGTGCTTGAAAGCATGGCAGTTTTCAATACTATGACCGGGAGCCTCGGAATGGAATTCACAATGTGCATTAGCGTCATACCCGAAACGAGGTGTGGCCTTTAACGGAGCCATCGTCCTTTTCTCGACCAACTGCAACTGTAACAAAGTTGGAAGAAGCTGAGCATATGGAAGTGGAGGTGCATCAAATACTCTCTTCACAGCCCTATCCCGACCTTGATATCTCTGTGGAGCAACATTCTGTCGTCCCTGTTGCTGCTGTGGCTGTTGTTGTTGCTGTTGAGGCACAGGAATTGTCACACTAGCAATCTGCTGCTGACGGTATTGGTTTCGACCTCTACCTCTTCCTCGAGAACTGTATACTAAATTGGTATCCCCCTGTCTCTTATTCCCAAAAGCCTTTTTACCACCTCCCGCTGAGGTTGACTCACCCGCTTGAATCTTACCAATCTTAACACCATTCTCGATACGTTCTCCCAAGAGTATCAACTCAGAAAAATTGGCCGTCGTACAATTAATAAGCCTGTCATAGTACAACCCATAGAAAGTGCCCACAAACATATCCACTAACTCACGTTCTACCATGGGCGGGTGCACCCTGGTGTTGCACCCCAAAATTTGACCAACATTTATTTACCAAGCTTGTGTTCATTTTATTCATCATCTGTATCTCATTGATATGTGGGCAGTAGATCAAGAGGTATGATCACCCAGCCAGAGTTATATGAGACTTTGAAGCTAGCCAAGAATGTTATTCAAGTCTTCAAAGGTTGGTATCTTTGTCAGAGAACTCAAGAGATCCTCAGAGAGATTGGTTGAAACCAAGGTTGTGTGCCTCATAACTTGAGAGTTGTGGGAGATCCTCAGATGATTCTGAGACTATGAGGATGGACTTGAAGCTTTGAGAAAGCTTATGAGATGTATTGAAAGCCATCATGAAGCCTATAGAGGTCATTATACAAGAATTCAGAAGATTCAGCCATGAGTGGTGGAATTAGGGTTTGACTGGGTCAACCCTAGGTCAACTGATGATTTGGAGAGGGTTGAGACCTAATCCAAGAGCCATGTGATCATGAAATGATGCATTGAGATTCTATAAGGATGATTGCTAGACCAACTCATCATGATTGAGGAGTTTGAGAAGTTTTAAGCTAGGGTTTCTAAGGCTTGACAGTGTAAAATCCCCTAGTTTGATCCCTATCTTCAAGGCAGTTTAGCTCAAGATGTGATTGTCATCTCATCTTCCCTACAACATGAATGTTGTAGATCTTGTTCTTATATTTAATTTGAGTACTAGAAGTCCTTGATAGGATTTGTAGAGCTCAAGTTATGACTTTGACAAATTACAGGTCATCTGAGGTATGTGAATCTGGGTCCTTGAAAGTCACCCAACTTGCATCCAACCTTTTCCCTAGTAGGATGATTCCTATGGATTCTTGGTAAACATGAATGTTGTAGAGCATCTTCTTAGCTTTCTAGAGAGTACTAGAAGTCCTTGATAGGATTTGTAGAACTCAACTTATGGCTTTGACAAGTCAAGGGCATTTTGGTCATTTGGAGGTTATAGGTCATTTCAAGCATAAGGCCATATCTCCTATTTACAAGCTTCAAATGGAAAAATATTCAACATAAAACTTGCTTAGAATGATGTTTTAAGGCTAGTAAGGAGGTCATGAGATGTTTAAAAGGCTTGTATCAAAAAGTGATAAAAATGGCCTAAAATGGAGGCATAAGTTAAATAAGTTGAAATTGAAAATTGGAAATCTCAAGTTGCACATCCAAACCATGTCATATAATAGGTCATTTTGACTCCAAAGGACATTCTAAAAACAATGGTTCAGCCACAATTTTGATTTGAGGCCTAGATCATAGGGCTGCTTTGGAAATGGCTTACTTGCATCTTAAGGCACCAAAGCAAAACTCAAGAAAACTCAATGTACAAGTTAGTTAAGGGTTGTAACACACCATACATCTCATGTGGGGAGAATTTCAAGTCAGAATTGGTGGTTACAAGGACTATGGCATGAGATAGCATATGGAGAGAAGTGAAATCAAAATATCATGAGATGAGAAGCCCAAATACTCATTGGATTGTTCCAGAAGGTTCTGGACAGTTCTAACAAGTCCTATATAATGGTTAGAGCTTGCTCAGATGCAAGGTTGGTGAGAAAGGTGAGAAAAGTGAGAAAGGAGAGAGAGTGCTATCTTGTTGCTTCCATTGCAAGTCAAGTTTCAATTCTACATTCTTCTTCAATTCCATTCCTTTTTTCTATACAAACACATTCCATTGATGATCCTGAAGGTGTGCACATTGATTTGAGAGCAAATCCATGGTGAATTGAAGAGTTGGTGATTGAACTTTCAAGGTAGCAAGTCAGAATCGAATTCTGAGATTGAAGCTTCCTCCATCAAATTTGTTGCAAACAGTAGCAATATTAGCATCTAAGGAAACTTTCTGAAGAGTTCCAAGGCTTGAAGTGAAGGATTTCACCATATGTTGATCAAGAATAACCAGGTTTGCAAATTCTCCACTACACCATGTTTTATGCATAATTAGGTTAGTTTGTTAGTGTAGAAAGGTTAGAGACCAATAGGAGATCATTTTTGGAGAGTTAGGGATCAATTGGTGAAGATTGAATTATAGACACCATTTCTTTGATAACCAAGAACTCGTGGTATAATGAGGCATAGCATGAATTAGATAGCTAATTTCATTCAGTGTGAGTTGGTGAGTATTCTGATGCAAGAAATTTCAAGAACCATGATAGTTGATGATTGAGTGCATTTTGGATCTTGGATCGGGTTCAGTGATTTAGGATGATTCAGTTGATTTTAAGAGCATGGTTGGATTCAACATAAAATTCTAGGCAAGATAGGGTCTTGAATTTATGTTTTCCATGAAGAATTGATGGAGTTCGTGTTTGAGGAAGAAAGAGCTTGAAGCTCTGCATTTTCATGGAGTCTCCAAGAACCCTAGCTGGAGGTTGAAGACGAGTTCATGGCCGTTGGATGGTGAGCTGACCATTGACTATTCCAAGATCTGAGGGCCACGATTTAATTCCATTTTGAGAGGGAATCTGAAACCATGATGAAACGCGGCGTTTCATTAAAAGAACTTTGGGCTGGATTGCTTCCCACACCCCATCTTCGTGGCCCACCTGATTTTGAACTGGAAATCATTACTTCCTGCACCGTTACATTTTCTATTTTCTTTTCATTTTTCTAATTGATTTTCTGATGATGATTGGGCTTAGCGCGTTACTACCTGCACCCCTCATTTTGACCCCATTAATGATTTGAACTGCATCTAGTTACTATCTGCACCACATCTCTTCATATTTCTATTTTATTTTCTCCATTTTATTTCAAACTTTGAAAAATCATAATAAATGGAAAAATAATGATTTTTAAGTGGGAATTTTGGCTCCCATTTCATATTAATGTCTAGAAAATTATCAAATAAAATTATTTTCATTTCATGAAATTTTAATATTTTTTGTGTATTTTCTACTTTTATTGCATTTTATTTCTTTTATGTTGATACATGAATTTGTAGAATTTTGTTTAGGTAGTTCCCTTAACATTTTTATGCCATTCTTTTTAGGATAGTTATATTAGGACTTCAGCTTCCCCCTGCATTTATTCCATAATTTTGTGATGAATTTTAAGTTAGTTTTGATTAGATGACATTAGGTTGTGTAGAATTAGGTTAATCCTTAACATAAGTCCACAATAACATTAGAATTTTGAGTTTCTAGGTCAAGTTAGATATTGGGACATATAAGGGTATTAAGGGTAGGTATGTAGGATCCCTTAGAAATTATATTAGGTTTTAATATAGTGGTATACTATTTTTAGATGATTTTTGTAGTGGATAATTGTTTGTGTTGCCCTTGTGGGCTTGAATTTTTGTTTGCTTTGCTTTGTGGGCTTGGAAAGCTTGGTAGAGCTTGGTTTTGTTCTGAGGAGCATAGTAGGAGCATTGAGGAGCATTGAGGAGCTTGAGAGCTTGATCTTATTTGTTTTGTTGATTGTTTTAGGGTTAGGGATTAGGAAGAGTTTAGACCTAGTTAACTTCTTTCTTAAACATGGATGGTATCTTTCACGTCCATTCCTCCCTATGATTCAAAGTCCTTCTAGGGTATACACCTCTCTCCTTTGGAGGGATAAGTGATGGTACCTAGGAAGTAGAACTTTTGAGGGAACCATTCCTTTGATGTTGAACCCTTATAGGTCACCTTTGGTGGTCAATAAGGGTATTAAGGGTAGGTATGTAGGATCCCTTAGAAATTATATTAGGTTTTAATATAGTGGTATACTATTTTTAGATGATTTTTGTAGTGGATAATTGTTTGTGTTGCCCTTGTGGGCTTGAATTTTTGTTTGCTTTGCTTTGTGGGCTTGGAAAGCTTGGTAGAGCTTGGTTTTGTTCTGAGGAGCATAGTAGGAGCATAGTAGGAGCATTGAGGAGCATTGAGGAGCTTGAGAGCTTGATCTTATTTGTTTTGTTGATTGTTTTAGGGTTAGGGATTAGGAAGAGTTTAGACCTAGTTAACTTCTTTCTTAAACATGGATGGTATCTTTCACCTCCATCCCTCCATATGATTCAAAGTCCTTCTAGGGTATACACCTCTCTCCTTTGGAGGGATAAGTGATGGTACCTAGGAAGTAGAACTTTTGAGGGAACCATTCCTTTGATGTTGAACCCTTATAGGTCACCTTTAGTGGTCAATAAGCAGTTCAATATCCCCAGCTTATCCAGTAAGTAATTTCCTCTTGTTTGATTATCTTGAGAGATGTTGAGCTTGAGTTTGAAGATGAAGACTTCATTGAAGAGTGTGGAAGAGGATGAATCCTTGAGCATTGCCATTCCAGCTGAAGCTTGAAGAGCAACAAGAGCAAGTTGACACTTGAAGACCCCTGAAGATGAAGTAAAGACTGAAGGATGAAGTTGACACTTCTAAGTGATGGAGATTGATTCTGAAGAGCTGAAGCTTGAAGAATAAAGGAAGTTGATACTTGCTTTGATACCTGGGGATCCTGAAGGAGCCAAGTTGATACTTATTATTGATAGTGAAGCCTGAAGGTAGAGCTGATCAAGGAGCTGAAGCTCAGAGAAGATAAGTTGAAACTTATGTTGAAGAGTTGAAACCTGGAAAAGCAAATTGATATTTGTCAAGAGTAATTGGAAGTCTGAAGACTGAGTTGCTGTTGGAAGAGCTGAAGCTTGAAGCTGAGAGAGGAGTTGCTTTCTTTTTTCTTTTGCTGTATTGATGTGTTTTGTTTAACTTGCTTGATGCATTAGAATAAGTTCATATCTATAATAGGTAGAATCTAGGAGCATGATTGCACTAGAGGTTGAGTTGCTCCCTCTGCTTGTATTATTACTGTGTGGCTTTGCTTGCGGGTATTCGGTAGAGCCCAGCTCCCTTGCCCATGTGGTTTGTTTGCCTGATGGCATTTCATTTCATTTCTTCTGTATGATTGCAGTTTACTGTTCTTGCTTGATAGCATGTTGTTTACATTTCAGTATGATTACTGTTATCCATTCTGGCTTGAGGTTGAGATGAGCTTGTGGAGGCTGAAGCCCCACACACATTTCCTCCCTCACTTGCATTGCATGCATTTTACCGTTAAGCTGATGCTTTGTCTGTTTTGGTGTATCATTGACATGATCCCTTAGGAATCTCTTTTCCTTTAATAAGGAACTGATGATAGAACTTTAGGTTAAAACCTATGCATGACAACTTCTAGGAGTTCCATGTTCAAACCTCAACCATAGGATGAATCCATGGCATGACAACAATAGGACTTGATAGTCTCCCTCCTAGTTGGGCCTGTTCTCTTCTCATCTCAAAACAGTTTAAGATACAGTAATCATGAATGATTTCTTTCGTACGTTACGAGCCTTAAGCTATCTGAGAAAGGATTGCGGGAGAGTTTCTTTTCCACAATCTGGATGTTTAGTATGGTACCCTTTGGGTGACATGCGACGCATTCACTCTCAGGTCATAGTCTCTAGTGCGATTGAAATTGCAAACACAATAAAAAAACACTTCTTTCGTGAAAGACAGGAAATAAACCGTAGTTTCCCGAACTACTTGAGCTCTGATCTCTCATACCTGTTGAGAGTATGTAGGCACAATACTGATGTATTGGCGAGCTACCTTCCCCCATAACCCGTCGTAGGCCGAACTACGTTGACTCTGATTTCTCGTTCTCTGATGAGAATATGTAGGCATAAAGTGCGATGCTTTGCCGAGTCATTTTCTTTTCTTTTTAAGCCAACCTTGATAGGTAGATAGATAAAACCAACCCGTCCAAGTAAACATAACAAGCGTGGATCCCGTCGAGTACGACGGACGTGAGGGGTGCTAATACCTTCCCCTTGCGTAACCGACTCCCGAACCCAGACAATGGTTGCGACGACCTTGTCTTACCCTTTTTCGTTATGTTTTTCCGATCGTTTCCTTTCCCGCTCTGAGGGATAAATAACGAAAGGTGGCGACTCTTCTATTGTGCCGACACCTTATTTTCGCGCAAGCGACAACTGGCGACTCTGCTGGGGACTCCAACGGTTCCCTGCGAGAGTCAATCCTAACGCTTGTATGTTTACTTGATGGGTTGCGTTTATTTATCGCATTTTACTTCTCGCACTTTATTTCCCGCATTTTATTTTCAGTATAATATGATTATCTGTGCTGTTGTGGGAAGGGGCATTCTGATGAGTGAGAAGCCAGACCCAGGCTTGAGTGCACCATAGACTTAGAGTGGAAATTAGTGGGCGCGTGCTTGCTTTGCAGGCACTAGTGTCTCATGAAATCCACGCTCAGACGAGGTTCATCCGGTTGGCTTCTCTTTCAACCCTTTGGGTTGAGACGGTTGCTGGTTTGGTGGATTGTCGACTCTGGGGACCGATCATTTGTGATTCAGCCGAGTGAGGCCGCTTCATGAGCTGGTGATGCCACACCTTCTGGGTATCGTATCACCCCTCTTGAATGTCTGTGACACTGATGAACGCATAGGATGCCAAACTTGAGTCAGTTTAGGTCCATACCTGTGAGCAGGGTTGGGTTTATTGCAGGAAACCTTGACTTTCAGACTACCTGGTTTTCTTGACAGTGAATCAGTTTTGTTGGTACCAGGGTTTCTCAGTTGCAGATTTGTCTGTTCTTGATAGAGCAGGTTTTGATCAGAGGATCTTATCGTCAGATGTATGTCTGTTCTTGATTGAGCAGGTTTTGATCAGAGGATCTTATCATCAGATGTGTATTTGTTCTAGATAGAGCAGAGTTTGCATCATCAGTTGTTTGTTCTTGATAGAGCAGATTTGTAAGCGGGGTCTGAAGATCTCGCCAGCAGCTGTTGTTTGTTCTTGATAGAGCAGATTTTTGAGTGGGGTCTGAAGATCTCATCAGCAGCTGTATGTTTGTTCTTGATAGGGCAGAGTTTTGATTGGGGTCTGAAGACCTCATCAGCAGATATTTCTTGATCCTACATCCGAGGTCCTTATTATCAGACATTTGTTCTTGACAGAGCCGAAATATGATCCTATGTATATGGTCCTATCAGATGGTTGTTCTTGGCAGACCAGATTTGTGGTCCGATACCAGGGTTTTCTTCTCATCAGATGCAGTGGTTGTTCTTGATAGAGCAAGATTATGGTTTTGTTGACACATAATCTCCACAGCAGCAGTTGCCCTGACCTCTTATTGCATGATTGCATTTTGCATTAGTTTGCATATTCATTTGCATTTCATTAACGTGTGTCTGTGTTGCAGGTACCGTTTTCCCCGATCCAGGATTTCTTGCCTCCTATTGTATTGTTATGGGTTCTCTGAGGAAGACCGTGGCTTACAAGTTCCCCGCCCCTGATGTGGTTAAGCTGACTGGTTTGATAGCTCTAGCAGATGATTCTGTGAGGGATGAGTTCAGAAAATCTTACGGCCGGTTGCTCAGTTTGGTTCACAAACCCTCTGCATTCGAGGTGAATGGGTTGCACGCTCTGCTGCAGTTCTACGACCCTCCACTAAGATGTTTCACTTTCCAGGATTTTGTTCTCGCACCTACGCTGGAAGAATATGCTGATTTGCTAGGTGTGCCTATCAAGAGGCAGATGCCTTTTGTTCACATGGATGCTGAGCCTGATATGGCTGGTTTAGCTCCTTCACTTCATCTGGACGCCTCCGAGTTAGTATTGACTAGTTGGAACAAGGTTCCTGGGTTCTCCTTGCAATTTCTGGTGGGTAAGGCTCAGCAGTGTGCCAAGGACGGATGTTGGGTCGCGTTCAATGCCATCCTCGCTCTCTGCATATATGGCATCATCCTATTCCCTAATATGCCTGATTTTGTAGACTTTGATGCGTTTCACATATTTGCTTCAGGGAATCCAGTCCCTACCTTGATAGGAGATGTCTATCATTCAGTCCATTACAAAAACGAGAACAGGAGGGGGAAGAATGTCTCGTGCTGCGTACCCTTGCTGTACAAATGGCTTGATAGTCATCTGCCCAAGAGGGGTCCTTTTGTCTCGTCTGCAGCCACAGCTGAGTGGCCTGAGCGTCTGATGAGTCTATCTGCAGAGGATGTTGACTGGTTCGACAGAGATAGGTTGGATACTGAGGTGATCTTTAGTTGCAGCGGGTTTCTAAACGTGCCTTTGGTAGGCAGGAAGGGCTGTATAAACTACAATCCCTCATTGCTGGTTCGATAGTTCGCATATGCTTTGAGAACTCCGCCGAAGGATGAAAAGGTACAGGAATCTCTGTACCTCACTGGTCTTCTAGAGGGGGATCTGTTGTCCAAGCTTCAGCGCGCATGGAATGGTATCAGTAAGCGAGGAAAGCCATTCCTGGGAAAAAGCAACAATCAAGCCTACCCTCCGTATTTGACTTGGATCAGAGCCAGAGTAAATGCTATAGGGATGCCGTTTCCTTATGCCAAGCCAGAAAGCCCTCCAATGATTGAAAAGCCTACTACTGTGCCCATCCAGCAGCATAATCAGGTGTTGGCTGAGCGGGATGAATTGAAGCGGGCGAACAAAGAACTGGAGAAGGAATTGGCTCAGCTCCGAAGCGAGAGGAACGAAGTCGTTCATTCTTTCAAAAGGCAGACAAAGTTGGTGAACCAGCTAGGTACGGACCTGACTAAGCAGATAGCCGAGCGTGAACGCATGGGTCGAGACTTCAAAGCTATCAACGACGTACTGGCTACGAAGAAGCAGCACTTCGACGAGGCATATCAGAGGATATCCAAGTTCAACCAGCACTGGAAGGCTTCCCTGGCCACCAGGAAAGAGCGAGAGGATAAGCTGAGGCTACAGATCTCCAAGATGGAAGCCCAGGTGAAGGACAGTGAAAAGAGGTTTGATGAAGAAACCGCCCGCAGATACGCCGCTGAAGGCCAGCTCAACAAAGCTCTCGCTAACCTGAAGGAGCGCAAGCTGACGTTTGAGTCCAAAAAGCGAAAGTTAGAAGATTGCTTCGGCGAATGAGCATGGGAAGGTTTGGTTGAAGGACTTCAGTATACCATTGTGCAGAGGGAATTACTCGTCGAGGGGTTGCTCACTCTGCCAGATCATCCAGAGACGAAGGAGTTGTTAGAAGAGTATCGCGCCCGTGGCCGTACTTGACTATTTGTATTCCTTTTGTTTTGATCATTGTTGTATGCTGACCATCACTAGGCTTGTTGGCTGAGGTCACGCTGTTGACTCATCTTGTACTCGCTGATGCTATGTACTGCCTTGATAGGTTTTCTTTATATATGAGATTGTTGTTTCCATGATTGGACTCGGGCTTCTTCTTATTATTATTATTATCAGCATTGGCACTCAGGCACTAGGATCGGGGGAGATCACCCAAACACACAGACACACGCATGCATTTGCATGTCGAATTTTGTTGTTTTTCCTAACCCTTTAGTGTTTACAGGTTTTTCAGGTTTACAGGTTGTCCCAGGCTGTTTCCGGTGGTTCCAGGATTGATCAGAGACTAATTCACCATTATCCGACTAGAGCTAATCAGACCAGGATCATCGATCAAGTGCAAACAGATGTTCAGGAGCTCCGCGAGAGGATGGATCGCTTCATGGAGCTCATGCAAGTGGTCGCCAATGGCCAGGACCGGCTCAGGACTTTGGTTCAGCCTTTGATCTCCAGGGTTGATAGCAACGGCATACTCCACGGTGGGACCGTGCCTACTCCTCCACCAGTTGATACTCCACAGAACGGTGTCCCCGTGGCCGGGGGCAACGGAAGTACTAATGGCAATATGACGGCCAACATCGGACTCAATACGACGGGCGTCGGTAATGGGAGTCTGGGAGCTAATGTCAATATCAGGCCGGGCAACGGCAATGCAGGCGTCGGGAATCTGTTGGTGCCTCAGCCATGGCTTGAGGATCATCAGGATGATGTGTTCTCTCAAAGAGGTGCCGAAGGGGAGCTGAATGCTGAAGCGCGACTCAGATTCAAAGCACTTGAAGATAAAATGAGAGATATCGAGAATCAGAATACTTTGGGCGTTGATATGTCCAAGCTGGGATTAATTGCCGATTTCAAGGTACCTCCTAAGTTCAGGGTACCTGAATTTGAAAAATATAAGGGCACCACTTGCCCTCGTGTCCACCTGAGATCGTACTACAGGAAGATGTCTGCTCATTCCGAAGACGAGAAGTTGCTGATGCACTTCTTCCAAGACAGTCTTTCCGGGCCATCCCTCGAGTGGTACATGGGTCTGGAGCCCACTAGTGTGCGCACATGGACGGATCTCGCTGAAGCGTTTGTGCACCATTACCAGTACAACAGCGACTTGGCCCCGAACCGAGTCCAACTCCAGAACCTGTCGCAGAGGAATAATGAAGGGTTTAAGGAGTACGCCCAGCGGTGGCGTGAGTTGGCAGCTCGGGTTCAGCCGCCGATGGTTGAACGCGAGCTCGTGCAGATGTTTGTAGCTACCCTCCCAGGGGTTTACTATGAAAAGTTAGTCAGCGGTATGTCTGGGACGTTCTCGGCTCTCATTATCATGGGCGAGCATGTCGAGAATGGAATCAAGATCGGGAAAATTCAAGGTGAGTCATCCTCAGCTGGAGGAGGTGGAAAGAAACCTTATGCTGGTAAAAGGCGAGAAGGAGATGCGAGCGCTGTGACCAACGCTCGCAGGAAGAGCAAAGGCCCTCAGCAGCAGATAGCCAGTATAAATATCCCAGCAGCTCCGCAGCAGCAGCAACCGAATCAACAGGGATATAGAAAGTACCAGAACCGGGCATCTTTGGCAAACCGTCACTTCGAGGCACCGCCCATGTCGTACACGCAACTCTTGCAGACTTTGCTTCAACTTCAGTTAGTCCAGAAGAGGACGATGGCTCCTTTGACAGGGGAACCTCCACCAGGGTACGACACAAATGCCACTTGCGATTTCCACTCAGGGGCACCAGGCCACACAATCGAGAACTGCAAAGCCTTCAAGCACAAGGTGCAGGATCTGGTGGATGCCAAGATCATTAATTTCTCCGATAATGTGCCTAATATCACGAAGAATCCTATGCCGAATCATAGGGGAGGCGGAGTGAATGCCATTATCGAAGAAGAGAGTGCAGATCTGTTGACTGACGTCAAAGAGCTGAAGACGCTGCTTAGCTTCGTTAAAGCTAAGTTGCTGAAAAAAGGGTTCTTTCCAGGGTGCGAAGAACTATGCATGGACTGTGCCACACATTCTGATGGATGTGAGCAGTTGGTAGAAGGAATTCAAAGTCTGATGACTGAGGGGATTCTGCAGTTTAACCGGAATGCTGAAAGTGTATCAGGAGAGGTAGTGTTGAAGCAGACCGATGAAGTCGCCACCATCACCATCCCTCGCCAGCCAATAACCATTTCTGCGCCCAGACCGCCCACCATCACTATTACTAAAGCTGGGCCAATACCGTTTGAGAGCACTAACACCATTCCATGGCATTATGGGGCTGAAGTCTATTGCAACGGACAGAAGTTGCAGCTGGAACCGTATGGGTCGACTGTGGAGAACCTCGCAGGAATCAGTGGTATTACTCGTAACGGAAGAGTGTTTGCACCGCCAGAGGTCGTAGCGGATAAAGCGGTCAGAGCTGATGCGGCTGATAAGGGTAAAAGCAAAGTCGTCGAAGAGGTCCCGTGTGGGGTAGAGAAAGATTTGCTTGTTAAAGATGCCGAGGAGTTTATGCGGTTGATCAACAAGAGTGACTACAAGATTGTAGATCATCTCCATCAGACGGCTTTGAAGATTTCCATTATCAACTTGTTGCTGTGTTCTGAAGCACACCGCAACACGCTGCTGAAGGTGCTGAACGCTGCCTACGTACCGCAAGAAATATCGGTGAATCAGCTAGAAGAGGTTGTAGCCCATGTAAATGCTGGCAATGGGCTAGGTTTCACAGATTTAGAGCTGACGCCAAAAGGGAGGAATCACAATAGCGCCCTGCACATCTCGATAGAGTGTAGGGGCACAATCATGTCGTACGTGATGGTGGACACGGGTTCGTTGCTTAATGTTCTTCCGAAGAAGGCGTTAATGAAGTTGGACACTCGTGGAGTGCTCTGCACACCCAGTGATCTGGTTGTGAAGGCGGTCAACGGAACTAAACGCCACGTTTTCGGGGAGGTGACCCTGCCGATCCAAGTCGGTCCGGAAACGTTCGACGCGGTCTTTTATATTATGGACATCATGCCTGCCTACAGTTGTCTCTTGGGCCGGCCGTGGATCCATGCTGCTGGTGCCGTGACCTCCACGTTGCACCAAAAGCTCAAATATGCTGTCGGGGGAAGCATCATAACCGTGTGTGGCGAGGAGGACATAATGGTGAGCCATTTGTCATCCTTTAAGTATGTGGAAATGGACGGCGAAAGCCATGAGACTCTTTGCCAAGCGTTCGAAGCTGTCAAGGTGAAAGAAGTAGCTCCTGCAGTCACAGAGAAGCCAGAGATGAATCTCTCCTCGTTCAAAGAAGCTCGGGCCGCTGTCCAAGCTGGATCTACCCAAGGCTGGGGGCGGATTTTGGAGATACCCAACAAGCAGGATAAGTTTGGGTTGGGATATTCTCCTGGAGCTGAAGCTTCTTCTTCTTCGTCTAGCAGTGCGTCTCGAGGTAAAGGGCCGATCCAACTTACCAGTGGCGGAGTGATTTTCGAAAGCATCAACGCGGTGTCTGAAGACAGCGGGGATAGCGATTGTGACCTCGACTCTTGGATTCAGCCAAGCAAGCCAGGCGAGGGCCTCAACAATTGGACAATCAAGGATATCATCCAGATGACAAGTGAAGAGTAATGATTTACTTTTTCCAATCATTGTACAACCCTATGTCCTACCCGGGGCATAACGGTTTTATTGTCAGGGCCTTGTTGGATTATGTACATGCATTTTGTTAATAAATCAAAGGCGTTTTCTTCGTATTCAAATATTGTGATCTCTGTTATTCCTGTTTTATATTTGTTTTGAAAAAAAATAAAACGGCAATGAGGTTTCTGCTAACCTGCGCATCCTTGTTTTAAACTTAACCCTTGTTATTGCAGGATCCACATAACAGATGACATCGACTCTGGACCTTCTACGGCTCACTTCGACTTCAATTGCCCGATCTATCAAGCCGAAGAAGAGATTGATGAAGATGAAGACCTTCCTGAAGAGTTGACCCGCTTGTTGAAACAAGAGGAAAAAGTTATTTTGCCTCATGAAGAGGAGATTGAGATTGTGAATTTGGGTTCTGAAGAACTCGTCAGAAATATCAGGATAGGGGCTGCGCTGCAGAGTGATGTCAAGCAGAGATTGGTCGAGATGCTTCGAGAGTATAGTGACGTCTTTGCTTGGTCATACAAAGATATGCCCGGACTTGACACGGACATCGTGGTCCACCACTTGCCGCTGCGAGAAGATTGTCCTCCCGTTAAGCAGAAGCTTAGGAGGACGAGACCAGATATGGCCGTTAAGATCAAAGAAGAAGTGCAGAAACAGCTTGATGCTGGCTTCTTAGCGGTCACCACTTACCCTCCGTGGGTCGCCAACATAGTGCCTGTACCGAAGAAGGACGGTAAGGTACGCATGTGCGTCGATTATCGGGATTTAAATAGGGCGAGCCCTAAAGATGATTTCTCGTTGCCTCATATCGATGTGTTGGTCGACAACACAGCCCAGTTCTCTGTGTTTTCGTTCATGGATGGCTTCTCCGGTTACAATCAAATCAAGATGGCGCCAGAGGACATGGAGAAAACGATGTTTATCACTCCCTGGGGAACATTTTGCTATAAGGTAATGCCCTTCGGTCTGAAGAATGCATGGGCCACTTACCAACGAGCAATGGTAACTTTGTTTCATGACATGATTCATCATGAGATTGAAGTCTATGTTGATGACATGATTGCGAAGTCCCAAATGGAGGAAGAGCATCTGGTCAATTTGCTTAAGCTTTTTGAGAGGCTTAGGAAGTTCAGGTTGAGGCTGAATCCTAACAAATGTACTTTCGGAGTACGGTTCGGAAAGTTACTGGGGTTTATCGTGAGTGAACGAGGCATCGAGGTTGATCCTGCGAAAATAAAAGCCATTCAAGAAATGCCAGCGCCGAAAACAGAAAGAGAAGTTCATGGTTTCTTGGGCCGAATAAACTACATTGCTAGGTTTATCTCTCAGCTCACGACCACGTGTGAACCAATGTTCAAGCTTTTAAAGAAAGATCAAGCGATTACTTGGAATGAGGATTGCCAGAAGGCGTTCGATAAGATAAAGCAGTATCTTCAAGAACCTCCAATCTTGATACCCCCAGTGGCTGGACGACCACTAATCATGTACTTGACAGTCCTTAAGAATAGTATGGGGTGTGTTCTTGGTCAGCACGACGAGACGGGCAGAAAGGAGCATGCCATTTACTACTTGAGTAAAAAGTTCACTGACTGTGAATCTCGCTACTCGATGCTGGAGAAAACGTGTTGTGCACTAGCCTGGGCTGCCAAACGTTTACGACAGTACATGCTCAATCACACTACTATGCTAATTTCGAAGATGGATCCGATCAGGTACGTCTTCGAGAAGCAGGCTCTTTCGGGCAGGATTGCCAGATGGCAAATGGTGTTAACGGAATATGATATTCAGTACGTGTCCCAGAAGGCCATCAAGGGAAGCGTATTGTCTGAATACTTGGCTGAACAGCCGATCGAGGACTACCAGCCGATGAAATTTGAATTCCTTGATGAGGATATCATGTTTCTCAAAGCGAAGGATTGCGATGAGTCGTTACCCGACGAGGGGCCAGATAGGAAATCCCAGTGGAAATTGATATTCGATGGGGCGGTTAATTCCTATGGAAGTGGCATCGGGGCTATCATCACGACTCCCCACGGATCCCATATCCCGTTTATTGCGATACTGACATTTCCAGTCACCAATAATGAGGCGGAGTACGAAGCATGCATCATGGGTCTAGAAGAGGCAATTGATTTGAGAATCAAGAACCTAGACGTATATGGTGATTCGGCGCTTGTGATCAACCAAATTAAAGGGGAGTTGGAGACTCGTCAATCGAATTTGGTGCCGTACATGAATTATGCCAGAAGGCTACTTCCGTTCTTTGATCGAGTGGAACTCCATCATGTGCCCAGGGCTGAAAATCAGATGGATGATGCCTTAGCCACGTTGGCTTCAATGTATAAAGTCAATTTTTGGAATGAGGCTCCAAGAATTGTCCTTTCGCGTCTTGATAGACCTACATTTGTCTTTGCAATCGAGGAAGCCGCCGACGGCAAGCCATGGTTCCATGACATCCAGACTTTCCTTATGACTAAGGAGTATCCTGCGGGTGCGTCAACCCAGGATAGGAAGACTCTGAGGAGGATGTCTGGAAATTTTTATCTCAATCCTGATGGAGTGTTGTATAAAAGAAACCACGATCTCGTGCTACTCAGATGTGTAGATGAGAAAGAGGCGAGTATGCTCATGGAAGAAGTCCATGAAGGCACATTTGGTACGCACGCCGGCGGGCATGCTATGACGAGAAAGATCCTGAGAGCAGGATACTACTGGCTGATGATGGAGTCGGATTGCTTTAAATTCGCAAAGAGATGTCATAAGTGCCAGATTTATGCTGATAAAGTTCATGTGCCGCCGTGCCCGTTGAATGTCATGTCCTCCCCGTGGCCGTTCTCCATGTGGGGCATCGATATGATAGGAAAGATCGAGCCCACTGCATCTAACGGTCATCGCTTCATTCTAGTAGCTATCGACTACTTCACCAAGTGGGTGGAGGCGGCCTCGTATGCTAATGTGACCAAGCAGGTAGTGGCTAAATTCATAAAGAGGGACATCATCTTTCGTTATGGAATTCCCGAACGGATCATTACTGATAATGGTTCGAACCTGAATAACAAGATGATGAAGGAGCTGTGCCAGAGTTTCAAGATTGAACACCACAACTCATCTCCTTACCGGCCGAAGATGAATGGCGCCGTCGAAGCAGCCAATAAGAACATAAAGAAGATTGTTCAAAAGATGGTTGTGACCTACAAAGACTGGCACGAGATGCTGCCATTTGCACTGCACGGTTATCGTACAACAGTACGTACGTCAACCGGGGCAACTCCTTTCTCCTTGGTGTACGGTATGGAAGTTGTCCTACCGTTAGAAGTGGAGATCCCTTCTTTGCGAGTTTTGGTTGATGTGAAACTCGACGAGGTAGAATGGATTACGAACCGACTGAACCAACTCATCCTGATGGACGAGAAGAGGTTAGCATCGATCGCATTTGGTCGTCTGTACCAAAGCCGAATGAAGAAAGCTTATGATAAGAAGGTGCGTCCTAGAAGCTTTCAGACGGGTGATCTCGTCCTGAAGAAGATTCTTCCTCCACACTCCGATCACCGGGGCAAGTGGACTCCGAATTACGAAGGTCCGTACGTCGTCAGCAAGGTCTTCTCGGGAGGAGCTTTGTTGTTATCCACGATGGATGGTGAAGATTTTGCATCCCCGGTGAACGCGGACGCAGTTAAAAAATACTTTGCTTGAAAGCGACCCGCTGGACAAAAAAAAAAGAGAGTCCAGGCAAAAAAGGGGCATCCCGGCGAACCAAAAACAGAATAAAAAGGTTCGGGCAAAAATTAGGGATATAAATTGAAAAAGGTACACCCGCGAAGTCGAAAACCTACACTGGGCGGCTTCGGCAAAAAAGGGTATCCCGGTGAACTGAAAACCCGCAAAGGGCGGTTCACGTAAAAGTTAGGGATTTGAAGAAGCAAATGACTGCGTTCAGCGTGTGGACTTTCTTTGTTTAGTGGTTTGGAGGACCTGAGGGCCGTTCATCTGAATCAATCTCTTCCGAAGCTGAAGCGTTGGAGAAGTATCAAAGTCGAGTGGGTCATAGAGGGATCAACTCATGGTGTTCGTCTATGCCTCGTTGCCGACATTTGTGTATAATGATGTATATTTATGTTTTATTTTTGCGCGGCTTCCTCATTCCAGGAGCTTGCATCTGTTGTAAAACATTCTTTACCCATTCAGGGGTTCGTTATCAATAAAATGCATACTATTCAGCAATTCTGTTTGTCTGTTTAGCATTTATCTGTTTTGTTTGCGAAAAAGAACGCCGGTGTTTTTGATAAAATGCGCATACATAAACTTACTGGCCTAGGCCACTGATTGTTGAAGAAATTAATCACTTGAATATTGTCATGAGATAATAACCTTGATAGGTCCCTTTGAAAAGGGTATCTTGTCTGTTTGTTTCTGTTGTTACAGGTGTAGCATATTCCAGGCAGTGCGCCGTGCGCATCCCTGAAGCAGGATGATTCCTCCTTCTCCAGCAGAGTTCAGTATCCCCTCCCCGCAGAGTCTGAACGCGAGATTGTGAGCATTGATATGTCTCCCCAGGTAGAGATGATTCTCTCCCCAATCAGATGTATCCTGAAGGAACGTCATCTCCTCAGCTGAGTCAGGCGCCGAAGCACGTGTTCATCCCCCAACACCGGGTCACAAGTGCAGATTTCGTAGGAAACTATTCGTTCACTAAAGTGTGCAGCAAATGATAGTCCAGACTGAAGTCTCCAGCGGAATTGAAATTCCCCACCAGATTCGTACTCTCCCCCGAAGTCAGAGGATTCCTTCTTCTCCAGCGGAATTGAAATTCCCTCGCAGAGTCGTACTCTCTCCAGCGAAGTAGAATGATTTCTCCTTCCTCAGCCGAGTTTGCAGATACCCCAAGAGAGCCGAATCGTTGGAATCTTCTCAAGCCATGATTGGCTCTCCCCAGTGGAAGGTTGAACAGCCGAAGTTGTTTCCCCACATAGCCGTTATCTCCAGAGAAGTAGCCGAGACGGCCACGCAGTTTACTCCCGCGATTGACATCGTTTCCCCTCAGCAGGTCCAGGTTCCCGTAGAGCTTCGTTCCCCTGCAGAAATCAACTGAAGTTGTTTCCCCCGCAGCAGTCAACTGAAGTTGTGCCCCCTGCGGAGTCTAATTGAGATTGGCGTGACCTTGTTCTCCTCAGCAGGATGATTCCTCTATCTGAGTAGTTCTTTCTCCTTGACAGGAGGATCTCCTTTCAGCATTTATTTTGCTGACAGGATCGCATCATTTTGCATGATTGCATAGCATTTATCATAAACACATAGCATTTCCACCGTGTGGAGCATTGTGCCATTGCCGAAGCATATGCATAATAAACATGATCTAGGTTGTTACCGCTCTTGTTTTGCAGGTGTTCCGCCGCAGAATCGATTGCTTAGGATGATTCCTGACATTCTCCCCCAACGAAGCCGCTTGCTCAAGATGATTCTTGAGATCCCCAGCGAAATCTTCGGTTCAAGATGATTCTTGAGTTCCCCAGCAGGGCCGTTTGCTTAAGATGATTCTTAAGTACCCAGTGCAGTCTCTAGAGTTGGTTGCTCGAGCTAATGCTTAGAGTCCCCAGTAAAGGTTGCCCAAGATGATTCCTGAAACCCCCAGCAGAGTGCTCGCTCAGGATGATTCCTAAAAGCTCCAGCATGGTTACCGGTGCAAGATGATTCTTGAAGGTCCCCGGCGGAGTTATCTATCCAAGATGATTCTTGAAGTCCTCAGTAGAGTTGAGTCATCCAGAATGATTTCTAGACCCCCAGAGCGGAGTTACTTGATAGTCCTCCAGAATCCCCAGCGGCGAAGCATCAACCCCAGCAGGTTTCTAACGGCGAAGTTGAAACCTCCCTTGATGACTCCATGATTGAAGTCCGACCGTGTTAATGAAGCAGTTCTCTCAGCTGATGCGGAGTGCCTGATGGCAGAGGTTTAGATGTTACCAGTTGGCTCATGATTGACCAAGAATTCTATTCCCGACTTGCTGATGAAGTCCGACTGATGCCCGACAGATGTCTTTGAATGCCTGATGGCATGATCAACCTGATGGTTGAAGTCCGGCTGATGCCCGACAGATGTCTTTGAATGCCTGATGGCATGATCAACCTGATGGTTGAAGTCCGGCTGATGCCCGATAGATGTCTTTGAATGCCTGATGGCATGATCAACCTGATGGTTGGAGTCCGGCTGATGCCCGACAAGTTTCTTTGGATGCCTGATGGCATGATCAACCTGATGGTTAAGGTCTGGCTGATGCCCGACGAGTTCTTTGAATGCCTGATGGCATGATCAACCTGATGGTTGAAGTCCGGCTGATGCCCGACAGTTTTCTTGGAATGCCTGATGGCATGATCAACCTGATGGTTGACCTGAAGAGTCCCAAGGAATCATGATGCCTGATGGCATGATCGACCATGTATTACCAGTTACCGTGTGACCAATTCTCCAGCTAGTTGTCGTGCAGCTATTATTTCAGTGTTCGAAGATCTGTTCCCACCAGAGTACCGTGTACTTGTGCAGTTGGCAAATTTCTGGGTTTATCGGTATTCAACTGTCTCGCACCTTGATTGGCTGAGAGACGTTCGCTCCTTACCCAGTCAGGTTCAAGCCGTTTGAATAGGGGCAGCTGTTGCACCCCAAAATTTGACCAACATTTATTTACCAAGCTTGTGTTCATTTTATTCATCATCTGCATCTCATTGATATGTGGGCAGTAGATCAAGAGGTATGATCATCCAGCAAGAGTTATATGAGACTTTGAAGCTAGCCAAGAAGGTTATTCAAGTGTTCAAAGGTTGGTATCTTTGTCAGAGAACTCAAGAGATCCTCAGAGAGATTGGTTGAAACCAAGGTTGTGTGCCTCATAACTTGAGAGTTGTGGGAGCTCCTCAGATGATTCTGAGACTATGAGGATGGACTTGAAGCTTTGAGAAAGCTTATGAGATGTCTTGAAAGCCATCATGAAGCCTAGAGAGGTCATTGTACAAGAATTCAGAAGATTCAGCCATGAGTGGTGGAATTAGGGTTTGACTGGGTCAACCCTAGGTCAACTGATGATTTGGAGAGGGTTGAGACCTAATCCAAGAGCCATGTGATCATGAAATGATGCATTGAGATTCTATAAGGATGATTCCTAGACCAACTCATCATGATTGAGGAGTTTGAGAAGTTTTAAGCTAGGGTTTCTAAGGCTTGACAATGTAAAATCCCCTAGTTTGATCCCTATCTTCAAGGCAGTTTAGCCCAAGATGTGATTGTCATCTCATCTTCCCCATAACATGAATGTTGTAGAGCTTGTTCTTAGCTTTAATTTGAGTACTAGAATTCCTTGATAGGATTTGTAGAGCTCAAGTTATGACTTTGACAAATTACAGGTCATCTGAGGTATGTGAATCTGGGTCCTTGAAAGTCACCCAACTTGCATCCAACTTTTTCCCTAGTAGGATGATTCCTATGGATTCTTGGTCAACATGAATGTTATAGAGCATCTTCTTAGATTTCTAGAGAGTACTAGAAGTTCTTGATAGGATTTGTAGAACTCAACTTATGGCTTTGACAAGTCAAGGGCATTTTGGTCATTTGGAGGTTATAGGTCATTTCAAGCATAAGGCCATATCTCCTATTTCCAAGCTTCAAATGGAAAAATCTTCAACATAAAACTTGCTTAGAATGATGTTTTAAGGCTAGTAAAGAGGTCATGAGATGTTGAAAAGGCTTGTATCAAAAAGTGATAAAAATGGCCTAAAATGGAGGCATAAGTTAAATAAGTTGAAATTGAAAATTGGAAATCTCAAGTTGCACATCCAAACCATGTCATATAATAGGTCATTTTGACTCCAAAGGACATTCTAAAAACAATGGTTCAACCACAATTTTGATTTGAGGCCTAGATCATAGGGCTGCGTTGGAAATGACTTACTTGCATCTTAAGGCACCAAAGCAAAACTCAAGAAAACTTAATGTACAAGTTAGTTAAGGGTTGTAACACACCATACATCTCATGTGGGGAGAATTTCAAGTCAGAATTAGTGGTTACAAGGACTATGGCAAGAGATAGCATATGGAGAGAAGTGAAATCAAAATATCATGAGATGAGAAGCCCAAATACTCATTGGATTGTTCCAGAAGGTTCTGGACAGTTCTAACAAGTCCTATATAATGGTTAGAGCTTGCTCAGATGCAAGGTTGGTGAGAAAGGTGAGAAAAGTGAGAAAGGAGAGAGAGTGCTATCTTGTTGCTTCCATTGCAAGTCAAGTTTCAATTCTACATTCTTCTTCAATTCCATTCCTTTTTTCTATACAAACACATTCCATTGATGATTCTGAAGGTGTGCACATTGATTTGATAGAAAATCCATGGTGAATTGAAGAGTTGGTGATTGAACTTTCAAGGTAGCAAGTCAGAATCGAATTCTGAGATTGAAGCTTCCTCCATCAAATTTGTTGCAAACAGTAGCAAGATTAGCATCTAAGGAAACTTTCTGAAGAGTTTCAAGGCTTGAAGTGAAGGATTTCACCATCTGTTGATCAAGAATAACCAGGTTTGCAAATTCTCTACTACACCATGTTTTATGCATAATTAGGTTAGTTTGTTAGTGTAGAAAGGTTAGAGACCAATATGAGATCATTTTTGGAGAGTTAGGGATCAATTGGTGAAGATTGAATTATGGACACCATTTCTTTGATGACCAAGAACTCGTGGTATAATGAGGCATAGCATGAATTAGATAGCTAATTTCATTCAGTGTGAGTTGGTGAGTATTCTGATGCAAGAAATTTCAAGAACCATGATAGTTGATGATTGAGTGCATTTTAGATCTTGGATCGGGTTCAGTGATTTAGGATGATTCAGTTGATTTTAAGAGCATGGTTGGATTCAGCGTAAAATTCTAGGCAAGATAGGGTCTTGAATTTCTGTTTTCCGTGAAGAATTGATGGAGTTCGTGTTTGAGGAAGAAAGAGCTTGAAGCTCTGCATTTTCATGGAGTCTCCAAGAACCCTAGCTGGAGGTTGAAGACGAGTTCATGGCCGTTGGATGGTGAGCTGGCCATTGACTATTCCAAGATCTGAGGGCCACTATTTAATTCTATTTTGAGAGGGAATCTGAAACCATGATGAAACGCGGCGTTTCATTAAAAGAACTTTGGGCTGGATTGCTTCCCACACCCCATCTTCGTGGCCCACCTGATTTTGAACTGGAAATCATTACTTCCTGCACCGTTACATTTTCTATTTTCTTTTCATTTTTCTAATTGATTTTCTGATGATGATTGGGCTTAGCGCGTTACTACCTGCACCCCTTGTAACACCCCCTTTCTATGCCCCCAAATAATACAATTAATCATTTAGGCATAAATTTAAAATTTCGTCAGAGTACATTTGCAACATGGCATAAAAGGGAAATATCACATTATCATAAAAATTCCAACACATATAACACCTGCTCAGCAAATATGCAACATCGGGATAACACCCACAAGGAATATTTAGAACAAAGGCGGAAATATCCAAATATCTCATAATTCACTAAACATGTATTCACATATACAGTTATCATTCATCATGTTTTACAAAGCATATCAACAGCAGATACATACTCAGATGTATCACAAAAGAATCAAAATAAATCCTATCTACCCGGTGCTACATATCAGAGCCGACCGACCAAAAAGGGAAGGAGCCACACTTCACAAAAATACCTCTAGCTATCTAATCTGCAATGCCTCGTAGAGCATTAAAAGAAACCACAGAAGGGTGAGAAACGATATCATAAAAACAACGCATATAAATATATATATATATATATATATATATATATATATATATATATATATATATATATATATATATATATATATATATATATATATATATATATATATATATATATATATATATATATATATATATATATATATATATATATATATATATATATATATATATATATATATATATATATATATATATATATATATATATATATATATATATATATATATATATATATATATACATAATATCCAATATACGTCTTTCGTATCATCGCCGCAACTCACCTCGTCATACCGTACATCGCAATGTATTCACGTTATCTATTTACAAATAGAACATCATGCATATACAATATGCATTAACAATGTTTATATCGGTTCATAAATACACAAAACATACATATTCATATATTCACACACACATGTGTCTTCAAGCATACCAATCATGCCAATCATCAGCAATTCATATAAACATTTACAATTATGCTCATTCACCATGCACCATGCAGGATGTCAACATGAAACTCATAGAGACCGACACACGACTCTATGCAGATGCAAATGCGGTACCGACACAATTCAGCAGGTTCAATTGAAGAACCAAATAACCATCGCTCACACCACACATGGGCACACGAGGTTCTGCAGATTCTACGCGGAATCAAAATAACCATCGTAACATACGAGGTTCTGCAAATCCACCGAGGGATCAATAATTAACCATCGCTCACACCCCACAAGGGCACACGAGGTTCTGCAGATTCACCGAGGAATCAATAATTAACCATCGCTCACACCCCACAAGGGCACACGAGGTTCTGCAGATTCACCGAGGAATCAATAGACACAAGAATGCATACCATGATGCTTCACATAAAACATGACTCATGACACTCTTGAAAATGCACACATGTTTACAAACATACTCATGCATTCTACACATTCATCGCATATATTCATACAACATCATAGATTTTTAATCAGGCTAAACAATGCACATAATTGCCCAAGCGGCCACAATTCATAATCTAGGATTCACGCCATGCGGCTACCCACAGCACAACACAACCCAACATATAAACTACTAAATCAAAGAAGGGTCGATCGCAACCGAAACCCCAAGCCACGACAGCACCCCGCAACAGGGAAAATCCATCCTGCTACGTTCGCTACACGCTCGCCTAGCGAGCGTTCGCCACTTCCTCGCCTAGCGAACTGCTAGCGAGCCAGAACAGAGGCTACAGACCTCGTTCGCCACACCGTTCGCCACAGTGAACCTCCAGCGAGCTCTTCGCTACTCACTTCGCTGCCAACGAGGGACATTAAAACCATTATGTCCCAAGTCTGGGACCGTTCGCTGCGTACTCGCCTAGCGAACTACCAGCGACCATTCGCGACCTGCTCGCCTAGCGAACTGCTAGCGAGCGTCTGCGATTTCCACTTCTCCCCACTGTTCAGAATCCAAAACCACCGATAAAATCACCCGATGAAATCCAACTCATATCCAGTAGCCTTATTCTAACATATACCGACTAATCTACGTCATCTAATCACGATTCTAACCGTTAGACAATGATTTCTATCGATTAAACCAAATTCAACCTAAAATGGAAAGTGTAGAAAAACTACCAACAATCCAAAACAATCCAACAAAATCATACATGATTATACACATTGATAGAATAATAAAGTTTCACACCCTTACCCGATCAATCGAAAGCTTTGGTAATGATTTCTTGAAGTTCTAGGTTTTTCCTCTTCTTTCTCTCCTCTTTCTCTTCTCTTCCTTTCTTTCCTTTGTTTCTCTCTCTCTCTCTCTCTTACCAATTTTCTCTTTTTCTCTCATATACTCATATTCTCTTTCCTTTCCTCTCAAATTCTTTCCACACACTAATTAATCAATTCTCATAAAATATCCACTTAACATAATTACTAATGCCCAAAATACCTTCCGGTCTATTTTTACCCGAAACTCTCAAAGTAGGCAAAAATAGCACAATATGCACAAATAACATATTAACACACAATTCCCCATTTAAAATAATAATTCAATCAATTAAATCAGAAAGGACTCAAAATAAAGGAAATTCAGGATCGGGGCGTTACAACTCTCCCCCACTTAGGAATTTTCGTCCTCGAAAATATTACCTGATTCGAACAGCTCAGGATGCGACTCACGCATCTTACTCTCCAATTCCCAAGTCATATTGCCTTCCGCAGCACCTCCCCATGCTACTTTTACAGGCGAAATATCCTTGCCTCTTAGGTTCTTAACTTCGCGGTCCAAAATCATAACCGGTAAAACCTCAACCGTAAGATTATCTCTTACCTCCACCTCGTCCATAGGAATCACATGTGACGGATCCGGAACATACTTCCGAAGTTGCGAAACATGGAACACATCTTGCAAATTCGAAAGACTCGGAGGCAACGCCACACGATAAGCCACCGCACCAACTCGTGCAATAATTTGATACGGACCAATAAAACGAGAAGTCAACTTCTTCGACTTCAAAGCACGACCCACACCCGTAACCGGTGTAACTCTCAAAAACACATGGTCACCTTCTTGAAATTCAAGGTCCTTCCTTCTCTTGTCATGATAACTCTTTTGCCTATTCCGGGAAGCTTTCATCTTCTCCCGAATAAACTTCATCTTCTCCATCGTTTGTTGTACCATTTCCGGTCCAACTACCGATCTCTCTCCGGTTTCATGCCAACACAAAGGTGTTCGACATCTCCGACCATACAAAGCCTCAAATGGTGCCATACCAATACTTGCATGAAAACTGTTGTTGTAAGTGAATTCAATCAATGCCAAAAAGCTATCCCAAACACCACCTTGCTCGAGCACACAAGCATGCAACAAGTCCTCTAACGATTGAATCATCCTCTCAGTTTGGCCATCCGTCTGCGGATGATACGCCGAACTCAATCTCAACTTAGAACCTAAAGCCTTTTGCAAACCTTCTCAAAATCTCGAAGTAAATCTAGGATCTCTATCCGACACGATACTCTTGGGAACTCCATGCAACTTCACAATCACCCGAACATAAATCTCGGCTAACTTTTCCAAAGGATAACTAATATCAATCGGAATAAAGTGAGCAGATTTAGTAAGCCTATCAACAATCACCCAAATAGCATTGTGACCTCTTTGCGTATTTGGTAAACCCGTAACAAAATCTATTGATATACTATCCCATTTTCATTCCGGAATATCCAACGGTTGCATCAAACCACTAGGCTTCTGATGTTCCACTTTAGACTTCTGGCAAGTCAAACACGAATACACAAATCGAGCTACATCCCTCTTTAATCCGGACCACCAAAAGATTTTCTTCAAATCTTGATACATCTTATTCGCACCCGGGTGAATACTTAATTTACTCTGGTGTCCTTCCTCCAATATCGTCTTTCTCAAATCCACATCGTCAGGAATACAAATACGACCACGGAATTTCAAAACTCCAAAATTATCAACCTTAAAGTCCTCACTCTCATTCATCATCAAATCCACAAATTTCAAATCCAACTTTTGCTTTTCACGAACGGTAGCTAGAAAATCATTCGTAACATACAACATACCAAGTTTTACACTTCTTGGCGTCATTTCACAAACCAAACTCAAATCTCTAAAACTCTCCAAAAGTTCCCATTCTCTTACCATCAATGTAGACATATGCACTAACTTCCGGCTCAAAGCATCGGCTACAACATTTGCCTTACCCGAATGGTAATTCAACCCAAAGTCATAATCCTTCAAAAACTCTAACCATCTCCTTTGCCTCATATTCAATTCCTTTTGCTCAAATAAATACTTCAAACTCTTGTGGTCGCTAAAAACTTCAAATCTCGCACCATAGAGATAATGTCTCCAAATTTTCAAAACAAAGACCACGGCCGCCAATTCAAAATCGTGCGTGGGATAATTCTTCTCATGCACTCTCAATTGCCTTGAAGCATAAGCCAAAACTTTACCGTCTTGCATCAAAACACCACCTAAACCGGACAAAGAAGCATCACAATAAACCACAAACGCTTCCGTCGGATTTGGCAAAATCAGAACCGGCGCCGTTGTCAACCGTCTCTTAAGTTCAACAAAACTCTTCTCACAATTAATGTCCCAAACAAAAGTCTTTCCCTTACAAGTCAACTGAGTCAACAGAAGTGCCAACTTCGAAAATCCCTCAATAAACCTCCGATAATAACCGGCCAAGCCCAAAAAGCTTCGGATCTCCGTAACCGACTTAGGAGCCTCCCATTGCATTACCGCATCAATCTTGGATGGATCAACACAAATATCATTACCAGAAATAACATGCCCAAGAAAACTCACTTCCGATAACCAAAACTCGCACTTGGATAACTTAGCATACAATTGCTTCTCCTTCAATACTTGCAACACAACCCGCAAATGCTCTTCATGCTCTTCTTGGGACTTAGAGTAAATCAAAATGTCTTCAATAAACACAACAACGAAACGATCCAACTGCCCATGAAAGATACGATTCATATATTCCATAAACACACCCGGCGCATTAGAAACTCCGAATGGCATCACAGAAAATTCATAATGACCATACCGTGTCCTAAAAGCCGTCTTTTGAATATCTTCTCCTTTAACACGAATCTGGTGATAACCTGACCTCAAATCAATCTTACTAAAAACACGGGCACCAACCAATTGGTCCATCAAATCATCAATTCTAGGAAGCGGATACTTATTCTTGATAGTCACCTTGTACAACTGCCGATAATCAATACACAACCGCATGCTCCCATCTTTCTTCTTTATTAACAATACCGGCGCACCCCAAGGAGAAACACTCGGCCTAACAAATCTCTTTTCCAATAAATCATTCAATTGTCTCTTCAATTCTACCAACTCCGATGCCGACATACGATACGGTGCCATCGAAATCGGTCTAGTATCGGGAACTAGATCAATCGAAAACTCGACTTCCCTTTCTGGCGGTACATCCGTAATGTCCTCCGGAAATACTTCTGGAAAGTCACATACCACTGGAACCAAATCCAATCCAACCTTATTCTCTACCGACATCGACGCAAACAAACAGAACACTTGAGCTTCATCCGCCAAAAGTTTCTTCAACTCTTTAGTGGATAGAAAACTCTCTTCCCCCTCATCTCCCGAAGATGGGAACCTCACCAACTTGTGGTAACAATCAATATGAACTCTATTATACTGCAACCAATTCATACCCAAAATCACATCTAATCCTTCTAATGGCAAACACACCAAGTCCATAATAAAGTCCTTACCATACATGGTCAAGGGACAACTCAAACATACCGAAGACGTAGTTACCAACCCCGAAGCGGGTGTCTCAATAACCATATCACCACCACAAGAAGAAAAACACAAATCCAAACGCTTAGCGCACTCGAACGAAATAAACGAATGAGTCGCTCCGGTATCGATAATAGCAACTAAGGGCATATTATTAATAAAGCATGTACCTTTAATCAACCGATCCGCATTAGTAGTGTCTGAACCCGCTAATGCAAATACCTTCCCGCTTGACGGAGCTTGCTTTGCCTTAGTACACTTCGTACTAATATGACCAACCTCCCCACAGTTAAAACACTTAATCACATTCCTTCTACATTCAGTTGTAGCATGACCGAGACCACCACAGTTAGCACACTTTTCCCCAGCCTTCTTACACTCAAAAGATTTGTGCCCCTCTTCGCCGCACCTATAGCACTTAACGGGACCAGAACTCCCTCCTCCGGATTTCTTGACAAAGTGTTCCCTATGCTTCCCTTTATCAGCAGGCATCACATAAGGCCCACTCCTTACTGGTTGCTTCCCTCGCCTCTCATTCAAACTCTTATAGTGAGTAGAACAAACCCTACTATCCTCTTCGAAAATTCTACAGCATTCGGTTAAGTCCGAAAATCTTTGAATCCTCTGATATCCCACAGCTTGCTTGATCTCCGGGCGCAAGCCGTTCTCGTACTTAATACACTTAGAAAATTCCGCCGCCACCGCATCATAGTGAGGATGGAATTTCACCAACTCCGTGAACTTAGCCGTGTAGTCGACCACAGACATGTTCCCTTTTTTCAATTCTAGAAACTCCATCTCCTTCTTTCCCTTCACACTCTCCGGATAATACTTCCTCAAAAATTCAGTGCGGAACAAATCCCAAGTTATTTCCTCATCATCAACTCCAAGAATTCGTCTTATGCCGACCACCAGTCATCGGCTTCTTCTCTCAGCATGTGAGACCCAAGTCTCACCTTGTTCCTCTCAGTGCAATTCATAACTCTGAAGATCCTCTCGACCTCCTTCAGCCAAATCTGAGCACCGTCTAGATCAAACCTTCCTTTGAACACCTACGGTTGATTCTTCCTAAACTCATCATTAGCATTCACATTCGGCGCACCCTGCACCGCTCGAGCCATAGCTTCCAATGCCGCAGCCATCGCGTTGTCATTACAACCAGCCATATTCTGATTATTCCCAAAAATAACAATAGGGTCAAACAACCGTTCAACCAACAAAACAGCGAGACAGATACAACTGACTCAACACTGGGCTCTGATACCACTTAATGTAACACCCCCTTTCTATGCCCCCAAATAATACAATTAATCATTTAGGCATAAATTTAAAATTTCATCAGAGTACATTTGCAACATGGCATAAAAGGGAAATATCACATTATCATAAAAATTCCAACACATACAACACCTGCTCAGCAAATATGCAACATCGGGATAACACCCACAAGGAATATTTAGAACAAAGGCGGGAATATCCAAATATCTCATAATTCACCAAACATGTATTCACATATATAGTTATCATTCATCATGTTTTACAAAGCATATCAACAGCAGATACATACTCAGATGTATCACAAAAGAATCAAAATAAATCCTATCTACCCGGTGCTACATATCAGAGCCGACCGACCAAAAAGGGAAGGAGCCACACTTCACAAATATACCTCCAGCTATCTAATCTGCAATGCCTCGTAGAGCATTAAAAGAAACCACAGAAGGGTGAGAAACGATATCATAAAAACAACGCATATAAACATATATATACATAATATCCAATATACGTCTTTCGTATCATCGCCGCAACTCACCTCGTCATACCGTACATCGCAATGTATTCACGTTATCTATTTACAAATAGAACATCATGCATATACAATATGCATCAACAATGTTTATATCGGTTCATAAATACACAAAACATACATATTCATATATTCACACACACATATGTCTTCAAGCATACCAATCATGCCAATCATCAGCAATTCATATAAACATTTACAATTATGCTCTTTCACCATGCACCATGCAGGATGTCAACATGCAACTCATAGAGACCGACACACGACTCTATGCAGATGCAAATGCGGTACGGACACAATTCAGCAGGTTCAATTGAAGAACCAAATAACCATCGCTCACACCCCACATGGGCACACGAGGTTCTGCAGATTCTACGCGGAATCAAAATAACCATCGTAACATACGAGGTTCTGCAAATCCACCGAGGGATCAATAATTAACCATCGCTCACACCCCACAAGGGCACACGAGGTTCTGCAGATTCACCGAGGAATCAATAGACACAAGAATGCATACCATGATGCTTCACATAAAACATGACTCATGACACTCTTGAAAATGCACACATGTTTACAAACATACTCATGCATTCTACACATTCATCGCATATATTCATACAACATCATAGATTTTTAATCAGGCTAAACAATGCACATAATTGCCCAAGCGGCCACAATTCATAATCTAGGATTCACGCCATGCGGCTACCCACAGCACAACACAACCCAGCATATAAACTACTAAATCAAAGAAGGGTCGATCGCAACCGAAACCCCAAGCCACGACAGCACCCCACAACAGGGAAAATCCATCCTGCTACGTTCGCTACACGCTCGCCTAGCGAGCGTTCGCCACTTCCTCGCCTAGCGAACTGCTAGCGAGCCAGAACAGAGGCTACAAACCTCGTTCGCCACACCGTTCGCCACAGCGAACCTCCAGCGAGCTCTTCGCTACTCACTTCGCTGCCAACGAGGGACATTAAAACCATTCTGTCCCAAGTCTGGGACCGTTCGCTGCGCACTCGCCTAGCGAACTACCAGCGACCATTCGCGACCTGCTCGCCTAGCGAACTGCTAGCGAGCGTCTGCGATTTCCACTTCTCCTCACTGTTCAGAATCCAAAACCACCGATAAAATCACCCGATGAAATCCAACTCATATCCAGTAGCCTTATTCTAACATATACCGACTAATCTACGTCATCTAATCACGATTCTAACCGTTAGACAATGATTTCTATCGATTAAACCAAATTCAACCTAAAATGGAAAGTGTAGAAAAACTACCAACAATCCAAAACAATCCAACAAAATCATACATGATTATACACATTGATAGAATAATAAAGTTTCACACCCTTACCCGATCAATCGAAAGCTTTGGTAATGATTTCTTGAAGTTCTAGGTTTTTCCTCTTCTTTCTCTCCTCTTTCTCTTCTCTTCCTTTCTTTCCTTTGTTTTTCTCTCTCTCTCTCTCTCTCTTACCAATTTTCTCTTTTTCTCTCATATACTCATATTCTCTTTTCTTTCCTCTCAAATTCTTTCCACACACTAATTAATCAATTCTCATAAAATATCCACTTAACATAATTACTAATGCCCAAAATACCTTCCGGTCTATTTTTACCCGAAACTCTCAAAGTAGGCAAAAATAGCACAATATGCACAAATAACATATTAACACACAATTCCCCATTTAAAATAATAATTAAATCAATTAAATCAGAAAGGACTCAAAATAAAGGAAATTCAGGATCGGGGCGTTACACCCCTCATTTTGAGCCCATTAATGATTTGAACTGCATCTAGTTACTATCTGCACCACATCTCTTCATATTTCCATTTTATTTTCTCCATTTTATTTCAAACTTTGAAAAATCATAATAAATGGAAAAATAATGATTTTTAAGTGGGAATTTTTGCTCCCATTTCATATTAATGTCTAGAAAATTATCAAATAAAAATATTTTCATTTCATGCATTTTTAATATTTTTTGTGTATTTTCTACTTTTATTGCATTTTATTTCTTTTATGTTGATACATGAATTTGTAGAATTTTGTTTAGGTAGTTCCCTTAACATTGTTAGGCCATTCTTTTTAGGATAGTTAGATTAGGACTTCATCTTCCCCCTGGATTTATTCAATAATTTTATGATGAATTTTAGGTTAGTTTTGATTAGATGACATTAGGTTGTGTAGAATTAGGTTAATCCTTAACATAGGTCCACAATAACATTAGAATTTTGAGTTTCTAGGTCAAGTTAGATATTGGGACATATAAGGGTATTAAGGGTAGGTATGTAGGATCCCTTATAAATTATATTAGGTTTTAATATAGTGGTATACTATTTTTAGATGATTTTTGTAGTGGATAATTGTTTGTGTTGCCCTTGTGGGCTTGAATTTTTGTTTGCTTTGCTTTGTGGGCTTGGAAAGCTTGGTAGAGCTTGGTTTTGTTCTGAGGAGCATAGTAGGAGCATAGTAGGAGCATTGAGGAGCATTGAGGAGCTTGAGAGCTTGATCTTATTTGTTTTGTTGATTGTTTTAGGGTTAGGGATTAGGAAGAGTTTAGACCTAGTTAACTTCTTTCTTAAACATGGATGGTATCTTTCACGTCCATTCCTCCCTATGATTCAAAGTCCTTCTAGGGTATACACCTCTCTCCTTTGGAGGGATAAGTGATGGTACCTAGGAAGTAGAACTTTTGAGGGAACCATTCCTTTGATGTTGAACCCTTATAGGTCACCTTTGGTGGTCAATAAGCAGTTCAATATCCCCAGCTTATCCAGTAAGTGATTTCCTCTGGTTTGATTATCTTGAGAGATGTTGAGCTTGAGTTTGAAGATGAAGACTTCATTGAAGAGTGTGGAAGAGGATGAATCCTTGAGCATTGCCATTCCAGCTGAAGCTTGAAGAGCAACAAGAGCAAGTTGACACTTGAAGACCCCTGAAGATGAAGTAAAGACTGAAGGATGAAGTTGACACTTCTAAGTGATGGAGATTGATTCTGAAGAGCTGAAGCTTGAAGAATAAAGGAAGTTGATACTTGCTTTGATACCTGGGGATCCTGAAGGAGCCAAGTTGATACTTATGATTGATAGTGAAGCCTGAAGGTGGAGCTGACCAAGGAGCTGAAGCTCGAGAAGATAAGTTGAAACTTATGTTGAAGGGTTGAAACCTGGAAAAGCAAATTGATATTTGTCAAGAGTAATTGGAAGTCTGAAGACTGAGTTGCTGTTGTAAGAGCTGAAGCTTGAAGATGAGAGAGGAGTTGCTTTCTTTTTTCTTTTGCTGTATTGATGTGTTTTGTTTGACTTGCTTGATGCATTAGAATAAGTTCACATCTAGAATAGGTAGAATCTAGGAGCATGATTGCACTAGAGGTTGAGTTGCTCCCTCTGCGTGTATTGTTACTGTGTGGCTTTGCTTGCGGGTATTCAGTAGAGCCCAGCTCCCTTGCCCATGTGGTTTGTTTGCCTGATGGCATTTCATTTCATTTCTTCTGTATGATTGCAGTTTACTGTTCTTGCTTGATAGCATGTTGTTTACATTTCAGTATGATTACTGTTATCCATTCTGGCTTGAGGTTGAGATGAGCTTGTGGAGGCTGAAGCCCCACATACATTTCCTCCCTCACTTGCATTGCATGCATTTTACCGTTAAGCTGATGCTTTGTCTGTTTTGGTGTATCATTGACATGATCCCTTAGGACTCTCATTTCCTTTAATAAGGAACTGATGATAGAACTTTAGGTTGAAACCTATGCATGACAACTTCTAGGAGTTCCCTGTTCAAACCTCAACCATAGGATGAATCCATGGCATGACAACAGTAGGACTTGATAGTCTCCTTCCTAGTTGGGCCTGTTCTCTTCTCATCTCAAAACAGTTTAAGATACAGTAATCATGAATGATTTCTTTCGTACGTTACGAGCCTTAAGCTATCTGAGAAAGGATTGCGGGAGAGTTTTTTTTCCACAGTCTGGATGTTTAGTATGGTACCCTTTGGGTGACATGCGACGCATTCACTCTCAGGTCATAGTCTCTAGTGCGATTGAAATTGCAAACACAATAAAAAAACACTTCTTTCGTGAAAGACAGGAAATAAACCGTAGTTTCCCGAACTACGTGAGCTCTGATCTCTCATACCTGTTGAGAGTACGTAGGCACAATACTGATGTATTGGCGAGCTACCTTCCCCCATAACCCGTCGTAGGCCGAACTACGTTGACTCTAATTTCTCGTTCTCTGATGAGAATACGTAGGCATAAAGAGCGACGCTTTGCCGAGTCATTTTCTTTTCTTTTTAAGCCAGCCTTGATAGGTAATAGATAAAACCAACCCGTCCAAGTAAACACAACAAGCGTGGATCCCGTCGAGTACGACAGACGTGAGGGGTGCTAATACCTTCCCCTTGCGTAACCGACTCCTGAACCCAGACAATGGTTGCGACGACCTTGTCTTACCCTTTTTCGTTAGGTTTTTCCGATCGTTTCCTTTCCCGCTCTGAGGGATAAATAACGAAAGGTGGCGACTCTTCTGTTGTGCCGACACCTTATTTTCTCACAAGCGACACCTGGCAGCTAGCTCACGCCACCTCTGGGCGTATTCTTTGAAACTCTCACCATTCTTCTGAGAGAGATTTTGGAGCTAGACTCTGTTCGGCACAAGGTCGCTGTTGTATTGGTAGTGCTTGACAAAATCTTCTGCTAACTCCTTCCAGCTACCAATTTGAGTAGGCTCTAACCCCATGTACCATTCCAAGGACGGTCTCGACAAGCTGTCCTGGAAAAAATGCATCAGCATCTTCTCGTCATTAGAGTAGGCGGACATCCTCCGATAGTGAGATTGAACGTGAACTCTCGGGCAAGTATCCCCCTTGTACTTGTCAAACGTGGGCGCTTTGAATTTGATGGGTACCCTCAAGCCAGGGACAAATCCCATGTTAGCCACGTCCAGCCCCGTGGAGTTCTGATTAGCAAGATTCCTCATTTGTTCTTCCAATAACCTAAACCTTCTATCACTGTCAACGGGCATCTCAAGATCCCTGCCTGGCGGAGGGAAAACATCTTCCTGACGATCTTCTCCCCAGTGAGAATCCTCATTACCATATCCAGCATAAGCAGTATTAGGACCGAAACTAGCCTGATTGACCCTGGGACCGTATCCATATTACCAAAACCTTGATTTCCAGCACCTGGCCCAAAACCAACATTGTGAGCACCCATTCCGACACCATTGTGACTTGCATTGCCAAAACCTGCGTTACCGAAGCCCTGATTGCCGTAACCCTGATTTCCGTAACCTTGATTTCCATAGCCTTGATTACCACCAAAACCAGCATTAACAACACCAATACCCATACCAGTATTCCCAGCACCAAGACCAGCATTCCCAATGCCAACATTGAACCCAGCATTTCTAGCACCAATGTTTCCATTAGTTTCCACATGCCCACTTCCGTTACCAGTCACATTTCCGTTCCCAGCTCGGTTACCATTCTCAGCCGTATTGAGGACAACCACTGGCACAACATCACCAGCTTGGAGAGTTTCACCGTGAGGAGGATCAGTAGTAATTCCGTCGTGTAACACACCCTGACTGTCAACCCTAACAATGAGAGGCTGCACCAGAGTTTGCAGCTGCTCCTGGCCCTTGGCCACAGTTTCCATCATCTGCATGAACTGCGCCATCCGGTCGCGCATCTCTTGCATCTCAGTCTGCATCTGATCCATGGCTTTCTTATAGTTGCTTCTGGTAGAGTAGCGATGAATTCGCTGATCGGCAATCCTGGAACCTGCATCAACAGAGGGTTAGAAAAAATATAGTACAAGGCACCTGCTATGCAAATGATTTATGCAAATGGAAACGTGTGTTTGTGCTTTAGGGAAATTTCTCCCCCGATTCGAGTGCCAGAGTGCCAGTGCTGATAACAAGAAGTCCGAATCTAGCCACTGAAATAACATATCATATATAGATAAGGCCCACAAGGCAGCAGTACAAAGTCAATGAATACATGGGGAAACAAAAGCATGACCTCGACCAACAAGCCTGGTGATGGCCAGCCTACAGCAAGAATCAAAAATACAAAGAGTTACAAAGATAATCAAGTGCGACAACAAGCACGAAACTCCTCTAGCAATTCTCTAGTCCCCAGGTGATCAGGTCGAGTGAGTAACCCTTCAACAAGCAACTCTCTATGCATAATAGTACACTGGAGACCTTCAACTGAATCTTCCCACGCTCCCTGGCCAAAGAAATCTTCTAACTTTCGCTTCTTAGATTCGAACCTCTGTTTGCGATCTTTCAAGTTAGCGAGAGCTTTGTTCAACATGTCTTCAGTAGCATATCTGCGAGCAGTTTCCTCATCAAACCTCTTCTCACTAGCCTTCACCTGAGCCTTCAGTTTGGAGATCTGTTGTTTCAGTTTATCTTCCCTCTCTTGGTTGTTGGATATAGTGGCATCCCATTGCTGATTGAACTTGGATATTCTCCGGTATGCTTCATCCAAGTGCTGCTTCTTGGTAGCCAGTACGGCATTGACAGATTTGAAGTCTAGACCCAAGCGCTCACGATCAACTATCTGCTTAGTCAAGTCTGTGCCCAACCTGTTCACTAACTCTGTCTGCTTATTGAAAGAATGGATGGCTTCGTTTCTCTCGCTTCTAAGTTGTGCTAATTCTTTCTCCAACTCTTCATTGACCTTCTTCAGCTCTTCTCTTTCAGCTAACACCTGATTATACTACTGAATAGGCACGGTAGTAGGCTCTTCCACCTCTGGAGGGCACTCCTGCTTAGCAGGTGGAAAAGGCATTCCTATGGTCTCTGCTCTGGTCCTGATCCAGGTCACACATGGAGCGTAAGTTTGGCTATTACTTTTCCCCAATAATGACTTCCCTCGTCTACTGATATCATTCCAGGCATGCTGAAGCTTAGATAACATATCCCCCTCTAGAAGACCGGTGAGGTACAAATATTCCTGCACCTCTTCATCCTTTGGCGGAACCCTCAAAGCATAAGCAAATTGTCTCACAAGTAGAGATGGATTATAGTTGATACAACCCTTTCTTCCAATCAAAGGCACATTTGGAAACCCACTGCAGCTGAATATAACCTCAGTACCCAACATATCTCTATCAAACCAAACAACACTCTCTGCTGATAAACCCATCAATCGCTCAGACCACTCAGCTGTGGCTGCAGATGAAGCAAAGAGACCCTTCTTGGGTAGGTGACTATCAAACCATCTGTAGATTAAGGGCACACAGCATGATACATTCTTACCCCTTTTATTCTCGTTCTTGTAATGGACGGAATGATACACATCGCCAATCAAGGTAGGAACTGGATTCCCTGATGCAAAGATATGAAAGGCGTCCAAGTCTACAAAATCAGGCATGTTAGGAAACAAAATGATGCCGTATATACAGAGAGCAAGAATGGCATTGAATACGATCCAACAACTGTCTTTGGCACACTGTTGGGCTTTCCCAACTAGGAACTGCAGAGAAAATCCAGGAACCCCGTTCCAACTGGACAAGATCAACTCAGAGGCATCCAGATGAAGAGAAAGAGCTATATTAGCCAGATTAGGCTTAGCATCCATATGAACAAATGGCATTTGACTCTTAATAGGAACACCCAATAACTCAGCATACTCCACTAATGTAGGTGCAAGAATGAAGTCCGAAAAAGTGAAACATCTCAAAGGAGGATCATAAAACTGCAGCAAGGCATACAACCCATTCAACTCAAACACAAAAGGTTTACGAACCAAACTGAGCAGATTCCCATAAGATTTTCTGAATTCACCTCTCATAGTTTCATCTGCCAAAGCAGTCAGATTGGACAACTGAGCAACATCTGGAGTGGGGAGCTTGTAGGCCACATTCTTCCTCAGAGAACCCATGATAGCACAACAGAAGGCAAGAAAACCGGAACCGGGGGATAATATGCACCTGCAACACAGACACATGTTAATGATATGCAAATGAGTATGCAAAATGCAAAATGCAAACATGCAACAGGGGACCAAGATGGTGCTGCTGAGAAGACCAAGGCTCTGATCCAACACAATCACAACTGCTTTGATAGCACAACCCTGAAGAGGACCAATATATATGCACTGTTGAGAACAACCACATCTCTGATGATAAGAACCTCTGAGCCCAACAACACTAATTCACTAACAAGAAAACTAGGTAGTCTGAAGGTTAAGGTTTCTTGCAATAACCTGACCCCGCTTACAGGTATGGACCTAAATCAATGACAAGGTATGGCATCCTATGCATTTCCCAGCGTCACAGACTTTCAAGAGCGATGATACGATACCCAGAAGGTGTGGCATCATCATCCTTTGAAGTGGCCTCACTCTGCTGAGTCACAAATGATCGGTCCCCAGAGTCGACAATCCTTCAAACCAACAACCCCTCAAGCCCAAAGGGCTGGAAAAAAGTCAACCGGGAGAACCTCGTCTGAGTGTGGATTTCATGAGACACTAGTGCCTGCAAAGCAAGCACGTGCCCACTAATTTCCACAACTAATGCTAAGTACACTCAAGCCTGGGTCTGGCTTCTCACTCATCAGAGCCCCTTCCCACAACAACATAATAATAATAATATCATACTGAAAATAAAAGGCAGAAAGTAAAGTGAGATAAATAAAACCCAACAGGTAAACACACAAGCGCTAGGATTGACTCGCATAGGGAACCAGATTCCCCAGCAGAGTTGCCAGCTGTCGCTACTGCGAAAAATGAGGCCGGCAAGACAGAAAAGTCGCCACCTTTTGTTATTTATCCCTCAGAACGGGAAAGGAAACGATCGGAAAAACCTGACGCAAAGGTATAAGACAAGATCATCGCTACCATTATTTGGGTTCGGGAGTCGGTTACGCAAGGGGAAGGTATTAGCACCCCTCACGTCCATCGTACTCGATGGGATCCACACTTGTTGTGTTTATCTGACGGGTTTGTTACATCTATCTACACTAAAGGTCTGGTCTGAAAAGAAAAGAAAATGACTCGGAAAAGCATCGCACTTTATGCCTACGTATTCCCGTATGGAACGAGAAATCAGAGTCAACGTAGTTCGCCTAACTACGGGGGAAGGTTGCTCGCCAAGATATCGCATCTTGTGCCTACATACTTTCACACAGCGCGAAAGATCAGAGCAAACGTAGTTTGGGACACGAGAGACACAGGGTTGTCTTTTTTATCTGAGTAAGGTTAACAGACGGTTCCAGCAGTATGGTGTATGCAGCTCGCTCGACGGAGACTTAGGCGTTTACCGTTTGTGGTAGAACCGGGACTGTTGAAAAGAAACTCTCCAATAATCCTTTCTCAGATAGCTTAAGGCTCGTAACGTACGACGTCAATTAACCTTTATTACTGTATTTTGATTTTGTTTGCAGATGAGAAGAGAAAAGACGCACTAAAGGGGAACTGATCCAATCCTAAAATTGTCATGCAAAATTGAACCTATGGTTGAGGTTAGGAGGGAACTACCTAATGTTATCATGCATGGTTAGAACCCTAATGTCTGTCATAACTTCTCTTGAACAAGAGAAGTCAGAGTTCCTAGGGGAACATGGCAAAGGAAAACAAACAGCAAAAGAAATAACTGTACAGAAACAACTATAAATAAAATGCATGCAATGCAAGTGAGGGAGGAAATGTGTGTGGGGCAAGAGCCTCCACAAGCTCATCTCAAACTCAAGCCCGATATGAATAACTGCAAAGATAATAGAAGAAAGAAATGCAACAAAAGCAAGCACACAAAACACAGACAAGGGAGGTAGACTCAACCTTAAACCAGCAAGCAAAGCCAGATAATAATAGTCAAACAGAGGGAGACAAACTCAACCTCTAGATGCAGACAAGCAAAGGGAGCTATTCTCAACCTTTAGGATGCTCTTAATCCTAGATTACTATATGAGAAACCTAGTCTAATGCAACACACATTCAACCAGTCACACAAGCAAAGCAGAGCAGCTGAAAAAACAGCAGACAAAAAGCTCAACAGCAAAACAGATAAACAACAAACAAAGCAAACAACTGCAAGCAAACAACTTCAAGAAATCTTCAAGAGAAGTCTTCATCTTCAAGCTCCATAAGCTCCAACACAAGAGAAGAGAGTGAACATCAAGAATATTGGATTGATGATGGGAAGCAGGAAGGAAACCAAAGGAATCCCTCCTGATACTCAACCAGTCATCTGAGAAAGGCATCCTCAAAGGTTCTACCTCTTGTAAAATGCCACACATCCTTCCAAAGGAAGGATGAGGCTTTTACATAGGGACCTTGAATCATAGGATGATAATGGAAAGCAATCAAAGCAATCCATGTTTTATGTGAAGAAAGAGAAAATAACTAAGCTCTTCCTAAACCCTAATTCCTATAAGCTACAAGAAAGCTATCAAATGGAAAGGAGAAATCCAAGCCAAGCTCCACAATCAACTCCACAGAAGCTACAACATGCCCATAACATCATCCAAGAAGAATCACAAGCTCATCATGCACCAAAAGCCACCATTGAAGGCAATATAAAGCAAACACCAAGTTAGGAGCACTAATTGAACAACCTAATTATAAATTCTATCTAAAATAGAAAACTAGATTCTAAAAATCTATAAATTTTTCTAAGGGAACATGCAAGTGTTAAGAACCTATAGTCCAAATATCAGAGCCTAACTCAATTTCTAAGGCAACTAATAAAATCCTAAATTATAAAGTGTTAAAGGGAAACCATGAAAGGGAAGGCTCTAAAAACCTAATCCAAAACAGAATCTATGATTATCTAAAAATCATGATAAAATTCCTGAGGGAAGATACATCTCTAATCTACAATCTAGAAGAAAATCAAGTCAAGATTCTATACCAATTGATCAAACAAAAATCAGCAAACAGATGGAAGAAATATGCAAAAATAAGGAAATATCAAAAAATAGAAAAATGCCAATTAAATTGCAAAATCATCAAAAATTAAATCTAATAGCATAGAAAAATCACAAATGAAGAGAGGATCATGGAGATATTTTTAGATTATTTTTCTGATGATTTATGAAATTAAAATGAATTAAAGTATGAAAATGCAATTAAAATAATAAAAGAAATAAAAGCTGGGAAATTATCACAGGCGTTGGATGGTTGACTTGGTAAGCTAATCTAAAGGCTCATGAGCTGCCAGAGAATAAATGGAACGACCGCGTTTTGATCCACAAACTCAAATTCTGAAGTTAAAACACAACCACACGATTTCCATACAAAGTCAAAAATCAAACCAGATCCAAGGGTTCTCAACTCGTCTTCTTCGTTTGAATGGGGAAAAGGAGGGAAGTCCAGCACGGTGGCCGGAGATGACCTCCGGTCATCTTCTTTAGTGAGCAGGTAATTACAGGTGACCAATTCTCAACAAAAATTGTGATTCCACTCCAATTTTCCTCCTGATCTAAAATATGACCTCCATTTCATCTAATTCCTACTAGATTTTGAAACACGATAGAGATCCTAAAATTCACTTCAATCTGAACTCTCACCAATCCTTAATTCAAGACCACAAATCTACTCCTCTTGTTGCACTGACCATCCTCAACTAAATAGATCATGTAGAATCCTCAAGATCAGATCAAACTAACTCTCAATAGAAATTGCATCGCATCCTAAATTGTCTCTAATCAACCAAATTCTTATCCAGATTTCATCTAAACTTCAATCCAAAGCCTATCCACATACTATTCATGCATAGATCATGCTGGAATCAGTGTAAATTCAGAAGTTACATTCCTGACTTTGAGCTTCAAATTGAGGTGGTTAGGAAGTGCTTCTAAACTTTAAATCATGCAGAAATGTTCAATCGAGTGTGGTGAAGCTTTTAGAGACCTTGATTTGGCTTGAATCCTTCTCAATCAGAATTCACGATTTCACTTGGAGCTCTTGAAACTCAACTCTCTATCTCTGCTTCCAGCACAAATTGATCACCAAAATTGTTCTAAATCATTCACCGAACTTAAATAGAAAGTGCTTGTGGGCTTTTGAGGTCCATTTGGGGCCCAAATCCAGAAATCTAATTTTCAAATTTCATCCAAAGTTTCAACAATGGTAAACACGATTTCTGGCTCCAATCTTCCCTTGGAAGCTTTCAATTAACTCTTTGTAGTATGGTGAGGGAGTATCAAGTTATTAGAGTGCTTGAATTCAACATATGAACAAATTGTGAGGTGTTGCTTATTCATGAAGGTACAAGCCATAAGGCTATGAAATTGACCTCAAATGGAAATTCTAAAAATTCCAAAGTGTTTAGAATGCTTTTTCTGATTAAAATGAGTATTCATATGGCCTATTTTGAACACAAATGAATTAATCATGGATTTTTCATTAAATGCCTTTAAATTCTTCCTTTTGCAAAATTTCTCAAACCAAGTCTCACCCTAAGCCAAATCAATACATCATGAGGACATGGTTGACCCAAAAACATCATTTGGAGCAAGTTTTGTGTTGAACAAAATTACATTTGAAGCTTGCAAGATGGAGAAAATGACCTATAATGCCAAATGACCTATAATCTTACTTTTCCAAAATACCCCTGACTTGTAAACCCCATAACTTGAGTTCTACAAATAAGATGGAAGACTTATAATACAATTTGGAAAGCTAAGATCAATACCTACAACTTTCATGTTGGCCAAAAGTTTAGGAGAAAACCCTTTTAGGTCAAAAGTTCCTTGGAAGTTGGTGAACTTTCACAGACAAATTTCACATTCCTCAGATGACCTGTAACTTGTCTGGGTCATAACTTGAGTTCTATAAATCCAATGGAGGACTTCTAGTACTCAAATTAAAGCTAAGATAATGCTCTACAAGTTTCATGTTGGTCAAAAGTGGAGATGAACCTTGAATCTTGAGATAAATGGTCTTGAAGTTAGGCACTAAATAGGGGATTTTACCCTGAGAACCCTAATTTAGCAACTCCTCACACTTTGAATTCTTCTTGAATATATCTTGGAACATCATCTCATGTGTCTCAAAACAACTATCCATAGTTACAAAGACCTATAATTGAGCTTTGATCCTCTTCAATTGCCTAGTTGACTTAGGATTATTCAGATGAAAACCCTACTTACAACACCTTCAATTGTGGCTCTTCACACTTGACACAATGACTTGATTGAGCTCCACCATGACCCTCAAGACACTCTATGAGCTCTATCCATACACTCTCTCCTTGATCAAGGCCTCACAATCCATTGATGATCTTCAATTGGTCCCTAGATTAGGAGATTAACCACATACAAACAACTGAACTCCTCAAGAACCCAACCCTCTTCCTGATGACTATGGTGACTTCTCAAGCTTGAATAAGACCTCTAGATAGGCTCCTCTGGATATAAACCACACTTGATCCCCTGCACAAATGAACAATGCTATGCTATGCAACTGTTAGATCAATGATATGCTAATGCAATGAAACATAAACCAAGTAAGAAAAGGTTAGGAAAATTTTGGGGTGCAACACCTACCCTACTTGGTGATATTTATCACTTCATTCATCATAGGACCCTTAAAGGGTGTGAGACCATCCTGTGTTTCACTCCTCTACTTTACAAGTGGTTTATTTTACACTTGCCTTGGACTGAGCTCTTCAAGGAAAATCCAAACAATCTTCGATGGTCTCAAAGACTCATGTCTCTTACTCACACTAATGGGCATTGGTATAACCAAGCCTATGATAAAGGAGTCATCATTGATAGTTGTGGTTAATTTCCAAACGTACCTCTTCTTGGTATATGAGGGGGAATTAGCTACAATCATATTCTTGCGAGGCGTCAATTTGGGTTCCCTATGAAGGAAAGCCTAACAACATCCTATTGTCTAGTTTCTTTTATCTTAATGAGGAGGCCAGTGCAGAAACCAAGGATAGAGTTTTACATGCTTGGGGAACAATTCATAAGAGGACAAAGAATGACTTGGGGAAGAGGAATTGTGTAGCTTTTGAGCCTTTCATTCAGTGGATTCAATCTTGAGCTAGTGACCTCAAAATGCCACATTTGTTGCTGCATCATCATCTACCATTCCTATTGAGTGTATGGAGGAATATCAATAAGTGTTGGCAAGGATGAAGTTGGAACAAGACACTTGGGAAGGAAAGTATCATGCCATCTATGTTGAACAGATGGAGATAAAGAAGCAGTTAAAGGAGAAGGATGATTTGATTGAACTACTCGAGAGGTGTGTTATGGATAGACACGTGGCACGAGAGAACTTATTGTTCTCCAGCATCCAGCCAGTTCCTAGCACCCATGAGTATCCCGATATTCTTTCCACATTTAGTGCTTGGAAAGGGATCGTCGACAAGCTAGTTTTGGAAAACACCGAATTGAAGAGGCAGAAGAGGATGCGTGTAGTGGGACCTTCTTAGATGGGATTCCTTAAGACCCATTAAGCCTAACTTTTCCTCTTGTATTTTTGGGTTTCTTGATTTGTACTTATAAGTTGTAAATTTTTTCATTATTAATGAATTGAAGTTTCTTTTAAAAGTTTTTCTCGTTGCAATTTATCTCTTGATTTCCTTAAAATAAATTGCATTCACATTGCATTCATGTTTTGCTAATCATTCAAAGAACTTAAATTTGTTTTGCCGACATTATAGAATGGATTATGGAAAAAGAGTAACTCCAAGGTACACATTCAAGAGTCCAAATTTGGGAAATCTGAGGAAATTAGGAGGCCTAGTGGACGAACCTCTGGCATTCAAAGACAAATATGGAAGTATTTTGCCATTATTGAGACTCCAAGTGGATGAAGAAATACTAGTGGTGCTCGTGGAGTTCTAAGATCCAATCTATCATTTCTTCACATTTCCAAATTACCAACTGCTGCCGACATTGGAGGAATACTCTGTGTTGATGGGATTGCGTGTCACTCCTAAGCCATTTTCTAGAAGGGAAGGGACTCAAAGTGGAAAGGTTATTGCTGAGGCTATGCATCTAGAGTTGACAGAAGTACAAGCTCATATGAATGTCAAAGGAGGTTTCTCTAGATTTCCACCAATGTTCTTGTTTGAGAAAGCTCAGTACTATACTGATATGAAGGATCCAGAAGCCTTTGAGGCCATCCTGACGTTATTAATTTATGGACTCTTCCTGTTCCTGAATGTTGACGATTTTGTTGACGAGAACGATATCAAGAATCCTATTCCCACTCTGTTGGCTGACGCATACTATTCCATCTACCTGAAGAATTATTATGGGGAAGGCCAGATCATCTGTTGCATAGCTCTTTTTTACAAGTGGTTTATTTTGCACTTGCCGAGGTCAGCATTACTGAGATGTGAAGAACGAACTCTCGTGGACATAAAAGATTTTATCGCTCAAGCACTCGGACATTAAGTGGTATGATCCTATGTATGGAGGAATCGCCATAATCCATATCTGCAGAGATTTCCCTAAAGTGCCTCTTCTTGGCATGAAAGGATGTATCAGCTACATCGTTATCCTAGCTCACCGTCAGCTTGGATACCCGATGAAGGACAATCCCGATATGATCTTTTTGAAGAGATGTTTCTTTGAAGAGGGTAAAAACCCAGAGGTCAAGGCTCAAATTTTATATGCTTGGCATCATATTCATACGAAAGGGATGACTGCTTTGGGATACCTTGACTGCACTATCTCAGAATCTTACCTGCTATGGGCTAAGGAGATAGCTTTGAAGATGTTCTACACTCGTTTTGAGCCAATCGCTGTGACTCCAAAGGATCCCATCTCCATGGAGGAATTGAAGACTTCTTTGGTTAAAGCTAAAAGGGAGAAGAAAGCTTGGAGGAACAAATACCTCATGGTCGTTCAAGAAAATGAAGAACTTCAACTACTCCGTCAGAATGAAGAAGAGGAATTTTCAAGGAAGATGAAGGCCCAAAGAGATGACGGATCCTCTCGTCATAAGGATTAGACCTTTAGTTTCTGTACTTTAATATTTGATTTGTATTAAGATTTGTACTTTGGCTTTTAAATGTGCAATGAACATGTTGTAAAACTCCCAGTCTTTAATTTATGGAAATGTTGTTCTGTTCTGCGTTTATTCTCCATTGTTATAATGTTTGTAAACATAATTTTAGGCTCCTTGAATGTTTGGTTTTTTAATTTTCATTAGCATTCATAAGCATTGCATATGAATTTTCTGTTCTGTGGCTTATCTCGTTGTCTCATCTCCAGTTGATCACACTGAATTCCTAACACCAGTACAACACCCATGCCCGAGCTCGTCAAAGAATGGATGAACAAAACTTGGAAATAGAAAGGGTCAATGATGAACTAGAAGACTTGAGCGGAAGTGTGAGGCAGATAATGGAAGTACTGCAGGTTATCAAAGTGAAGATGGACACTCAAACCATTGTAGTTTTTGAGATTACCAATGCAACTGTGGAACCAACACCAACAATATTTAATGCTGCAAATGTGCCACCTTATGGATTATCTCAGGGTTTTGTGCCTACACCTTTTGCAATACCAACTACTCAACCATCTATTCCTCCGGGGTCAGAAATTCCTCAAGCTATTCCAACTTATACTTCGGTTGCTGTACAAGCTCAAGTACGTCCTTATTTTCACAACCAACGACAGGTATACGAGATCCCGAATATGTTTGAAGAAGGGGGGGGGGGGGGCGTCATGAAAGGTTAAAAGAAAGGTTAGAGACCATTGGAAGGAAGGTTATACCATTGGAAGTAAGGTTAAAGCATAGAGATATGTGCGTAGTGTCTGGATTGGTAATCCCTCCAAAGATTAAAACTCCTAACTTTGAGCAATACTCAGGTGCAACTTGTCCAAAGACGCACTTGATTATGTACTATTGGAGAAGGCCGCTTATGTGGACGCTGATAAGTTGATGATCCATTGCTTCCAAGACAATTTGAAAGGGGCATCTGCCAAATGGTATCTTAGTCTGGAGCAGTCCCGCATTCGCAACTTTCAGAATTTGTCTGATGATTTTGTTAAGCATTACAAATACATAATGGATTTGGCTCTGTATAGAAGGAAACTTTTAAGCATGTTGCAGAAAGGTTCTGAGTCCTTTAAAGAATATGCACAACATTGGATGGGGACTGCCTCACAGGTAGAGCCTCCTCTAACCGAGAAAGAGCTGACTGATTGGTTTGTAGACACGGTAAGGCCAAAATTCTATGAGAAGATGATCAGCAGTGTGATAACCAACTTTTTTGATATTGTGGCTGTAGGTGTGAGGGTGGAATTGGGAATGAAGAATGGGAAAATGAATAACACTTCTGGAAGTTCAAGCAATAATAACACCAAGAAACCTTCTAGAAACTTTCACAAGAAATTTAAGGAGAGACAAATGCTGTATCAGTAGGAAGAAGGAACCAGTCTTGGAAGCAACCTTACCACCAATATCAACAACCTCAATAAGGTTATGTTCAGCAACTGATGTATCCTATGCAATATGCCCAACAACTATATGTGACAGCTGTCACACCTACATTCAACAATTAGGTTCCGGCTTATCAGCCAGTGCAGCAGGCACTGATCTATCAACCAATGCAACAACAACAAAGCTATCAACGAGCACCCAGTTCTCCGGCTTACCAACAACAATAATAACCTCGAGCTCAAGTTCCCAGACAAAATTTTCAAAACAGAAGACCAGTGGGAAAGCTTCCCATTCCTCCAATCCCAATGACTTATATTGAATTATACCCATCTCAAGTGCAATAAGGGTTGATAACAACCAGACCATTGGGGCCACCCTCGGATACTTCATCCCCTTACTACAACCCAAACACTTATTGTTTAGTTCATGAGGGTGCTGCTCGACACGGTCTTCCTCTAAAAGGGAATTAATAGAGAAAAAGATTTTATCTTTTGGTGATGTTCAACCAAATGTCAAGAGTAACCCACTACCAAACCATGGGCCAGTCCATGCAATAAAAGATGTATCTGATGAGAGATTGATTCTTAATGTGTCAGAAAACAGAATTCCGCTACGATCTTTTCATGAAAAGTTAGTAGAAGTTGGTCTGATCGAAGGTATTCATTCTGATTGTGAAGAGTGTGCTGTTGACCCCGAATGATGTTTTGTGGTTCAAAGTGATATTTAAAAGTTGATCAATGATGGGTTCTTACAAGTATGTGTTGCACCCCAAAATTTGCCCAACCTTTCTTTACCTAGCTTGTGTTTCATTTCATTCACATTAGCATTATCATTTGCATTTCACTGACATGTGTGCAGAAGATCAAGAGGTATGATTACCAATCAAGAGCTATACAAGGCTATGAAGCTAGCTAATAAGGTTATTCAAGTGTTCAAGGGTTGATATCCTTATCAGAGAAGTCTAAGATCCTCAGAGAGAGTGATTGACACCAAGTATGTGGGTCTCCTAACTTGAGAGTTGTGGGAAGATCATCAGATGATTCTGAAGCCATAAAGTTGGACTTAAGGTCTTGAGAGAGATCATGAGAAGTGTTGAATTTCATTTGGAAGCCTAGACAGGCCATTATGTGGAAAATATGAAGATATACCCAAGATTGGTGCAACTAGGGTTTGACTGGGTCAACCCTAAGTCAACTGATGATTTGAAGAAGGTTGAGGCCTAATTCAAGAGCCATGTTATCATGGATTGGTACCTTGAGATGTTCTAATGATGATTCCAATGTTAACTCATCATGATTGAAGAGTTTGAGAAGTTTTAGGCTAGGGTTTCTAAGGCTTGACAGTGTAAAATCCCCTAGCTTGACCCCTGACTTCAAGACCACTTAACTCAAGATTTGATCTTCATCTCATTTTGACCCCAACATGATTGTTGTAGGGCATGAACTTAGCTTTAATTTGAGTACTAGAAGTCCTTGATAGGGTTTATATAACTCAAGTTATGAGCCAGACAAGTTACAGGTCATCTGAGGCATGTGAATTTGGAGCTTGAAAGTTACCCAACTTGCATGACAATTTTGCCCTAGAAGTATGATTCCCATGAAATTTTGGTCAACATGAATGTTGTTCCTTATTCTCTTAGCTTTCTAGAGAGTACTAGAAGTCCATTATTGGATTTATAGAACTCAAGTTATGGCTTTGACAAGTCAAGGGTATTTTGGATATTTGGACATTATAGGTCATTTTGAATTATGGGTCCATTTCACTATCTTGCAAGCTTTCAATGGAGTTTTTTTCAACTGGAAAGTTGCTCAAAATGATGTTTTTAGCTCATCCAAGTATCAAGAGTCCATTGATATGGATTAGAGCAAGCATTGGTTGAAGAAATTTCACAAAAAGTCCATTTTAATGAATTAAAATGGAAAAATTCAAAACAATTGGTAAATGAATGATTTCAAGCCAAGTTAGTACTCATTTTGACTGGAAAAGATATTCTAAACACTTTGGCATTATTACATTTTTGAGTTGATACTTATTTCATGGCATTTTGGTGGATTACTTCATGATGAAGTAACACTTCAAACACACATCTTTGGTTGAAATCAAAGGAGGGAACTCACTCAATTACACTCCATAAATCTCAAGTAAGTGAACTGAGGTGGATTGAGAGCAAGAACGTAGCCAATTCGTGCATACCATAAGTGGATTTTTGAGAAAAAGTTGAAACTTGGAATTGAGAAATTGGGCCATGAATGGGCCCCCAATGGATCAAAACAGATTATAAATGGATTGTGGATCATTTTTAGAAGCTTCTAGTGCCATTTTCTATTGAGAAGCAGTTAGAGCAGTTGGTGGAAGAAGCTTGAAGTTTGATTTTTGAGTTTGGAGATTGAAGGAGTTTCAGAAGAAATTGAACCTCAAGAACTATTCATCATCATTCAATGGAAGATTCTGCATCTTTTAGAAGAGAATTGAGCCCTGAAGAACACCATACGTGAAGCTCCAAACCAGGTTTCTTCCTCTCAAAATTTCTCTTAAATTATGCACTTTCCAAGCCTTAGATATATGTGGTTAGGATCTACTTGAAACGTAGATGGATTTTGTATAAGTTTCGTAGCGAATCGTGACGATTTTTACCATGGCATTCTAAGTTGTTGTTCACTTATCTCTCTATATAATGGATAAAAATGGAAAAGGATTGGATAATTGTGCTCTAGGAAGTGAGACGAGTAAAATGATATAAAGAAATTGAAATTTCATTGAGTTTGGATTTCTGGTACTGTACACTCTCGCCGGAGAAGATGACCAGATCTTCTCCGGCCGCCACCCCAACCACCGTGAGTGAATAGCTCCGTTTTGGCATTTGAATGTCCAAATCATATCATGTCTGTCTGTTTGCATTGAATCGTTGACTGGGCATTTGCATCGTGTGGCCCATATTGCTTTTCGAGAAACAACTTTCCATGGCCACTTCCTTCATTAAGTGAAACGCAGAGTTTCACTAAAGGAAACTCTGGGCTCAACATTATGCTATTTCCACCCCACTTGTTAGGCCCGAACCAGTTAACACACGGAAATTTTACTTCGCACATCCCCAGGCACTGTTGCATTTGACTAACAAATAAAGCTAAGTTTGATAGCTCAGTTGGGCTTAGTAGAAGCGCTGTTCGCACCCCCCTTGAGGTTTTAGATTTAGTTTGAACCTTTGGAAGGAGATCTTTGAGGTTCTTTAGAAGATCAAGTAGGTGGATGATTCTTCCTATAGGGGTAGTTTCCTCTTCAATTTTCCTTGCTTGATTGGAATCCTCCTTGTGAGCATGTTTCCTCCTGTGGAGGAATACATTGCATTATCAAAAAAGGGGTTGAGGCTTGTCGCTACTGCGAAAATCGGCGCCGACTAAACAGAAGAGTCGCCACCGTGCGTTATTTATCCTAAAGGAGGGAAAGGAAACGCTCAGAGTAAACCTAACGCAAGACGGGAAAGGAATGGTCATCGCAACCAAATCCTGGATTCGGGAGTCGGTTACGCAAGGGGAAGGTATTAGCACCCCTCACGTCCGTCGTACTCGACGGGATCCACACCTGTTTTCTAGTACGAATTGTTATTCTATCTACACTAAAGGGTCAAGGGTTAAAAGAAAATAAAATGACTCGGCAAAGTATCGCACTTTATGCCTACGTATTCCCGTCTGGAACGAGAAATCAAAGTCAACGTAGTTCGCCTACCTACGGGAAAGGAAGGGAAGGTTGCTCGCTAGGATACAACATCCTATGCCTACGTACTTTCATACAGCACGAAAGATCAGAGCAAACGTAGTTCGGGCTACGGAAGACACAAATTTGTCTGACTGTGTTTTATCTTTCTGAAAAGAAGTTTCTTCTGATTAAGAGTCCAAGCGGACAAAAATGACACTTTGATGTTTGTTTTGAATCTTTTACGAAAGAAGTGTGTGTTTTTTTAGTATGTTCACAATCTCTGACGCACTAGAGACTATGATCTGAGAGTGACTACGTCGTATGTCACCGTAAGGGTAACATACTAAGCAGTCAGATTACTGAAGAGTGACCCTCCAGCAACCCTTTCTCAAATATCTTAAGGCTCGTAGCGTACGACATTGATTATCCTTATTACTGTGTTTGAATTGTTTTGAGATGGAAGAGAAAAAAGCTCTAAAAACCTAGGGTTTGAAAGGGGAATCAAAACTACCCTAAAGTTATCATGCATGGATAAAAACCTATTATCTGTCATATTTCTCTCTCGCACAGAGGGAAACAGAGATCCTAGGGGATAAACGGAAAAGAAACAGATATATATATAGTAAGCAGTAAACATGCATGCAATGCAGCAGTACAAGCGAGGCAAGGGAGTCCCACTCAACCCTGAACCTGGGAAAACAATAGGCAAAGTGAAACAGCTTCACTTCAAACCTAAGGGGCAAGCTGAACAAGCCAACAAACAATACAGAAACAGAAACAAAATCCAACACCAGCTCTGACAGCAACAATCCAGCTCCTAATGCTATAGTTCAAACAACAACAGCTCTGGCAGCTACAGTTCAAACAGCAAAAAAGTTGACAATAACAACTTCAAGCAATACCCCATCACCCTTCAATGACCCCCAAGCTTTTAGATAAGCTCCTGTCTCCAAAGATCTCCAAGCTTTAGCAAGCACTGAACTACCATAAATAGACAGCTTCAAACCGCAGCAAAACCCTAGCTTCAACAGATAACTCTCTTTGACAGGTACATGTTTTATCTTTATCAATCTTCAATGAACTTTATCTTCAATGTAATCACTCCAGAAGAGAAACAATTAATAATATATGAAGTTGAGATGTTAAGAGGCTCAGTGACAACCCAAGGAAATCACTAAGATCTTATCATAGCAAGTGAAAGGTATCCTCAAGGTTCTACCCAACCAAAGCATGCTCTACATCCCTCCTAAGGAGAGATGGAACTTCTTTGAGGGACCTTGTGTCATGGGATGGAATAGAGGCACAAGAAGCTATCTATGTTTGAAAGAAGAAACAAGACTACTCTAATGCTCTTCCTATGTATCCTAACTCCTAAGCCTCTGACAAACCCTCTAACAAAAGAGAAGTCTTCAACTCCAAGCTTCTTCAAGCCATCCCAAAGCAACTTCATTTGATCTTTAAATCCTCCAAGCAAAGCCCGAGCCAAAAGCACTCCAAAATAGCCCCACACAAGCATAACCAAATCCAACACCCAAAGGAGAAACCCAAAATCATCATACAAGTTGCAAAAATCAGATGAAATACTAAAGCTTATCAGAAAAACCTAGGTAAATTTCTAACGGAACCTAACCCTATACCCAATACCCCATAGGAATCCCAAACCCTAGATCAACCATTTAATCCTCAAACTATGCACAACACTACAACTATCTGTCTTGAAACCCTAATTCTAACACCTCTCCTATTCACCTCTCAAACTAACCTAAATTTTATTCACAAAATTGTGATAAAATTTCTAAGGGTACATGCTTCCCTAACCTAATCAATCCAACAAGAATCAACTTAAAATCATTCACCAATTAGTCATAAGAAAATCAGCAAGAACATGTAGCAAATATGCAAAATTAAAGAAAATAATAAAAATGAAAAAATCCAAATTAAATTGAAAAATGGATAAAAATGGGATTTGCTAATTTTATAAAATCACAAATAAATCCAGGATCATGGAGGTATTTTTAAAATATTTTTTGGATTAATATTGGATTTATTATGGATTTTAGAATAAAAAAGCAATTAAAATAAAACTAAATTGAATTTAAAATGAAAAAATAAAATAAAAAGCTGAATTAAATGGGAGCCATCAGATGGAGAGATTGGTAAACGCATCCAAAGCTCCAGAGCGTGTCCACGTGGGGTGCTGACTGGCGTGCCACATCGTTTAATGAAACGATGTGTTTCAATGGCTTGGAGGCAATCTTGAGTTTGAATCTGGATCGTGAGATGCACATACGAGGTCAATGAAGGAAGCTGATCCAAGGGCCAAGACCTCATCTCCTACCTCTAGCTCAGGAGAAGGCCACATTCTCAGGTGGTGGTCCGGTGATCCAACCACCATCTTCTCCGGCGAAGCAAACCCTAAACCTCACCAATCAAGTCAAATAAAAACCCTAATCCGCTCCAAATTTCACCCTGAACTCAAATCCACCATCCAAAATCATTGATTCACCCTCAAAAGCTAAACCCGATCAAAGTTGCAGAGACATCACCAAGTCTCGATGGTCACCATTCTTAAAATTGAAGGTACTAACATGAACTACATATTACACTGATCAATTACCATCATCTAAACACCATTAATCCTCCAAGAATCACAAGAACCAAGCTCAAACAGAAATTGATCATCCATCTTAATTGTCACGAAATGGTTCCAAATCAATCCAGAAACGATCCTTATCATCTCTAGGTCCTAACCACATGGTCAATTCTATATAACTCTCCCTAGATTATGAAGGAATTCAAGAAGTACATACCTGTGAAAATGGGATCAACAGAGGGATGAAACACTCGATTCAAGCTCCAAAACTTCCCAGACACGATCAGGAATGATAGTAGAAGCTTTTTGCACACTCAATTTGGCTTGAATCCTCTCAGAACTCAGAACACGATTTCTGTTGAAGCTCTTGAAATCCCAACTGTTATCTCTCTTTCTTGCACGAAAATGGCACCAAACTGAATCTGAATTCACTCTAGAGCTTAAATATGAAGTGTTTGTGGGCTTATTCAATCCAATTCAGGCCCAATTCTCCTGATCAAAAATTCTGATTTTCCCCTTGAAAATGCAATGTATCAGTCACAATTCTGAGCTTCCAGCTTGCTCTAGAATGTTCTATCCAACTGCAAATTGGTTATGGAGTGTGTTTAGGTAGTTAGCTTGGCCTGAATTGCCCTGATTTTTGCTTTGGCATTGTGACTTGTAATGTAAGTAAGCACTTTACAAAGGAAGTCATGAAATTAACCCTCAACTCAAAAATGTGGAAATGTCATTGTGTTTAAAATTCATTTTCTGATCAATTTGGTATGTCATATGGATTGGTTTGGACCTATAGCTCAAAAATCACAATTTCCCTCTTTGATTTATTTAAAATCCATCCTTATTTTAGGCCATTTTGGATCATTTTTTGAAGCAAGCCATTTCAATCACCCATGAATTCTTATCTAACCTAAAAACATCATTTTAAGCACATCTCATGTTGAACATTTTTCAATTTGAGGAGTGGAAGATAGAGATTTTGACCTATGTTGAAAAATGGCCTATAATTCAACTTTCCCAAAATACCCCTGGATTGCCAAGATCATAACTTGAGTTCCACAAATCTTCTTGAGGACTTCTTGTACTCAAATTAAAGATAAGATCAATCCCTACAATTCTTATGTTGGCCAAGAATCCATTTGAAAACTCCTTGATGGGAAAACGTTGCTTGGAAGTCAAGTGACTTTCACAGATAAATTTCAGTGTCCTCTGATAACCCATAACTTGCAAGAACCATAACTTGAGTTCTACAAATCTCCTTGGAGACTTCTAGTACTCAAATTAAATCTATTGAAAATCTCTACAAGTTTCATGTTGACCAAGAATCCATTTGAAACTTTCATTTTGACTTGTGTAGCTTGGAAGTCCAGTGCTATAAAGGGGATTTTACCCTAAGAACCCTGTCTCAAACCCTCCAACCACTCTTGATTCTCTTGTAATTGATCTTGACTCCTCCATACACATGCTTTAACATCTCAATCCATGACTTCCATGACTTAGAGCTATGTCTTGATGCCCTTTCTCTACTCTCCTTGACCTAGGGTTACCCAGATGAAACCCTACTTGTACACACCTCAACTGTGGTTCTTGACCTTGACACCATGACTTGCCTAAGCTTCAATAGGGTTCTCTAGGCCTCCCATGGGATCCATACACACCTCAAATTCATAATCCCATGTTGATGATCTTCAGTACACCTCAGGTTAGGAGAGAAATCCACTTGTTGACACTCAAATCTCCTCAAAGCTTCAACCCATTCCTTGATGACTTGGATAGTCTTAAGCTTGAATAAGGCCCTTGAAGTGCTTCCTTAGATAAGAATGGCACTTGATCCCTTGTTAGATGACTTTCTATGTTATGATATGCAAATGATGGGACTATGTACATGATGTATCTATGCAAATGATAATGCAATTAAAACATAAACCAGGTGACATAGGTTGAGCAAATTTTAGGGTGCAATAGCTGCCCATATTCAAACGGCTTGGACCCGACTGGGTGAAGAGCGAACGACCTTCAAACAATCGAGGTAAGAGACAGTTGAATACCAAGAACCCGGAAATTTGCCAACCGCAGAAATAAACTACACAAACTGTTTGGAAAACAACATCCACCAACTGAATCCGGTTGTTATGGCAACAACCGATCAGTCATCCAATATCGAAATCTGATGCCTGTGTGACGCCACAGGCTTTGAACCCCCTCTTGTCAAAACACCCTGCTTTATGTCCATGTTAAAACTCCGCCGTCTGTTAATATGGAGAAAACAAATTAGCGACCGTGCTGGGGGTCGTTTTCAGCAACCCGAAAAAGATTCCATCATCGCGGGGATAGAACTCGGTCCACGTTAGGACACTATATTCTGTCAACACAGAAAAATCCCGACGACTTCGCCGGGGGAACATTTCTGTCTAATCACAAGGAATTTATCTGCCTATCCATACAGGCAAATCATATGTCTAAACACAGGAAACCCCATCCGTCTACTTCATACGGGAAAAGTCATCCGCCTGATTGCAAGAAAACTCATCTGCCTGTTTCATACGGGAGAAGCATCTTAATAACGTTTCTCTGCCTACCTCTGCAGTGGCCAACTCCATTGGTCCCAACCCACAAACAACGTCGAGGAGGACCCTACTGGGGACATTAACACGAGGAAATCATGGAGACTTCCTTGGGGAAAATACTTTTGTCAACTATCGGAACACAACTCACATACTCTGTCTATCATGGGAGAATTATCTATCTGGATACCAGAAGATTCATCCGCCTGCTTCATACGGGAAACTCCATCTGCCTGATTCATACAGGAAAAGGTTCATCCGTCTGCTTCACACGGGAAAACACATCTACCTGATTCTTATAGGAAAGTTCGTCCGCCTGTTTCATACGGGAAAAGTCCATCTGCCTGATTCATACATGAAAGTTCATCCGCCTGCTTCACACGGGAAAATACATCTGCCTGATCCTTACAGGAAAGTTCATCCGCCTGCTTCATACGGGAAAATAAATCTGCCTGATTCATACAGGAAAAGTTCGTCCGCCTGCTTCATACAGGAAAAGGTCATCCGCCTGCTTCATACCGGAAACTCCATCTGCCTGATTCTTACAGGGAAGTTCATCCGCCTGCTTCATACGGGGAAAATACATCTGCCTGATTCTTACAGGAAAGTTCATCTGTCTGCTTCATACGGGAAAATACATCTGCCTGATTCTTACAGGAAAGTTCATCCGCCTGCTTCATACGGGAAAATACATCTGCCTGATTCATACAGGAAAAGTTCGTCTGCCTGCTTCATACGGGAAAAGGTCATCCGCCTGCTTCATACGGGAAACTCCATCTGCCTGATTCTTACAGGAAAGTTCATCCGCCTGCTTCATACGGGAAAATACATCTTCCCGATTCTTACAAGAAAGTTCATCCGCCTGCGCCATACGGGAAAATCCATCTTGGATATAGCTTCCTTACCTATTCTTGGTAGTAGCTAATTCCACTGGGGATGTTCTGAAAATAACTGCCCGACACCCGTTCCGATAACAAGTGACCACTTCTGAAATCTTGATTCATGAAACCCTGAAATACTGCCGCGACAGCAAACCTGAAAAAAAATACTCCGCTGGTCGGATAAGAGAAACCTCAGCCAATAACTCGGTGGGGAATAATAACCAGAACTGTGTCATCATATGTCTCACGGCGAGACCTCGATCATCTGGTAACAGATCTGCACTGTAACTTCATACTCCTGCTGAGAAACACACCTGAAAACAAAAGGTTAACCAACCTGATTTATGTTTCATAATGCGTATGTTTGGCAATGGCGTAATGCTCCATACGGCATGGAAATGCTACGCGTTTTTTTGGGTAAATGCAAACATGATAATGTATGCAAATGCAAATGCAGGTTCGAGCTGCTGGGGAAGGCTCTGACAAGCTTGCTTCAACACGGCTGTTGAGGACAAATACCATCCTGTTGGGGATGAACGGGTATCGCAAAGTATTCTGGCAAAATAAATGCCGGAAATACACCCAACTCTGCCCGGGAGAGATTACACATCGATTTCCACTGGAAGGAAAGAATAACACCTGCTGGGAAGATTAACTCAGCTGAGGGAGAAGCAACCCTTCTGGGGGACAACTGTCTGGGTATAGTTTACAAACTCGGAACTACCACTCCGCCGGGGATAACCATCCTGACGAAAGCATGACAACCTGTGGGGAGACAGAAAACCATCCTCGGTGGAGGACAATCCTTCTGAACCTACTACCTTGGTTACGTGCCGCGGAAATCCTCCCAGCTGGGGATTGAGCGTGCACATACTCGACTCTCTGGGGAGCATAACTTCTGCATGGGATATTGATCTTGCCTTGCTGGGGATGCCCTGCGGACAACTTCCATGAGGATACTCTTCTGGGGAAAATAATCCTTCCTTCGGTAAGGGATAATCATCGTCTCAACCTCTGGGGATGAGGTGCGACCTGCTGGGAAATAAGGTTGAGTCTTTCTTCCATGGCCTCTGGCCGGGGGATGCAATTCTCTGACTGTCTGCTCCAAGGGTGGGGACCCTGCAAAATACAAACGAGACAAAACAAATCTATACAACCAAATCTATCCGGGTTAGCATCCGCGACATTACTTCAGTCAATTCGAAGTTTTAGCAATTATTGGTAAGGGCCAACAAGATTATGCAAGTGCAATTTTATCAAAAACATCGGTGTTTTCCACATACAAAACAGTAAAGCACAAACATCAAATACTGAATAACATGTCTTATTGATTGAGCCTGTAAATAGGCGAAGCTTTGTACATCGGATTCAACTCCTGAAAAGAGGAAGTCACGCACACACACACACACACACACACACACACACACACACACACACACACACACACACACACACACACACACACACACACACACACACACACACACACATATATATATATATATATATATATATATATATATATATATATATATATATATATATATATATATGCACAAAAAGCATAAAAATACAAAACAATATTTGTATACATGTCGGCAATGTGGTGCAGACAAACATCATGAGCTGATCCTCCTATGACTCGCCTGACTCTGGCGCTTTCCCGGTATTCAATTTTTGGAAGAGATTGTGTTGGATAAACGAACCCTCAGGTGCTCCCAAACCACTAAGCAATGCTGTATCAGATCCGGACCGCGGTCATTTGCTTTTTCAATCCCTAACTTTTGCGTGAACCTCCCTTTGCGGGTTTTCGATTCACCGGGATACCCTTTTTTGCCGAAGTCGCCCTTTGCAGGTTTTCGACTTCGCGGGTGTACATCTTTTCAATTTTATCCCTTACTTTTGCCCGAACCCTTTTATTCATTTTTTACGGTTCGCCAGGATGCCCCATTTTTTCCTGGACTCTCTTTTTACTGTCCAGCGGGTCACTTTCAAGCAAAGTATTTTTTAACTGCGTCCGAATTCACAGGCGACGTAAAGTCTTCACCATCCATGGTAGATAGTAGCAAGGCTCCTCCAGAGAAGACTTTTCTGACAATGTAGGGACCTTCGTAATTAGGGGTCCACTTGCCCATGTGATCCGTTTGTGGTGGGAGAATCCTCTTCAGCACAAGGTCGCCCGTCTGAAAGCTTCGTGGACATATCTTCTTATCGTACGCTTTCTTCATCCGGCTCTGATACAACCGACCGTATGCGAGAGAAGATAGCCTCTTCTCATCCATTAAACTGAGCTGATTCAGTCTATCTTTAACCCATTCTGCCTCGTCGAGTTGGACATCACGTAAAACCCTCAGGGAAGGAATCTCGACCTCTAATGGTAACACGACCTCCATTCCGTATACCAATGAGAAAGGGGTTGCCCCGGTCGATGTGCGTACCGTCGTACGATAACTGTGCAAAGCGAAAGGTAGCATCTCGTGCCAGTCCTTATACGTCACAATCATCTTCTGAACAATCTTCTTTATGTTCTTATTGGCCGCTTCAACAACGCCATTCATCTTGGGTCGGTAAGGGGAAGAGTTGTAATGCTCAATCTTGAAATTCTGACACAGCTCTTTCATCATCTTGTTATTCAAATTCGAACCGTTGTCGGTGATAATCCGCTCAGGGGTTCCATATCTGCAGATAATATCTCATTTGATAAATCTGGCGACCACTTGTTTGGTGACATTGGCATATGATGCTGCTTCCACCCACTTGGTGAAGTAATCAATTGCCACCAAGATGAACCGGTGTCCATTGGATGCCGTAGGCTCAATCTTGCCAATCATATCAATTCCCCACATCGAGAAAGGCCATGGCGATGACATCACATTCAGAGGACTCGGAGGCACATGGATCTTATCCGCATAAATCTGGCATTTATGACACCTCTTTGCAAACTTGAAGCAGTTTGTTTCCATAGTTAGCCAATAATAACCTTCCCGCAGCAGTTTTCTCGTCATAGCATGCCCACCAGCATGTGTACCAAATGTACCCTCATGTATCTCTTCCATGAGCAACTTCGCCTCTTTCTCGTCTACACAACGTAGCAACACCAAGTCATGGTTTCTTTTGTATAGGAAACCATCAGGATTCAAATAGAAATTGCCAGCCAATCTCCTGAGAGTCTTCTGATCTCGACTGGATGCCCCAGCCGGATACTCCTTGTTCTTTAGGAAATTCTGGATGTCAAAGTACCAGGGTTGACCGTCGGGAGCCTCATCAATGGCAAATATGAATGCAGGCCTATCGAGCCGAGAGATAACAATCCGGGGAGCCTCGTTCCAGAAGTTAACATTATACATTGAAGACAATGTCGCCAGGGCGTCAGCCATTTGATTTTCTGCTCGCGGCACATGATGCAATTCCACCTTGTCAAAGAACGGCAACAATCTCCTTGCATAATTCATATATGGTATCAAATTGGGCTGACATGTCTCCCATTCTCCTTTAATCTGATTCACCACTAGAGCCGAGTCTCCGTATACATCCAGATGCTTGATTCGCAAATCAATAGCTTCTTCCAGACCCATGATGCAAGCCTCATATTCCGCCTTATTATTGGTAACGGGAAAGGTCAATCGGGCAGTAAAGGGGATGTGCGACCCCTGAGGAGTAGTAATAATTGCACCTATTCTGCTACCATAGGAATTAACCGCTCCATCAAATATCAACTGCCATTTGGAACCCAACTCTGGTCCTTCGTCCGGCAACGGTTCTTCATAATCTTTCATCTTTAAGTACATGATATCCTCGTCAGGAAAATCAAACCTCATCGATTGGTAGTCCTCCATAGGCTGCTCCGCAAGGTACTCTGACAGGACGCTACCTTTAATAGCCTTCTGCGAGACATACTGAATATTGTATTCGGTTAACACCATCTGCCATCGGGCAATTCTTCCGGAGAGTGCTTGCTTCTCAAACACGTATTTGATTGGATCCATCTTTGAAATTAGCAGGGTTGTATGATTTAGCATGTATTGCCTTAAACGTTTGGCGGCCCAGGCTAGCGCACAACACGTTTTCTCGAGCATTGAGTATCTGGACTCACAATCAGTAAACTTTTTACTCAAATAGTAGATCGCATGCTCTTTACGTCCGGTCTCGTCGTGTTGACCAAGAACACAACCCATACTTTCCTCAAGAACCGTCAAATACATAATCAAAGGTCTCCCGGACACTGGGGGTATCAAAACAGGAGGTTCCTGCAAGTATTCTTTTATCTTGTCGAACGCCTTTTGACAATTTTCATTCTAGGTCACAACCTGATCCTTTTTCAACAACTTGAATAACGACTTGCATGTCGCAGTTAAGTGAGATATGAACCGGGCGATGTAGTTCAACCTCCCTAGAAACCCACACACTTCTTTTTCTGTTTTAGGCGTCGGTATTTCTTGTATTGCTTTTATTTTCGCAGGATCAACCTCTATTCCTTTTTCGCTCACGATAAACCCCAGTAGTTTACCCGATCTCACCCAAAGGTGCACTTGTTAGGGTTCAGTCTCAACCTGAACTTCCTAAGCCTCTTGAACAGTTTCAGCAGATTAACCAAATGCTCCTCCTCCGTCTGGGATTTGGCAATCATATCATCAACATAAACCTCGATCTCTTTATGCATCATATCATGAAAGAGAGTCGTCATAGCATGTTGATATGTTACCCCAATGTTCTTCAATCCGAAGGGCATCACTTTGTAGCAAAATGTTCCCCAGGGAGTAATGAAGGTAGTCTTCTCCATGTCTTCTGGCGCCATTTTGATCTGATTGTAACCTGTTGCACCCCAAAATTTGACCAACCGGGTCCCACTTTCGGTTTATGCTTCGACGCATTTTCGCATTCGCATTCGCATTTACATACTGCATATAGCGCATTTCTTCAATCATGGTGATTTTATCGGGATTACAGCCCTGTTGTCGCTTTTCGGGTATCTCAGACCGGTTCGGATAATCGGAGGTTATTTTGAGAAGTCGCGCGCTTCCTGGGTGTTTTCAGTTCGCAGTGATTTTTTTGAGATTCTTGGTGTCCGGGTTTACTATTTGCTTCGATCCGGTCTTGCGCTCTCTTTTATGTTGGTTATCTGCCTTTGATTGCATGTTTTAGGATTTAATAGCCTTTTTATAGATTTTAAATAGGTTTTATAGATTTTCTAGAATTTAAATAGCTTCTTTTAATATTTTTAATATTTTTAAATCTTTTTAGAATTTATAAATTGTTTTAAATAGATTTTTGAATAAATTTCTTTTTTAGATATTAAGTCATGTCTTTTAGATAATATAATAAATAGAGTTTATTTTTAATATAGATTTAATCTTTTGTTAGATATTAATTTCTTTTATTAGGTTTAATATAGATTAATAGATTTTCTCTTTTTTAGAAATTAATAGATTTTTTAAAACCTTTTAGAATATTAATAGTTTTTTTTATAGATTTTCTTTTATAGGATAATAAATAGTTTTTAGATATATTTTTAATATAGGTTTTAATAGTTTTTAATAGATATTAGTTTAGAGTTTTGATTGTTTTAATTTTGATTAGAATATTATTAGGTTTCATTAATTGCCATTTTCATTTTAATTAGTCCTTTAATCTTTTTCCATTGATTCACGTTCAGCATCATACTAATCATATCCATAACCATCCATTAGTCCTCATTAATCCATTAGGTCATTTTAATTTTGTATTAATTTGTTCATTATCCAGTATTAGTCTCAGTATTAAGTCATTGGGCTTTTTGTCCATGCATATCACAAGGCCCAGTTCAAACGAGTCCACTTGCCAGCACTATAAAGTTGTCACCACGTGTTGGATCCGGAGGAGGCCACCTCATAATCCCCACTCCCAGAATTCAGCCACGCGTATTCCACTATCTCTCCCCACACACACGTGGCCTTCATGCACTCCATCTCCCTGACACCTGTTCGCTCCTCCTCCCTCACCGGATGCATGGCCGCCGGCCATGCAACCACCGTAGCCCCCAATCGCCGGCAGCCGTAACCAACCCGTAACCTACTCCGGCCACCACAACTGTTCGCCGGAAAACCCAAACTTCGCCAGAAAACTCAAAAAACCCAGAATTCATCTCCTTTCTCTAATCTTCATCTTTCTCCTCCGATCCTCTTCATCATAAACGTTTAAGTGTGCATCGGAAAGACTTCAACATTCATCATCACCAAGAACTTCATCGTTCTCTTCATATTATTTTCCAGAATCCTTCAACCTTCATCAACAATCTTCATCGTTTCTTCAACGTTTCAAGAACTTCCTCAAGAACGTTCGTCATCATCAATCTGCAAGATCTCCAGCAACCTTTATCATCCTTGTGAAGATTTTCAAGAAGCTTCCATCAATGTTCTTCGCGTTCATCATATCTTCCAGAAACGATCTTCGTCAGGATCTTCAACTGTTCTTGCAGTTTTTTTCAGGCCTTCATCCAAGCATCATCAAAGTGCATCACTGGTTTCCAGAACCTCGAGATTTTACCAGATCTTCATGTGAGCCTCATCCGACCTCCACCACGAACCTTCATCCTCCGCCATGAGCGATTCACCAAGAGTGTTCACTATCATCTCCAGATTCAGCTTTCAAGATCCTCAGATCTCTCTCGATCTATAGCATGCAGTCTGAAATCTCCATAGCAATCATCGTCCATTCGTTGTTCGTTCTCCAGAAACGCTAAACTCTTCAGATTCCTTCGTTAAGCATCAAGATCTTCGTCCAGATTGTCGAAGTTCGTCGTTTCAGGAATCATCACCATCCTTATCATCATGCGAAATCTCCAGAAGTCGTAAATCATCGTCCAAGATCGTCCTCATCTTCGCTCGACAAATCTTCAAGAATCTTCTTCCACATGCATCTTCGAGGACATCCACAGGCGGATCCAGATTTGTGTTCGTGGCATTTCGTTTGGTTGTAGGTCGGAAGCGAAGTTGAGATTGAGGGGTTGGAGTGTGGGGAAGAGATTGAGTGAGAGAGGCTGAGGGCGGCGCAACAAATGGATGAACAGTGTTCAGGAGAAGAAAATTGGAATTAGGGTTTTGAGGGTTAGGGTCGGACCATGTGTGAATTGGGCCAGGCCCAATCGTTTCACTTACAACACCCCCAGTTTCCATGACATCCTCCGTTTTTTGCCTGCTAATGGACCTGGGCTGGGCCCTTCGCTATACCCCCTCCGTTTCTGTGAACACCCCCCCTTGCATGTGTGTGTTTGTTGAGATCTTGGGCTGGGCCCATGCTGCTGGTGTCTTGTTTTTTTTTTACTTAACACATCCCCTGTAATAACTACACACCCCATTCCCTTTATATTTTCTTTTCTATTTTCTTTTATATGGTTTTTGTTGCTTTATATAGAAATATGAGAATAAAAAAAATATGTGAAAAAAAAAGGAAGTGTAAAAAGAATAGTTGAAAAGAATATATGGTGAGAAAGAATATTGAAAAAGAGAAAAAGAACAAGAGTGAAAAATATATGAAAAAAATAGAGAAAAGAATATTATAAAAAAATGTGAAAAAAAGTATGTGGAATATAAGGAAAAAGAATAAAGGATATTGAGAAGAAATGAAAAAATGTGAAAAGAAATATTGAGAAAAAGAAGATAAAAATATTCAGCTTCACTTCAATTCTTTTAGGACAATTTTTCATAGAGTTTGTTTCACCTTTTTAGAGGTAGTTTAGACGTCCGCTTGTTAGGGGACTTTTTCATTTGATTTTTCCATGATGAATAGGATAGGGTTTTTTAGGAGTTTATTTTTCAGTTCTCAATCATTGTAACCATTTTTCAGAATGTTAATAAAACGAGATTTGAGTTGTGGTCCCGAAGTAGCCGAACTACAGCTGCTCTGATTTCTCGTACCAGACGAGAATATGTAGGCATAGGATGCGATATCCTAGCGAGCACACTAACAACTAACCTTCTGTTCTCTCGCTGCTGTGCGATCGAGACTTTCCCGCTGACGACTGATGTTATCCTTTTCTCTTGCCCGAGCGCATTTGAGACCAGACCGTAGTTTTTCCCATAGGTTCCCGTACCTTTAAAACCAGTTTAATTTCTCACTCCTGTGTGAGAACACCTTTGCTTACCCGTAGTTAGCCTGAACTACGAAAGCTCTGATCTTCCATGCTGTGTGGAAGTACGTAGGCACAAGACGTGAAGTCTTGGCGAGCCAATTTCCCCGTAGTCCCGAACTACGTTGACTCTGACTTTCTCTCTTGAGAATACGTAGGCATAGAGTGCGACGCTCTATCGAGTCAATTCCCTTCCGTTTAGATTTAGCATCCGTAGATAGATTGTTTTTGCATCCTTTAGACAACCCAAGCAAGCGTGGATCCCGTCGAGTACGACGGACGTGAGGGGTGCTAATACCTTCCCCTTGCGTAACCGACTCCCGAACCCAGGTTTTGGTTGCGATGACCATACCTTTCCCGTTTTTTGCGAGGTTTACTTCGAGCGTTTCCTTTCCCTCCTTTGGGATAAATAACGCACGGTGGCGACTCTTCTGTCAGCCGGCGCCGATTTTCGCAGTAGCGACAGCTGGCGACTCTGCTGGGGACTATGATAGTTCCCTATGCATGTGGGATCCAACGTCCCCTAGGAGAGTCAATCCTAGCGCTTGTTTGATTGTCTTTTGGGTGTTTATTTTCCATTGCTATTATCTGTTGCTGTTGTGCTGGGGAGGGTGATACTTTGAGTGATAAGCCGGACCTGGGCTTGAGTATGCATTTAGACGTAGTTGTGGAGATTAGTGGGCAAACCTGTTTGTTGAGCAGACATGAGTTCCCCACGAAATTCACGCTCAGACGAGGTTCTCTCTGAGGTGCTTCTTTCCGATCCTGAGGATCTGAGGGGAGTCCAGACGTGAGGATTGTCGACTCTGGGGACCGATCAATTGGAAGTCAGCTAAGTGAGGCCTCTTCATGAGATGATGGTGCCACTCCTTCTGGGAATCGTATCGTCGCTTATGAAAGTCTGTGACGCTGATGACCGCATAGGATGTCGTACCTTAGGTCCATACCCGTGAGTGGGGGGTTTTTTTGCGCGAAACTTGACTTCCAGCCTACCCGCTATCTTGGCGTTCTCTTTTAGAGAGAACGTACTCCGTCAGCAGTGCAGTAGCATTCAGAGCGTGTTGTGGGGGCTGTGATCCCGTGTTTGCTGCATTGCATTGCATTTGCATAAGCATCTTTGCATCATATTGCATAGAATTTCTCCAGTTAGCCAGAGTTCTGATCCAGCCTTTGTTTCCTGAAGGTGAGTACCCGGAGTTTGAATTGTTGAAAAATCAGCTGAGTCAGCTCATGGAAACCATAACAGCTATGAATAGAGAAGAAGCTAACATCCAGAGAACTCTAGGGAACAATGTAGCTCAGCCTGTGCAAACCCCTACCAGAGGTATACCTTCTCTCCATGGCACAAGATATCACAGTTTCACTTTCTCTACGCCAGGTTCTCCGAGGATTGTTCCTTCTCCATGGATTGTTCCACCTCCAAGAGCTGTTCCACAGGTTAATGTTCAGAACCCAAGGACTGTTGAGTATACGAGAAGACTTCAGCTGTTGGAAGATCAGATTGATGCCTTGATGAATAAGAATGCTCTTGATCTGAATGTTGCGAGCATGTGTTTAGTGCCAGGCCTTGTGTTGCCTCCGAAGTTCAAGACGCCTAACTTTGAGAAGTACAAAGGGGATAGTTGTCCGAAGTTACATTTGGTTATGTTCTGCAGAAGAATGACTTCACGTGTCACCAATGACAAGCTTATGATTCACTGTTTCCAAGATAGTTTGATTGGAGCATCTTTGGGTTGGTATATGCAGTTGAAAAGTGATAGCATCAAATCATGGTCAGATTTAGCCAATGCTTTCGTGAAGCAGTACGACTACAACCTGGATATGGCTCCTAGTCTCGTACATCTGCAAGAATTATCTTGGGCGGAGAATGAATCATTCAGAGGGTATGTGCAAAGATGGAAAGAATTGGCTGCTAGCGTTCAACCACCGCTTCAGGAAAGGAGAAATGGTTGACCTCTTCTTGGGTACTCTGAAAGGCCATTATTATGACAAATTGTTCGGTTGTACAAGCTTTGTGGGCCTGATGAGAATGGGGGAGCTTGTTGAGAGAGGACTCAAGAGTGGAAAGCTTCGAGATGCTCCTTATATCCCAGTTGATAAGTGTTACACCCCAAAATTTGACCAACATTTATTTGTTCATTGAGTATTTGGAAGTTGATACCTTCATCAGAAAGTTCAAGAGATCTTCAGAGGAAGTGTTTTGAAACCAGGGTTGTGTGCTTCACAGTTTGAAAGTTGTGGGTGCTCCTCAGATGATTCTGAGACTTGGAGAATGAACTTGATGTTTTGAGAAAGCCTATGAGATGTCTTGATAGCCATCATGAAGCCCAGAGAGGTCATTGAGCAAGAATTCAGAAGATTCAACCATGAGTGATAGAATTAGGGTTTTGACTGGGTCAACCCTAGATCAGCTGAAGATTTGGAGAAGGTTGAGACTTAATCCAGGGGCCATGAGATCATGGAATGATGCATAGAGATGTTGTAAAGATGATTCCTAGACCAACTCATCATGATTGAAGGGTTTGAGAAGTTTTGAGTTAGGGTTTCTGAGGATTGTCAGTAGAAAAACCCTAATTTGATCCCTATTTTCCAGGCAGTTTTAGCCCTAGATGTGATTGATATCTCATCTTCCCCACAACATGAATGTTGTAGAGCTTGTTCCAAGCTTTAATTTGAGTGGTGGAAGTCCTTGATAGGAGTTACAGAGCTCAAGTTATGGTTTTGACAAATTACAGGTCAGTTGATGTGTGTGAATCTGGGTCCTTGAAAGTCACCCAACTTCCAGACAACTTTTGCCCTAGTAGGTTGATTCCTATGGTTTCTTGGTCAACATGAATGTTGAAGAGGATGTTCTTAGCTTTAATTTGAGTGGTAGAAGTCCTTGATTGGATTTGTGGAACTCAAGTTATGGTTTGAACAAGGCAGGGGTATTTTGGTCATTTGTCAGTTATAGGTCATTTTAGCCAATGCCTAAAACTCCTATTTCCAAGCCTCAAATGGAAAAACTTAAAACATGAAAGTTGCTCAAAATGTGATTTTAAGTCTAGAAAGAAGGTCACAAATTGTTGAAAAAGCTCATAGCACAAGATTCCATGATTGGTCAAAAATGAACTAAAAATGACTTATAACTTTGAAAAGTTGAAATTGAAAAGTGATTTGGGAGATCTACAAATCCAAAATAGGTCATCCAATATATCATTTTGATTGGAAAAAACATTTTGAGAAGATTGGTTTAAGTAGAATTTTCATTTGAGGCTTAAAAAATGAGGTTCCTTTGGAAATTTGTTACTTAAGAAAGAAGGCAATGTTAGAAAACCCTACACAAGCAACAAATACACTTGTTTTTCACTCATCCTCATTCAATAACTCACATAAGGAAATTTTGAGACCAAATTGAAGGCTTGAAGCATGGGAGATGAGATAACCAACTTCTCATTCAAGGAGAAATTCATGAAACTTCCACATCATTCTAGATGAATCTAGAGACTTCCATGGATTGTTATAAAAAGAGTGCATTATGGAGAGTCTATGGTTGGTGAAAAGTTGAGCTAAGTCAGAGGAGAGAGAAGGATACATAGCCATTGGAGGAGTTTCTTCAAGTTGAAGCAACTTGAGTTTTCTTTCACTTCAAGCCACCACCTTCACAACAAGTGCAAACAGAAGGTTCTTCACCATTGTAGGAGCATCTTGGACCAATTTCAAGCCCTGCAACCACCTCCACGAGCCTCACCATCATCTTCTTGACAGGTTTTTCTTCACCCTATATCTCTTAAATTATTGAGTTCTAGTTAGTTTCATAGGTATAAGATTGATGTACTAGGCTAGAGGATCCATCCCTGAGTGTTGCAGCTTGTTCCATGAGGATCCACAACAGAACCAGAAATCTTTGAGTTGCAAGAACTATGTAGATTGTTAGTTTTAATCATCAAGAATTAGTGTGCATTAGTTAGGGTAATGTGTAGAACATCTGTTGACCATTAAATTGGAGTTTGATGAAGATTAACATCAGTTGGAAATTCTGAACCATGGTGGTGCCAAGATCTTCTAGCTCTCTGTTAGAGCAATCTAGGAAGAATCAAGAAAAAGTGAACGTAGGGTTGTGTTCCCCTTGAGATTTAGAGCAACTTTCATTTTTATATCGTGGCAAGCCGTGGCGTGTAGAGGGAGTTAGAAGGGCTCGAAGTTGATGGCATGGAGGGAGAATTCTGAGAACCTAGGGTTTGCATTGGGGACGATGAAGGTGAGACGTTGGATTCGTTCCAGGGATTGACCAATTCACCCAATCTAATGGCTGAGATCGCGTCTGAGATTGGAGGGAAGATTTGAATTTTGATTGAAACGCCGCGTTTCATTTAGGGGGCGTTCTGGGCCCAGAGTTTCTCTTCCCACCCCCCTTCTTTGTTGGCCCAGTTAATTGAACTAGCGCGCGTTGCTTAATACACCCCCTCCCTTTATTTCATTTTATTTCTTTTTAATTTTCTTTTTAATGTTTTCTGTTTTGAATAATTCATTAAAAATAGTTAAAAATGATTTTTAATTTCTTCTTTTTTCTATGAGTAGATTAAAATGAGTAGAAAATTATAAAAATAAAATTGAGATTTTATTTTTAGGTTTAATATTTTTAGTAGATTTTCCAATTAAATAGCTTTTTAATTGTTTCATTGTGATATTTGATTTTGTAGGAATTGTTTTAGTACTTTCCATTAATCTTTTTTACCCATTCTTTTTGATGCAATTAGATGATGATTCATAGTTCCCTATAGGATTTTTTCTAGATTTTTTAGAATTAATCTTGATTAGTTTAATTAGGGTTGACTTAGGATAGTCTAATTAGGGTTTAGAATTGTGCATAGGTGATGATTCCTTTCTTTGATTGAGTTTTATCTTGATTTTTAGGTAGAAACCTTTGTAAATGTTATGATTAAGTGTTGAGGACCCTTATGAATATTTGTTAAATTTTTTCCCCATTAGTTTAGTATTTTTAGGCATTTTCTGAAGTTGCCTGATGATTTGGTTTGTTCAGTGGGTTATCTGTTCATCTGTGGGGTTCATTCTGTGGAATTTGATGAAGGGCTTGTGTTGCCTTGAGGATATTGATGGAGAGCATCATGAAGAGAAGCTTGTAGATCAGGATGCAGAGACCCAGAGCTTGTCTCATCTCTTGTCTGTGAGGTTTGAGAGCCTGAAGTTTGAAGGAGGTTCATGGTACTTTCCTGAGGAAGGCACTATGAATGACTTTCATCCTTCCTTCTCACCTCTTTCTTAAGTATCCAATGATGTTGGAGCCAACTTGTGAGTTTAATTTCTCCTGAGGAGGAATGTAAACTGATCACATGTTGTTGAGCCACATGGGATACAACTCCTAAGTGGAAGCCTCCTAGTACTTTCCTGAGGAAGGTCCTATGGGTCTATTCACTTAGTTCCACTAGTTTGTCTAGGATTTCTCAAGTATCCAATGATGTTGGAGCCAACTTGTGAGTTTAATTTCTCCTGAGGAGGAATGTAAACTGATCACATGTTGTTGAGCCACATGGGATACAACTCCTAAGTGGAAGCCTCCTAGTACTTTCCTGAGGAAGGTCCTATGAGTCTATTCACTTAGTTCCACTAGTTCAGATAGGATTTCCTAAATATCCAGTGATGTTGGAGCCTGCTTGTGAGTTTAATTTCTCCTGAGGAGGAATGTAAACTGATCACAGTGGTTGAGCCACATAGGGTATGACTCCTGAGTATACACCTCCTAGTGTTCTCCTGAGGAAGACACTATGAGCTTGCTTGCTTAGCTCCCTTTCTTTGGTAAGCTTATTCTGAAGCTTGAAGACTGGGAATGATTTCTCCTGCTTAGGGTTCTGCTTGAGAGCTTTGCTTAGATTTGATTAGGACTCTGTGATTGGGATTAGGATTAGAGAGTAGGTGATTCTTTCTCAAGTGTGTTTTGTTTGCCTGATGGTACTTCATTTCCTTTATCTGTATGATTGCAGTTTACTGTTTTGCTTGATAGCATGTTGATTATTTTCAGTATGATTACTGTTATTTCATGACTGGCTTGAGGTTGAGATGAGCTTGTGGAGGCTGAAACCCCACACACATTTCCTCCCTCACTTGCATTGCATGCATTTTACTGTTAAAGCTGATGTCTTTGTCTGTATTCTATGTATCATTGACATGATCCCTTAGGACTCTCATTTCCTTTGATAAGGATTTGATGATAGACTTTTAGGTTGAAACCTATGCATGACAACATCTAGGAGTTCCCTGTTCAAACCTCAACCATAGGATGAATCCATGGCATGATAACAGTAGGACTTGATAGTCTCCCTCCTAGTTGAGCTGTTTCCTGTAGTTTCCCGAACTACGTTTGCTCTGATCTTTCATACCAGATGAAAGTACGTAGGCATAGGATGCGATATCCTAGCGAGCAACCTTTCCCCCGTAGTTAGCCGAACTACGTTGACTCTGATTTCTCATTCTCTGATGAGAATACGTAGGCATAAAGCGCGACGCTTTGCCGAGTCATTTTTCTTTTCTTTTTCAGCCAGCCTTGATAGGTAGATAGATTAAAACCAACCCGTCCTAGTAAACAAACAAGCGAGGATCCCGTCGAGTACGACGGACGTGAGGGGTGCTAATACCTTCCCCTTGCGTAACCGACTCCCGAACCCAGACAATGGTTGCGATGACTTTGTCTTACCCTTTTTCGTCAGGTTTTTCCGATCGTTTCCTTTCCCGCTCTGAGGGATAAATAACGAAAGGTGGCGACTCTTCTGTCATGCCGGCACCTTATTTTCGCGCAAGCGCCAGCTGGCGACTCTGCTGGGGACATAGCATCTAGGGACTTTTCCCATCCCTTATGCTGGGACCGTTTCCCATCCCCTACGCGAGTCAATCCTATCGTTTGTGTGTTTGCTTGTTGGGTTGCGTTTATTTATCGCATTTTTACTTCTCGCATCTTTACTTCCCGCATTTTATTTCCCGCATTTTATTTCCAGTTTGATATGATTATCTGTGCTGCTGTGGGAGAGGGATGTTACTGTGAGTGAAAAGCCGGACCTGGGCTTGAGTACACACCTAGATATAGTTGTGGAGAAGTAGTAGACGAACCTGTCTGTTGAACAGGCACAGTTCCCTACGAAAATCTGCGCTCAGACGAGATTCTTGCAGAGGTGCTCCTTTCCGGTCCTGAGGATCTGAGGGGAGTCCAGACGTGAGGATTGTCGACTCTGGGGACCGATCATTTGGAAGTCAGCTAAGAGAGGCCTCTTCATGACTTGACGATGCCACTCCTTCTGGGAATCGTATTGTCACTCATGAATGTTTGTGACGCTGACGACCGCATAGGATGCCGTACCTTTGTCCGTGGATTAGGTCCATCATACCTGTGAGTGGGGTTGGGATATTGCAGGAAACTTTGACCTCCAGACCACCTGGTTTTCTTGACAGTGAATCAGTTATGTTGGGTTCTCAGTTGCAGATATGTTCTTGATAGAACAAGGGTTTGATCAGAGGATCTTATCATCGGGTATTTGTCTGTTCTTGATAGAGCGGGCTTTGATCAGTGTATTATTATCAGAAGTTTGTTCTTGATGGAGCAGATTTTTGAGTAGGGTCTGAGGATCTCGTCAGCAGTTGTTATTTTGTTCTTGAAGGAGCAGATTTTGAGTGGGGTTTGAAGATCTCATCAGCAGCTGTGTATTTGTTCTTGAGAGGGCAGATTTGTGATTTGGGGTCTGAAGACTTCTCCAACAGATATTCCTTGATCTTGCATCCAGGGTTTTCATTATCAGGCCTTCGTTCTTGTCAGAGCAGAATCTTGATCTCGATCCTACCAGATGGTTATTCACAACAGATCAGATCAGTGGGCTTACACCGGGGTTTCCTTCTCAGCGGTGACTGTTGACATCGAATCTCCACAGCAGCCTTGGATATATTGTTGCATGCCTGCATTTTGCATTAGCTTGCATAATCATTCCATTAGCGTGTGTCTGTGAGGTTGCTGTCTCCATGATTGGGCCTAGATTCTTCCCCTTGTTATTATCAGCAGGTGACAGGATCGGGGAAATCTCTCAAGCACACGGACACACGCATGCATCTGCATGAAGCATTCTTGCATGACATACATTCTGTTGCTTTTCCTAACCCTTAATCTTGACAGGTTTTTCAGGTACTCAGGTTCCGAGCTGCTTTCAGGATTGATCAAAGATTCATCCACCGTTACTCGACTCGCGCCAATCAAACGAGAATCATGGACCAGGTACAATCAGATGTTCAGGAGCTTCGTGAAAGGATGGATCGTTTTATGGAGTTGATGCAAGTAGTTGCGAACGGGCAAGAGCAACTTCGTACTTTGGTTCAACCTCTCATCTCCAGGGTTGACAGCAATGGAATTCTTCACGGCGGGGCCGTACCCACTCCTCCTCCTCAAGTGGATACTCCTCAGAACGTTGTTCCTGCTGCCGGGGGCAACGGTAGTGCTAACGGCAATCTTATGAATAATCTCGGACTTAACGCGGCGGGCGCCGTCAATGGTGGTTTGGGAGCCAATGTTAATGTTGGTGCAGGAAATATGGTGGTGCCTCAACCGTGGCTGGAGGACCATCAGGACGACATTTTCTCTCAGAGAGGTGTAGAGGCTGAGTTGACTGCTGAAGCTAGACTCAGGTTCAAGGCACTGGAAGATAAAATGAGAGATATAGAAAATCAGAACACATTGGGCGTTGACATGTCCAAACTTGGGCTGATTGCTGACTTTAAAGTACCTCACAAGTTTAAGGTGCCTATCTTTGAGAAGTATAGAGGCACTACTTGTCCCCGTGTTCATCTCCGATCGTATTACAGAAAGATGTCCGCTTACTCTGATGATGAGAAGTTGCTGATGCACTTCTTTCAGGATAGTCTTTCTGGCCCGTCGCTTGAATGGTATATGGGTTTGGAACCTGCTGCTGTGCGAACGTGGAAAGATCTCGCTGAAGCGTTTGTCCTCCACTATCAGTATAATAGCGACTTGGCTCCCAACCGAGTTCAGCTTCAGAATCTCTCGCAGCGTAGCAATGAAAGCTTCAAAGAGTACGCCCAGCGGTGGCGTGAATTGGCTGCTCGGGTTCAACCGCCGATGGTTGAGCGCGAGTTGGTACAGATGTTCGTGGCTACTCTTCCCGGAGTCTATTATGAGAAGTTGGTTAGTGGCATGTCCGGGACATTCTCGGCCCTCATCACTTTGGGCGAGCATGTTGAAAATGGTATAAAGATCGGCAAGATTCAAGGCGAATCATCCTCATCTGGAGGAGCCAGCAAGAAACCTTATACTGGCAAACGCCGAGAGGGCGATGCCAGTGCTGTCTCTAATGCTAGGAGAAAGGGCAAGGGCCCTCAGTCTCAGATCGCTAGCATAAACATCCCAGTTGCTCCCCCACAGCCGCAGCAGCAGCCTCAGCAACAGAATAATCCGGGATATAAGAAATATCAGCATCGGGGTCCCCTCGCAAACCGTCATTTGGAAACTCCTCCCATGTCATATGCACAGCTTCTGCAGACGTTGCTTCAGCTCCAACTGGTTCAGAAAAGGACGCTAGCTCCCTTGACAGGGGCACCACCACCCGGGTACGATGCTAATGCTACTTGTGAATTTCATTCTGGGGCACCTGGCCATACAATTGAGAATTGCAAAGCTTTTAAGCACAAAGTCCAGGACATGATTGACGCCAAGATAATAAATTTTTCTGACAACGTGCCCAACGTCACCAAGAATCCGATGCCTCATCACAGGGGGGGCGGAGTGAATGCTATCATCTCTGAAGAGAATTCAGACTTGCTGACTGATGTCAGAGATTTGAAAACGCCACTGAGTTTTGTTAAAGCTAAGCTGCTAAAGAAAGGCTTCTTTCCCGGATGTGGGGAATTTTGTATGGCATGTGCTACACGTCCTGATGGGTGTGAGCAGTTGAGTGAAGGTATTCAGAGTCTGATGACCGAAGGTATTTTGCAGTTTAGTCGAAGCGTTGAGAATGCGTCGGGAGAAGTCGTGCTGAAGCAGGCTGACGAGGTTGCCACTATCACCATTCCTCGCCACCCTATCACTATTTCTGCACCTCGTCCGCCTACTATTACCATCACCAGGGCCGGACCAATCCCGTTCGAGAGTACCAATGCCGTGCCATGGCATTACGGCGCTGAAGTGTATTGTAATGGCCAGAAAGTAGAGATTGAGCCGTCCAGATCGACTGCGCAGAATCTTGCTGAGGCCAGTGGTATTACCAGAAGTGGTAGAGTGTTCGCGCCGGCAGAGGGTGCGGCAGAGAAGGTAGTCCGGGCTGACGCTATGGACAAAGGCAAAGGCAAAGCCGTTGAAGAGGTTCCTGCAGGGGCAGAAAAAGACTTGTTGGTTAAAGACGCCGAAGAGTTCATGCGGCTGATCAAGAAAAGTGACTACAAGGTTGTAGATCATCTTCACCAGACTCCGTCGAAGATCTCAATTCTCAACCTGTTGCTGTGTTCCGAAGCACACCGCAACGCATTGCTGAAAGTATTGAATGCTGCATACGTGCCGCAGGAGATATCGGTTAATCAACTTGAGGAAGTGGTAGCTCATGTCAACGCTGGTAATGGGCTGGGTTTTACAGATTTGGAGCTGACACCCAAGGGAAGAGACCACAACCATGCCTTGCACATCTCGATAGAGTGCAGGGGCACGATTATGTCACATGTCCTAGTAGATACGGGCTCCTCGCTGAATGTGCTTCCGAAGAAAGCACTAATGAAGTTGGATACCCGGGGACTGCTGTGCACGCCCAGTGATCTGGTCGTGAAGGCTTTTGACGGAACCAAACGCCACGTCTTTGGAGAATTGACCCTGCCAATTCAAGTCGGTCCAGAGACGTTTAATGCAGTGTTCTATATTATGGATATCATGCCCGCCTACAGTTGCCTCTTAGGTCGGCCGTGGATTCATTCTGCTGGTGCCGTAACGTCTACGTTGCATCAGAAACTTAAATATGCTGTTGGGGGCAGCATAGTGACAGTTTGCGGAGAGGAGGACATCATGGTAAGCCACCTGTCGTCCTTCAAGTATGTCGAAATGGATGGCGAGATCCATGAGACTCTTTGCCAGGCGTTTGAGACCGTCAGGGTGAAGGAAGTAGCTCCCGTTGTTGCAGAGAAGCAAGAGGTGAACCTCTCCTCGTTCAAGGAAGCTAGGGCTGTTGTCGAAGCCGGTTCTACCCCAGGCTGGGGGCACGTCTTGGATATACCACTCAAACAGGATAGGTTTGGATTGGGATATTCTCCTGAAGCTGAAGCTTCAACTTCTTCTGGTAGCTCATCTCGTGGGAAGGGGCCGATCCTATTCACCAAGGGAGGAGTAATATTCGAAAGTGTCAACGCAGCGTCGGAGGACAGCGGGGACAGTGACTGTGATCTCGATGCCTGGATTCAACCGAGCAAGCCAGGCGAGCGCCTTCACAACTGGACCATCAAGGAGATTATCGAGCTGACAAGTGAAGAGTAATGATTTGCTTTTTACAATCTTTTGTACAACCCTATGTCCTGCCCGGGGCATAGTGGTTTTACTGTCAGGGCCTTGTTGGATTATGTGTATACATTTTATCAATAAATAAAAAGGCGTTTTCTTCGTAATCAAATATTGTGTTCTCTGTTATTCATATTTTATGCTTGTTTTGAAAAACAGCAAAAGGGCGACGAGGCTCGTGCTAACCTGCATATTCCTGCTTTAAACTTAACCCTTGTTATTGCAGGATCCACGTAACAGACGACATCGACTCTGGACCCTCTACGGCTCACTACGACTTTGATTGCCCGATCTATCAAGCCGAGGATGAGATTGATGAAGACGAAGACCTTCCGGAAGAATTGGCCCGCTTGTTGAAACAAGAGGAGAAGGTTATTCTGCCTCATGAGGAGGAGATTGAGATCATAAATCTGGGTTCTGAGGAGCTTATCAGGAATGTCAGAGTCGGGGCTGCGCTGCAGAACGATGTCAAGCATAGACTGGTCGAGATGCTTCGAGAGTATAGTGACGTCTTTGCTTGGTCATATGAGGATATGCCTGGACTTGACACAGATATCGTGGTTCATCGCTTGCCGTTGCGAGAAGATTGCCCTCCAGTCAAGCAGAAGCTTAGGAGGACGAGACCAGACATGGCTGTAAAAATCAAAGAGGAGGTCCAGAAGCAGTTGGACGCAGGATTTCTAGCCGTCACCACCTACCCTCCGTGGGTCGCCAACATAGTGCCTGTACCGAAGAAGGACGGTAAGGTACGTATGTGCGTCGATTATCGGGACTTGAATAGGGCGAGCCCTAAGGATGATTTCCCGTTGCCTCATATCGATGTGTTGGTCGACAATACAGCCCAGTTTTCCGTGTTTTCGTTCATGGATGGCTTCTCCGGTTACAATCAGATTAAGATGGCGCCGGAGGACATGGAGAAAACGACGTTTATCACCCCCTGGGGCACGTTTTGCTACAAGGTAATGCCCTTCGGTCTGAAGAACGCAGGGGCCACTTACCAGCGAGCAATGGTAACTTTGTTTCATGATATGATTCATCACGAGATTGAAGTCTATGTTGATGACATGATTGCAAAGTCCCAAACGGAGGAGGAGCATCTGGTCAATTTGCTGAAGCTGTTTGAAAGGCTTAGGAAGTTCAAGCTGAGGCTGAATCCTAACAAGTGCACTTTCGGGGTGCGGTCCGGAAAGTTATTGGGGTTTATCGTTAGTGAACGAGGTATTGAAGTTGATCCTGCGAAAATAAAAGCTATCCAAGAGATGCCAGCGCCGAAAACAGAAAAAGAAGTTCGTGGTTTCTTGGGCCGAATAAACTACATTGCAAGGTTTATCTCTCAGCTCACGGCCACTTGTGAACCGATGTTCAAATTGTTAAAGAAAAATCAGGCGATTACTTGGAATGAGGATTGCCAGAAGGCATTCGATAAGATAAAGCAGTATCTTCAAGAACCTCCGATCTTGATACCCCCAGTGGCTGGACGGCCATTAATCATGTACTTGACAGTTCTGGAGAATAGCATGGGGTGTGTTCTCGGTCAGCACGACGAGACGGGCAGAAAAGAGCATGCCATTTATTACTTGAGTAAAAAGTTCACTGAGTGTGAATCTCGATACTCGATGCTGGAGAAGACGTGTTGTGCATTAGCTTGGGCTGCCAAACGTCTACGACAGTATATGCTCAATCACACCACTATGCTGATTTCGAAGATGGATCCGATCAAGTACGTCTTCGAGAAGCAGGCTCTTTCGGGCAGGATTGCCAGATGGCAAATGGTGTTAACAGAATATGATATTCAGTACGTCTCTCAGAAAGCCATCAAGGGAAGCGTATTGTCTGATTACCTTGCCGAACAGCCAATCGAAGACTATCAGCCGATGAAGTTCGAGTTCCCTGATGAGGACATTATGTTTCTCAAAGCAAAGGATTGCGAAGAGCCATTGCCCGACGAGGGGCCGGATAGGAAGTCTCAGTGGAAGTTGATATTCGACGGAGCAGTCAATTCCTATGGAAGTGGTATCGGGGCTATCATCACGACTCCTCACGGATCCCACATCCCGTTTACTGCGAGACTGGCGTTTCCAGTTACCAACAACGAAGCCGAGTACGAAGCATGTATTATGGGTCTAGAAGAGGCAATTGATTTGAGAATCAAGAATCTAGACATATACGGTGACTCAGCGCTTGTGATCAATCAGATCAAAGGGGAGTGGGAAACTCGTCAACCGAATCTAGTGCCGTACATGAATTATGCCAGGAGGCTGCTTCCGTTCTTCGACCGAGTAGAACTTCATCATGTACCCCGGGCTGAAAATCAAATGGCTGATGCTTTAGCCACGTTGGCTTCTATGTATAAGGTCAATCTTTGGAATGAGGCTCCAAGTATTGTCCTTTCGCGTCTTGACAGACCAGCATATGTGTTCGCAATCGAGGATGCCACTGACGGCAAGCCATGGTTCCACGATATCCAGACCTTCCTTATGACTAAGGAGTATCCTGCGGGTGCGTCAACCCAGGATAAGAAGACTCTGAGGAGGCTATCTGGAAACTTTTATCTCAACCCTGATGGAGTGCTGTATAGAAGAAACCACGATCTCGTGCTGCTCAGATGTGTAGACGAGAAAGAGGCCAGTATGCTCATGGAGGAAGTCCATGAGGGCACATTTGGTACGCACGCCGGCGGGCATGCCATGACGAGGAAGATCCTGAGAGCAGGATATTACTGGTTGACTATGGAGTCGGATTGCTTCAGATTCGCGAGGAAATGTCATAAATGCCAGATTTATGCTGATAGAGTTCATGTGCCGCCGTGCCCCTTGAATGTCATGTCCTCCCCTTGGCCGTTCTCCATGTGGGGCATTGACATGATAGGCAAGATCGAGCCCACCGCATCCAATGGTCATCGTTTTATTCTGGTAGCTATCGACTACTTCACCAAGTGGGTGGAGGCAGCCTCGTACGCTAATGTGACCAAGCAGGTGGTTGCTAAATTCATCAAAAGGGACATCATCTGTCGCTATGGAATTCCCGAGCGGATCATTACTGATAATGGTTCGAATTTGAATAACAAGATGATGAAGGAGCTGTGCCAGAGCTTCAAGATTGAACACCACAACTCATCTCCTTATCGGCCGAAGATGAATGGCGCTGTTGAAGCGGCCAACAAGAACATCAAGAAGATTGTTCAGAAGATGGTTGTGACGTATAAAGATTGGCACGAGATGCTGCCGTTTGCCTTGCACGGTTATCGTACGACGGTGCGTACGTCGACCGGGGCAACTCCTTTCTCCTTGGTGTACGGTATGGAAGCTGTCCTACCGCTAGAAGTGGAGATTCCCTCTTTGCGAGTTTTGGTTGATGTGAAACTTGATGAGGCAGAATGGGTGACGAATCGCCTGAACCAGCTCAGCCTGATGGACGAGAAGAGGCTAGCATCGATTGCATTTGGTCGCCTGTACCAAAGCCGAATGAAGAAAGCTTATGATAAGAAGGTGCGTCCTCGAAGCTTTCAGACGGGTGATCTCGTCCTGAAGAAGATTCTTCCACCACACTCCGATCACCGGGGCAAGTGGACTCCGAATTACGAAGGGCCGTATGTCGTCAGCAAGGTCTTCTCAGGAGGAGCTTTGCTGTTATCCACGATGGATGGTGAAGATTTTGCATCCCCGGTGAACGCGGACGCAGTTAAAAAATACTTTGCTTGAAAGCGACCCGCTGGACAAAAAAGAAAGAGTCCAGGCAAAAAAGGGGCATCCCGGCGAACCAAAAACAGAATAAAAGGTTCGGGCAAAAATTAGGGATATATTGAAAAGATGTACACCCGCGAAGTCGAAAACCTACACTGGGCGGCTTCGGCAAAAAAGGGTATCCCGGTGAACTGAAAACCCGAAAGGGCGGTTCACGCAAAAGTTAGGGATTTAAATAAGCAAATGACTGCGTTCCGCGTATGGACTTTCATTGTTTAGTGGTTCGGAAGACCTGAGGGCCGTTTATCTGAATCAATCTCTTCCAAAGCTGAAGCGTCGGAGAAGTATCGAAGTCGAGTGGGTCTTAGAGGGATCAACTCATGGTGTTCGTCTACGCCTCGATTGCCGACATTTGTATATACTGATGTATATTTATGTTTTCTTTTTTGCGCGGCTTCCTCATTCCAGGAGCTTGCCTCTGTTGTAAAAGATTTTTGCCCATTCAGGGGTTCACCATCAATAAAATGCACATTATTCAGCAATTCTACTTGTCTGTTTAGCATTTATCTGTTTTGTTTGCGAATGATAACGCCGATGTGTTTTTTTTGATAAAATGCGCATACATAAACCTGCGGGCCTAAGCCCATTGATTGTTGAAACAATTAATTAATTGAACGTTGTCGCGAGATAATAACCCTGATAGGCCCCTTTGAGGAGGGTATCTTGTCTGTTTGTTTGTGTCGTTGCAGGTATAGCACCCGTCAGAAGATGTGTCGTGCGTATCCCCGAAGCAGGATGAGTCCTCCTTCTTCAGCAGAGTTCAGTGATCTCTCCTCCGCGGAATCAGAATCAGATAGTGAGCATTGATATGTCTTCCCCAGGTAGAGGTGATTCTCTTCCCCCAAGCAGACGCGTCCTGAAGGAACGTCACCTCATCAGCTGAGTCAAGCACCGAAGAATGATGTCGTGTCCCCCCAGCACCGGGTCACAAGTGCAGAGTTCATAGAAGTGTTCGGGAGCTGAAGCTCGTGTTTCCCCAGTAAAGTCGCTGAAGCAGGATTTTCCCCCGCACCGGGTCACAAGTGCAGGCTTCGCAGGAAGCTAGTCGTATGCCGAAGTATGCAGTAACTGATAGTGCCAGACTGAAGTCTCCAGTGGATTCCTCACCAGAATCAGGCTCTCTCCTGAAGACGGACGATTCCTTCTTCCCCAGTAGAGTGTTGGAACAGCTGATGTTGTATTCCCCGGCAGAGTTGTACTCTCCCCCGAAGTCAGATGATTCTTTCTTCCCCAGCAGAATTGAAATTCCCCATCAGAGTCGTACTCTTCAGTGAAGTAGAATGATTTCTATCTCCCCGGCTGAGTCCGCAGAAAAGCCGAGTCCTTGGAAGTTGATCAGATCATGATCAATTTTCCCCAGCAGAGCGTAGGGCAGCTAATGCTGCGTTTCCCCAGAGTCGTTTTCTCTCCAGCAAAGCAGAATGATTTCTCCTTCCTCAGCCGAGTTTGCAGATGCCCAAGAGAGCCGAGTCCTTGGGAGTTGATCGGATCATGATTGGTTTTTCCCCGGTGGAGTGTTGAGCAGCTGAAGTTGGTTCCCCACAGAGGGGTCATCCCCAGAAGAGTAGCTGAGACGGCCGCACAGTTCATTCTCGCGATTGATATCAGCAGACCCAAGTTCTCGTAGAGCTTCATCCCCTGCAGCAGTCAGCTGAAGTTGTTCCCCTGCAGCAGTTCGCGGAAGATCAGTTCCCCAGACAGAGCCTAATTGATATTGGCGTGTTCACATTCTCCTCAGCAGGACGATTCCTCCATCTGAGCGACTCTTTCTCCTTGACAGGAGGATTCCCCCTTCGGCATTTATTTTGCTGACGGGATCGCATTATTGTGCACGATTGCATAACATTGAGCACGATTGCATAGCATTAAGCATGAGTGCATGGCATTGAGCATGATTGCATAGCAGAAGCATATGCATCATAAGCATGATCTAGGTCATTATTATTCTTGTTGTACAGGTGTACTACCGAAAGACCGGTTGCTCAGGACGATTCTTGAAGTTCTCCCCAGCAAGGTTATTTTCTTAGATGATTCTGAAGACCCCGGTGATCCCCGCAGCCGCTCGCTCAAGATGATACTTGAGTTCCCCAATAGCTCCTCCAGCAGGAGTTGCCTAGGAAGATTCCTGGAATTCCCAACAGAATGTTTGCTCCAGAAAGGTTATTAGTTCAGGACGATTCTTGAAGACGCCCGATGGATCTGTTTGGTCAAGATGATTCTTGAAGACCAGAGCAGCGTGGTATGTCTGCTCCAACAACGATGTCTAATCTGAAGATGGATTTCGTAAGCGCCCGAAGGCGATATCAGAAGGTTCCGGTGAGTCCAGATTTCCGTGTTGAAGAATCAACAGGTAGCTGAAGACAAGGTTCCAGGGTTGTAGATACAACAGAGTGATTCGTGTGAGTCCGAAGACCAAGTCAGTTGTCCTGAGGTGATGATTGAGCGCGATCAAGTGAATGATACGTCTTCTGATTGAAGTCGAAGATGTTTCTCCAGCTGAAGCGGAGTTTTGCCTGTAGGCAAAGTGTTTGAATCCCCGTGGAGTCATGAATGGCTCAGGATACCATTTCTCTGACTAAAGTCACAGATTTCTTATGCTGAAGCAAAGGTGCCTAAGGGCAAGGTTATCCCCCAAGGTCGTGAAGGACCTAGGATTCATTATTCGGGCTGAAGGCCGAAGTATATCCCTGACTGAAGTCTCGGATGCTCTATAGCAGAGGTGGAGTTGCCTGAAGGCAGATGCATGTATCCTTGAGGGCCAAGGATCACTTTCTTCAGACTGAAGTCGAAGATACCTCCTGCAGAGTTGCCATCCTTGGAGGCCAAGGATGCTTATCTTCATCAGTACTTGAAGATCTTTTCTAGCTGAAGCTGGAAGTGGCCAGGGGCCAGGGTTTCATATATCTTTAATGTTGAAGTTCTACGGTGGGCAGTGTGCAGCAGTATTCCGATGTTCGTTATGGTTCTGAGGGTGAACCCCAGATCAGAGTGTGATCGGTTGAGCCTCTCATTCCCAGCGAAGTAGTTGCAAGTATACCTTATGTTCCATTTACCAGGGGTGAACCTCAGGTCAGATTAGGTTTGTTCGGCGGCGAAGTTGGATGTTTGTTTGGCGGCAGTGTCAGACTCCTTAAATCCCCAGCAGAATGATGTTTGTTTCCGGCGGCGACGTCAGATCAGTATCTCTCCAGCTAGTTGTTGAGCAGCTAGTATTGCAGCGTTCAAAGGTTTGTTCCCCGCAGAGTACCGTGTGCTCGGGCAGTTGGCAAATTTTCGGGTTTACCGATATTCAACCGTCTCGTACCTTGATTGGTTGAGAGCCGTTCGCTTCTCACCCAGTCAGGTTCAAGCCGTTTGAATAGGGGCAGCTGTTACACCCCAAAATTTGACCAACATTTATTTGTTCATTGAGTATTTGGAAGTTGATACCTTCATCAGAAAGTTCAAGAGATCTTCAGAGGAAGTGTTTTGAAACCAGGGTTGTGTGCTTCACAGTTTGAAAGTTGTGGGTGCTCCTCAGATGATTCTGAGACTTGGAGAATGAACTTGATGTTTTGAGAAAGCCTATGAGATGTCTTGATAGCCATCATGAAGCCCAGAGAGGTCATTGAGCAAGAATTCAGAAGATTCAACCATGAGTGATAGAATTAGGGTTTTGACTGGGTCAACCCTAGATCAGCTGAAGATTTGGAGAAGGTTGAGACTTAATCCAGGGGCCATGAGATCATGGAATGATGCATAGAGATGTTGTAAAGATGATTCCTAGACCAACTCATCATGATTGAAGGGTTTGAGAAGTTTTGAGTTAGGGTTTCTGAGGATTGTCAGTAGAAAAACCCTAATTTGATCCCTATTTTCCAGGCAGTTTTAGCCCTAGATGTGATTGATATCTCATCTTCCCCACAACATGAATGTTGTAGAGCTTGTTCCAAGCTTTAATTTGAGTGGTGGAAGTCCTTGATAGGAGTTACAGAGCTCAAGTTATGGTTTTGACAAATTACAGGTCAGTTGATGTGTGTGAATCTGGGTCCTTGAAAGTCACCCAACTTCCAGACAACTTTTGCCCTAGTAGGTTGATTCCTATGGTTTCTTGGTCAACATGAATGTTGAAGAGGATGTTCTTAGCTTTAATTTGAGTGGTAGAAGTCCTTGATTGGATTTGTGGAACTCAAGTTATGGTTTGAACAAGGCAGGGGTATTTTGGTCATTTGTCAGTTATAGGTCATTTTAGCCAATGCCTAAAACTCCTATTTCCAAGCCTCAAATGGAAAAACTTAAAACATGAAAGTTGCTCAAAATGTGATTTTAAGTCTAGAAAGAAGGTCACAAATTGTTGAAAAAGCTCATAGCACAAGATTCCATGATTGGTCAAAAATGAACTAAAAATGACTTATAACTTTGAAAAGTTGAAATTGAAAAGTGATTTGGGAGATCTACAAATCCAAAATAGGTCATCCAATATATCATTTTGATTGGAAAAAACATTTTGAGAAGATTGGTTTAAGTAGAATTTTCATTTGAGGCTTAAAAAATGAGGTTCCTTTGGAAATTTGTTACTTAAGAAAGAAGGCAATGTTAGAAAACCCTACACAAGCAACAAATACACTTGTTTTTCACTCATCCTCATTCAATAACTCACATAAGGACATTTTGAGACCAAATTGAAGGCTTGAAGCATGGGAGATGAGATAACCAACTTCTCATTCAAGGAGAAATTCATGAAACTTCCACATCATTCTAGATGAATCTAGAGACTTCCATGGATTGTTATAAAAAGAGTGCATTATGGAGAGTCTATGGTTGGTGAAAAGTTGAGCTAAGTCAGAGGAGAGAGAAGGATACATAGCCATTGGAGGAGTTTCTTCAAGTTGAAGCAACTTGAGTTTTCTTTCACTTCAAGCCACCACCTTCACAACAAGTGCAAACAGAAGGTTCTTCACCATTGTAGGAGCATCTTGGACCAATTTCAAGCCCTGCAACCACCTCCACGAGCCTCACCATCATCTTCTTGACAGGTTTTTCTTCACCCTATATCTCTTAAATTATTGAGTTCTAGTTAGTTTCATAGGTATAAGATTGATGTACTAGGCTAGAGGATCCATCCCTGAGTGTTGCAGCTTGTTCCATGAGGATCCACAACAGAACCAGAAATCTTTGAGTTGCAAGAACTATGTAGATTGTTAGTTTTAATCATCAAGAATTAGTGTGCATTAGTTAGGGTAATGTGTAGAACATCTGTTGACCATTAAATTGGAGTTTGATGAAGATTAACATCAGTTGGAAATTCTGAACCATGGTGGTGCCAAGATCTTCTAGCTCTCTGTTAGAGCAATCTAGGAAGAATCAAGAAAAAGTGAACGTAGGGTTGTGTTCCCCTTGAGATTTAGAGCAACTTTCATTTTTATATCGTGGCAAGTCGTGGCGTGTAGAGGGAGTTAGAAGGGCTCGAAGTTGATGGCATGGAGGGAGAATTCTGAGAACCTAGGGTTTGCATTGGGGACGATGAAGGTGAGACGTTGGATTCGTTCCAGGGATTGACCAATTCACCCAATCTAATGGCTGAGATCGCGTCTGAGATTGGAGGGAAGATTTGAATTTTGATTGAAACGCCGCGTTTCATTTAGGGGGCGTTCTGGGCCCAGAGTTTCTCTTCCCACCCCCCTTCTTTGTTGGCCCAGTTAATTGAACTAGCGCGCGTTGCTTAATACACCCCCTCCCTTTATTTCATTTTATTTCTTTTTAATTTTCTTTTTAATGTTTTCTGTTTTGAATAATTCATTAAAAATAGTTAAAAATGATTTTTAATTTCTTCTTTTTTCTATGAGTAGATTAAAATGAGTAGAAAATTATAAAAATAAAATTGAGATTTTATTTTTAGGTTTAATATTTTTAGTAGATTTTCCAATTAAATAGCTTTTTAATTGTTTCATTGTGATATTTGATTTTGTAGGAATTGTTTTAGTACTTTCCATTAATCTTTTTTACCCATTCTTTTTGATGCAATTAGATGATGATTCATAGTTCCCTATAGGATTTTTTCTAGATTTTTTAGAATTAATCTTGATTAGTTTAATTAGGGTTGACTTAGGATAGTCTAATTAGGGTTTAGAATTGTGCATAGGTGATGATTCCTTTCTTTGATTGAGTTTTATCTTGATTTTTAGGTAGAAACCTTTGTAAATGTTATGATTAAGTGTTGAGGACCCTTATGAATATTTGTTAAATTTTTTCCCCATTAGTTTAGTATTTTTAGGCATTTTCTGAAGTTGCCTGATGATTTGGTTTGTTCAGTGGGTTATCTGTTCATCTGTGGGGTTCATTCTGAGGAATTTGATGAAGGGCTTGTGTTGCCTTGAGGATATTGATGGAGAGCATCATGAAGAGAAGCTTGTAGATCAGGATGCAGAGACCCAAAGCTTGTCTCATCTCTTGTCTGTGAGGTTTGAGAGCCTGAAGTTTGAAGGAGGTTCATGGTACTTTCCTGAGGAAGGCACTATGAATGACTTTCATCCTTCCTTCTCACCTCTTTCTTAAGTATCCAATGATGTTGGAGCCAACTTGTGAGTTTAATTTCTCCTGAGGAGGAATGTAAACTGATCACATGTTGTTGAGCCACATGGGATACAACTCCTAAGTGGAAGCCTCCTAGTACTTTCCTGAGGAAGGTCCTATGGGTCTATTCACTTAGTTCCACTAGTTTGTCTAGGATTTCTCAAGTATCCAATGATGTTGGAGCCAACTTGTGAGTTTAATTTCTCCTGAGGAGGAATGTAAACTGATCACATGTTGTTGAGCCACATGGGATACAACTCCTAAGTGGAAGCCTCCTAGTACTTTCCTGAGGAAGGTCCTATGAGTCTATTCACTTAGTTCCACTAGTTCAGATAGGATTTCCTAAATATCCAGTGATGTTGGAGCCTGCTTGTGAGTTTAATTTCTCCTGAGGAGGAATGTAAACTGATCACAGTGGTTGAGCCACATAGGGTATGACTCCTGAGTATACACCTCCTAGTGTTCTCCTGAGGAAGACACTATGAGCTTGCTTGCTTAGCTCCCTTTCTTTGGTAAGCTTATTCTGAAGCTTGAAGACTGGGAATGATTTCTCCTGCTTAGGGTTCTGCTTGAGAGCTTTGCTTAGATTTGATTAGGACTCTGTGATTGGGATTAGGATTAGAGAGTAGGTGATTCTTTCTCAAGTGTGTTTTGTTTGCCTGATGGTACTTCATTTCCTTTATCTGTATGATTGCAGTTTACTGTTTTGCTTGATAGCATGTTGATTATTTTCAGTATGATTACTGTTATTTCATGACTGGCTTGAGGTTGAGATGAGCTTGTGGAGGCTGAAACCCCACACACATTTCCTCCCTCACTTGCATTGCATGCATTTTACTGTTAAAGCTGATGTCTTTGTCTGTATTCTATGTATCATTGACATGATCCCTTAGGACTCTCATTTCCTTTGATAAGGATTTGATGATAGACTTTTAGGTTGAAACCTATGCATGACAACATCTAGGAGTTCCCTGTTCAAACCTCAACCATAGGATGAATCCATGGCATGATAACAGTAGGACTTGATAGTCTCCCTCCTAGTTGAGTTGTTTCCTGTAGTTTCCCGAACTACGTTTGCTCTGATCTTTCATACCAGATGAAAGTACGTAGGCATAGGATGCGATATCCTAGCGAGCAACCTTTCCCCCGTAGTTAGCCGAACTACGTTGACTCTGATTTCTCATTCTCTGATGAGAATACGTAGGCATAAAGCGCGACGCTTTGCCGAGTCATTTTTCTTTTCTTTTTCAGCCAGCCTTGATAGGTAGATAGATTAAAACCAACCCGTCCGTCCTAGTAAACAAACAAGCGAGGATCCCGTCGAGTACGACGGACGTGAGGGGTGCTAATACCTTCCCCTTGCGTAACCGACTCCCGAACCCAGACAATGGTTGCGATGACTTTGTCTTACCCTTTTTCGTCAGGTTTTTCCGATCGTTTCCTTTCCCGCTCTGAGGGATAAATAACGAAAGGTGGCGACTCTTCTGTCATGCCGGCACCTTATTTTCGCGCAAGCGACAATAAGAATGAGTCCGTTGTCAGTCCTCAAGAAGAGTGGGAAGAAGGAAATGACGTCGTCTCAGAATCTCTAGCATCTCAGGATCGGTTTTCAGACGCTTCAAGTCAACGGTCATCCTGTCGTCGATCGCGTCAGCACGCCCAACGAAGACCAAGGAAACCTGAAAGGCAGTTTACTCAGCTACCGGTGTCGTACAGTCAGTTGTTGCCAGATCTGGTCAGAAGTGGATTGATAGTGCCGAAAGAGACTAATCCAATGATTCCACCATATTCTCCAGGTTTTGATGCCAGCGCCCGCTGTGAGTACCATGTTGAGGCACAGGGACATTCAACAAATGATTGTAAGGTGCTTAGAAGCCAGGTTCAGGATCTGTTAGACTCTAACCGGATTTTCATCGCGCCCCAGGGTTTTGTTCAGATTAACGATTCTCCGTCATCCAGTTGTGTGGGTTCGTCAATTAATGTCATGGAAGACTCCACGGGAAGTGTGTGTTCTGAAGAATGTCAAACGGAGAGTTCAGTTGAATATGGGAGAAGTTTCTAGAGGTTTCTGTGTCGGGTGTCACATCTGTTTCCTTTGCTGACTCGTTTAGCTTTTGTGCATTATTGTTTGCTGACCATCACCAGGATTGTTGGCCGGGGTCATTGTATTCGTACTCATTCGTGCTTACGTGCTGCTTTTGTTGGTTGTACATGTGTGGGAGATGTTCGTCTGGGTGCTTATAGCTTGAGTTTCTCTTTGTCTTGTCATGAATATGTGTTTGCTTTCTGCATTGCATTATCATTTAACAGGTACATCAGAACCGTGGGTCTTATTTCCTCATCATCCAGTTTGTTGCAGGAGTTCCTTCAGAGATTTGGAACAGAATCAGGTTGAATTAATTTAAGTCCGAGGCCAGCTGGGGCAGATGATGAGAGACATGCAAGAGATGCGTCTGGAGCAGAAGATCCTCAAAGAGGAAAATAGTCAGCTGAAGACCCAAATGAGCTTGATCATGGAAGTAGTCAAGAATGTGCTTAGGAAAGAGGATGATCAGCTATTTGAAGCCGCAGTGAAGGAGCTCGTGCCACCTGTGCCCGGGGAACCTGAGCTTAACGAACGTGTTGACGGACATCAGCAACAACAACAAAGGATACGCCCGGCCCAACGAAGGATTCAGGAGGGGAGTCCAAAGAGGGTATTTGAGGCGCCACCTTCAACGTATGCTGAGCTCTTTCAGACTTTATTGAAGTTTAAAATGGTTGAAAAAAGAACAATGGAACCGCCCCAGGGAACGATACCGCCTTATGGATACGATACCAGTAAGCAATGTGAATTTCATTCTGGGGCACTCAGACACGACATCGAGAGTTGTCATGCTTTTAAGCACAATGTTCAAGACCTGATTGACTCACAAGATATTGAATTCACGCCAAGCGGTGTAGCTGTACGTATTGGTCCTATCCCAGTTGATGCTAAGATGAGGGATGCTTCTAAAGCTGCAGTAGGTCAGAAACGTATCCTGGACTCCATGGTGTCAGAATCTCCATGCCCACAACTGTTGCCTATTCCTGGGGCAGATCTGAGAAAGAAAATGGCTAAGCATAAGGAGTGCCTTAATCAGTACGGTGGAAATCAAGAAACCGATGTTGTATTTTGTACGAAGGTTGTTCAACAGTCAACCCGGGTACCAGCGACAAGAGCAACGACCTCAACAGCAGCAAAGGCAACAACATCCCAATCAGCGAAGAGCTCAAAATCAGAGGCCGGTGAGGGTATTTAAGGTGCCTCCGACGCCATATGCCGAACTTCTTCAGACGTTGCTACTATTACAGTTGGTTGAGAAGAGGAAGTTAGCCCCGCTGACAGGAACGCCTCCAGCAGGGTATGATATCAATGAGCACTGTGATTTCCATTCAGGAGCACCGAGGCACAACATTGAAGATTGTATGGCTTTCAAGCACAAGGTGCAGGACCTACTTGACAGTACGGCTATCAACTTCGGGCAGGAAGAGCCCAAAATCATCTGAATGAGGAGGAGGGGCTCCATAATTTGGTAGGGTCGCTGAAGGCAGACCAGGACAACATCGAGTTGCCTCTAATAACTGATTGTAAAGATGGCTGGTTCAGCAGCAGGACAGATGTGAAAGTCCGGTTCTCGGAAGCTGGCATTTTTCTTTGTTTTATCTTGTCATTTCTTTACGTTTGTAGTTTCTTTCCTATTTAAATTGCAATCTTGTTCGTAAAACTTGTTGTTTTCATTCAATTGATGATAATGAAATAAATATGCATGTTTTGATTAAATCCATTCGTGTTCACTAATTGTTTTTACAAATGTCCAATGCTTGGTTAAGAAGGATCTGAGGAGGACGACGAAAATGAACGACATGCAACTTCCAATATTGTATGCTTTTGAAATAAAACCTGCTGATGATGTACAGGCATTGTTTCAAATCCTTAAACACCAGTGATATAAGGAAGATAATCCCTTGCCAACCCCTTTGAGCCTAGTAGTAGGAGTTCTTTCTGAAAACGAAAAACCCTCTATCTTTAACCTGGGGCAGGGTAGGTGTTAGATAATTTGGCCGAGCGTTCAAGTTGCAAAAGGAGTGTCCGTTCGAGGATCAATCACACCTCTAGAGGTCGTGCCTAAAAACCACAATGGTTAAATCAAGGGCGGGACAGTCACATTATTCTCCAATGAGTCAGGCAACCAGTGTCACACGACTTGTTCGGAAAAAGAGAAAGCAAAAAGAATCAAAAGCCCGCTAAGTCAAAACTTCAAAACAAATGACTTAGGAAAAAATGAGGGCATCCCGCTGGACTTAAAAAATCAAAAGAAACTCCAAAGAGTCAGTCCAGGCAAAAGTTAGGGATATGAAAAGAAAAAAGAGAAAAGGATTAAAAAAGAAAAATCCTCGGACAAATACGAGTCGTGTGACCCTAAGTGTCAAAGACGAAGAGTGAGTAACTGTCACTCCAAAAACTCATGGTTTCTCGGACTATCACTCCTATCTTTCAGCATCTGAAAGGTGAGCGCTAAGGTCGAATTAGCTGAACGTAGGATGGGAGAACATCAAGGAGAATGGGTGGGTTAAAATAACTTTGAGCCTTTATCCTTCCTTCAAAACCGTGAACCTGACCACGTTATAACCTTCAAAAGTCCTAATTGAAGCAGGTTTTTTTCGAAAGCATACTTCGGTAAAGATTGCGTCGAAACTGACTCCTAAAAGGGTTCCTCTTACCATGTTGGTACTGATGTTGATATTCTTGAAAAATATTTTGTGCATTTTATGCCATAAACTGTTTTTCCTATTCCCAGTGAACAGATTGGATGTCAAAGCTGTCATATGTGTTGCATCTTTCATGCATAACAACTTGTTTTACTTGCGAGTAAGCGCTTGACAGCAGGAAAGTTTTCTACGATGGAAGGTACGGTCAGGATAGAACACAGAACGCTCGAATGCTCCGAGAGCCAGGGCAAGCTACATCCGGTGATCCCCAGTCAGGTCAGCCTTTCGAAGTCAGTTATCCTGGGGTAATCAGGTCGAGATTCGGTAAATATCTTGTAGTCAGGGGCACTACTCTAAATCAGATGATCAGGGGCAAAGTCATTGCATTCAGGGGCAGGCCATCTTAAGAACGCAGAAGTTATTCTTTGTTCGAGAAGCATTTGATGTGAAGTATCTCTCCGAAGTTCAGAATACTGGGGCGTTTCATATCAGACCATCAGGGTACAGATTTTCAGATTTCCTTTTGAGGAGTGTCCCAACAGAGATCCCGCAGGCTGGGGCATATCAGAAGCGAAGGGATTGTTCTTCTTCGTATCATCAGAGTTATTCAGAGCTATTCGAGCAGAGTCAGCCAATTTTCGAGGGCGAGGCGAATGTTAGGAAGCCGTGTTACTATCCCTTGACTCTTCAACCAGAAAACTGTGTATTCAGACAGAATGTTTTCCAGCGTCAGTTGTACCTGACCCATCACAGATAGCCTAAAAGCCCAAATCCATGTTGGCGATCACTGTGAGGCCCATCCGTGTTGGCACATCAGTTTCCAAATCCAATCTTCATCAGTACGCAGGAAGATTCCGTCTTTTTTTTTCCCTAGCAAAAGCCCGATTTTCATTGGCACGGGTAAGCTATCCCCAGGGGAGTCCAATCATAGTTGGCACATATGTCAGTCCCCAGCGGAGTTGATTTCACTCTTCCAGCATTTATTTTGCTGGAATAATTCTGTGATATCCGGTTTATCCCCAGCAGAGTTGGCTTCGTCGTCAGCATTTATTTTGCTGAAGTGGTTTTCTGTACCCGACTTTCTCCAGCAGCCCGAACCTGCATTAGCATATTGCATATATCATCATATTTGCATCATACTTGCATTTCATTTTCAAAATGCGTAGCATTTCCATCCTAAATGGAGCATTACGCCTTAGAAAGATTCAAACATATGCATATGCGTACGAAGCAGAAGCCAGGTTTTCTATCAGCCTCATATGGCGCGTGAATTACTCTGTGATCAGTTCAGGGGCATTCATCCAGTAGCAGTGTTCAGACAATTCAGCGGTTTATTCGTATTTCAGATCATACAACAGTTATGCTTTGATCAATCAGTCATCTGGTATCGACAGACTTTTCTTCCCGTCAATTCATATTGACGATGTGTTCCTCCAACAAATGGTGTTTTCTCCGTCTATCAGTAGACGTCTTGAGTTCGAATATGGCTTTCTTCCCGTCTATCATTAGACGATGTGAAGTTTCGGGTGATTTTTTTCCAGTGGGATTTCAAGATGGGGTTTCTCTAGCAAGTGGTGTTCTTTCCGTCTATCAGTAGACGATGTGAAGTTTCAGGTGATTTTTCAGCGGGTTTCTTATCGTCAGATCATATGGATGGTGTGTTTCCCCAGCGAGTCTTCTCCGGCTATCTTTAGATGTTGAGAGGTTTCAAAGCGATCTTTCGGATAGTGGATTTCTTTCTGTTTATTGGATGAGATGACATTTCAAGAGGGATTTTCTGACCGTCAATCCTTATTGACGTCGAGGCTCTTTGAAGAATGTTCGGTTTTCCTGATTGATGATTCTTATTGACGACATGGCTCTTTGAAGGTGGTTTTCTTCCCGTCGGTCCTTACTGATGAAGTGGCCCCTTTAAGGATATTGTTCTTTCCATCAAATCCCGTAGACGAAAGGATTCTGAAATTTGAGGGATGGTGTTGAAGTGCTTATGGGTGTCTTTCCGTCTATCCTTAGACGATGTGAGTATTGGTATTTTCCTTCGGTATGGGTGTTGTAATACCCCAAATTTTACCCTTACATTTAGTCAGCCATTTTGCATAGCATTTCATTTTTGCATCCATTAATCACTAACCAATCATTGAGCGTGATTTGTTTTGCAGGAATTACTCCTAGGGGCGTTTTGGTCATTTTGAAGCATAATTCGTAATTTTGGGCCAATTGAGGTTTTATTCCTGAGTCATTTATTTACGTGGTTTGATTATGTTAAGATATCAGTTTGGTTTGGTTCAAGGCGATGCGAGAATCTGATCTGTGGAACATGGTTTTAACAAGAATTCATTCTTCTATCTTCCAGTTCATTTTAGAGGGAAAACAGTGAAAACTTCGACTGATTAATGGAGCTTATTCATGTTGAAGGTATTAAGCTTATTATGCAAGATTGGATCGAATTAATTTCAACCTTTATTCAGGGATGTTTGACTGGTGAGGTTTAATCGGATGTTGAGGTGTTTGCAAATTAAATCATGGAAAAGAAATTGGAAAATGATTTTAATAGAATATGTGAAGTTCATTCATAATATTTTATTATTATTATTATTACAAATTGTAAAGTAAAGTTGGATAGAAATTTGAAGTTTATTCATATCATGATTTACAAAGAGGAAGTAATTTGGATAAAGAATATTATTGAATTTATTCATAATATTTTTATTACAAGTTACAAAAGAGAAATGAAATTGTATTTCCTAAAGAGTCCTAAATCCTAAAGATTTCTAAGTGTTCTTCGTGATGTCCCTCGATCTTCACCGCAAATCTCCGATTAACCTGCACAAAGAGAAACAAAACAAAACAGAAGCAGGAAAGGGTTAGAAGTTTGTTTTCGACACTCTCAGAACAGCGTCATCATCGAGTGCCGGGAGTGGCACAACCGAAGCTGCGTCCTACCCCCGTTACTGACCCGCGCCGTTGGCGTCAGATCAAATAACATCTGTTCTTATCATGCGGGACATCCGAGAGATAGAAGTGATAAAAGAAGCGGGACTGATTCGCTTTTGCCGCAATTGGATTTCCAAACTGATACAAAGGTAAATTTGGACTCAGACCCGGATGCCGGCAGGTCTGAATCGTTTGGTTTTCGAAAATTTCCAACACCTGAAATTCCACAACAGCATCAGTACAAAATTGATAACAGAACTCAAAGCCAAAACAGTTCATAAGCTGCATAAACAAAACAGCAACCAGGCAAAAGGAAATCCCGCACCAGTTCAATCGTGAAAAGACACAAAGAAACAAATCTGCCACAAAAGTTCAGAATGCAAACCAAACTGCATCAGAACAGCACTCGTAACAGCACCATCAAAATCACAACAGCAGCCATGTAATGAACCAAATGCAAACTCAGCTCACAAATCATCATGGAAGCACATCAGCAACATCAATATCTGAAGTCCACAAGCCTCACAGTAAAGTTCAAGGCTCACAATGCAAAGGTGGTTCGCAAGACGCTCTATCCCAATTAACTGCATCCAGCTTTGATAGCCAATCCCACGACGAATCTCAAAGGGTCAAAGTTCATGAAATATCACCAGCATATCAGTTCACATAACATCGGTAATTCAGTTCAAAAATAAGCCAGCACATGTGTTACCACCAATGCAAGAAGCCGGGCTCAGCTATCGCACATCATGGCCCAACATAATCAATCTGAAAACCAACAACCAAATGCTATCCTGCTCACAACACGAGCAACAACATAGGATTGTAGTGTCTTTTCCGAACGGCTCAGACGAACTGTCATCATCGCCGCGCAACCCTTCCCGGCGGCGTCGACCCGACAATGTCCATCCTGAAAGAAGAAGAGGAAAAGTTAATTCACAGTGGAAAAAACCGAAGGTACGGGACATGAGCTCGGTGCAAACGTCATCGCCCAACACAAGTTGAATTCAGGTTTGAAAGGAAAGACAGAATTAAGCTCGTGTGCAAGAGGACCAACTCCGATTACAAGAGAGAAGCAGAGGCCTGTTCAGAGACATAAGATCTCATCAGAAAGATCAGGGAAATTCATCAGAAAAAACAGGGCATCAGCAATCCATATCCAGTCCATCAAAACCAAACCAGTTCAGATATCAAACAAATCAAATCAAAATCCAAAGCAATGTCCAAACGAAATCAAAACAAATCGGTTCAGATATTAAACAAATCAAATGAAATCCAAGCGAATCCATATCCGAAAATAGGGAATCCTGAAAAGGGAAAGTCCAAATCAGATGAGATCAAACATATCAGAAAAAACAAAATCCAATCTCATCAAACCCCAATCAGATCTTAAAAAAGGAAATAAGATGCAATCAGATCGAAAAAATCAATAGTAACGCAAATCCACTGGTATCAAAAGGCCCAAAAGACAGAATCAGAGAGATATAAAAAGGGGTAAGATCACCTCGTTGAAACCCTAGAAAAAACGGCGATCAACAATCACAAGCGAAACCCTAGGCGGCGCGAACGAAGACGACCGCGAACTCAGACGAAAGCATCAACGTCATCATCGTTCAGAGAATCACCCAACATAAACCGTGAGTCATCAAAATAGACTGATACACACCGAACGGAGGAGATCGCCGTCGCCGTTCATTACGAACGCCGGGCAACCAACACTCCCAGCCTCATAAGATTCATCATCGGCCGCCGGAAATCACCAACAATCGCCGTTTCCAACCCTTAAACGTAAGCCATCGCATGGACACTGATTTCTGCTGAGCTTTCTTTGTTTTATTTTTTTCCCAGCATATTATGAGGAAGAGAATCGCAGCAAAAACGATGAAAGACGGAAGCAAGAGCGAGAGAAATCAAATCGCGAATGAGGGCGATGAATGAGAGAATAGGCGCCGCGAAGAGGAGAGGGTTCTGAAACCCTAATCGTGGCTTTGTGTTACTTACTAACCGGGTTGGGTCCGGGAGTGATGACCGGCCCAACCCCTCTTATTTTTTGTTTTTTTGAAAATTTGTTTTTAAAACCTTTTTCTTTTTGTTTTTTAAGTTGTTTTTCAAAAGAACCATTTTATTTTTATAATTAAAAAACTGTTTTAAAAACCTTTTTGTGTAAATATTAAAAATAAATAAAAACTTAAAAAACCTTTTTTATAAGAAAATTAAAAAACCTCTTTTCATATAATAAATAAAAACTTTTTTTCAATAAATAACTTAAAAATCTTTTTTAAAATATCTAGGTTAAAACCTTTTTTTAAGATTAAATTTAAAATATTTTTTCTAATTAACATTACTCTTTCTTTTTTATAGATTCATTTAACATCTCTTTCAAAACAACAAAAATCTCCAATATTGCATTTTTTTTCTCCTGACTCGTCCCATTACGGTCTAACTTTGTTTACTAACGGTGTTCATCATTTGCAGCTCGTGTTTACTACTATTGTGTGGTTGGTTTATTTTTCATCATTATTGTAACTGCTTCTCGGTTGTAACCTCGCGAATCCTAATAATCGCGCTTTAACTCCTGCCTTTAGATTTCCGCTTGCATGGTTAAATTAGGACATTATTCTCTGATTGCATGATTCAATTTCTCCCACATTCATCAATTATTCTGTCACTACACACATCCGAAGGTTAGGTCTAGCTTTTGGTCGCCGTGCCAATAGTCCTCAACCTCAAAACTTCAAACCCTTACAACCTCATAAACCCTAATTTTCATACATATCTCGCCGCAGGCAGATTTACAATTTTACCCATAGCATTAGGTCAAAGAGCCGCCGCGCTCATTTTAGGGTTTCCCGCCGCGGAATCCCTAACCTAATTTAACCCTAATTACAACTTAACAATTCAACGTAGAGATTTGGAGTTTCTACACTCCACGTAAGCGTGTCCTTAAGATGCGTTTATTCCCCTTGAGACCTTGACCACAGTCAAGAAGTCTCTAACCTCCCTTTTGAGGGGAACTACGATTACTCTGATTCCACTCCCGTAAGGATACGTAGGCACAAGATGCGATGTCTTGCCGAGTAAACTTAGAATTAACCCCTTAGGTCTCTTTTTTCTCACTTTTAATCCTTTGTACATATACCTTAAGCAAATGAATAAAGCAAATAGTAAACATCTGAACAAAAGGTTCCTGTAGAGTACTACAGAAGTTTAGGATGCTAATACCTTCCCTAATCTTAACCAACCCCCGAACCCTAGATCTTTCCCCGCATTGTGTTTACGATGCAAAATAGGTTTTCCCTCTTTTGACCTTTTCCTTCGGATAAATCAAAGAGCGGTTGTGAATTGAATTGCGATTCAAACTCATTAATAGTTTGTGATCCTATTTCCACCGCAACAGAAAATGGCGACTTCACTGGGGAATCTTAACTTTTGAGGGTTATCCCTAACTTGTTCATATTTATTACCATCTGTGTTATTATTCATTTGCATGTATATATTTGTGCTTTGATTGTGGGACTGTTCCTTGTGCTGTGAGATAAGTCCTACGCCCGGACTAGTGACATTATTATAGGATGGGGATATATTCGATGAGGCTTATAGGGAGTTGAATCCCGACCAAGCTGATTCGAGAATCACCGCTCAGTTGATACCCTTCGAAAATGGTTCGGTTGAACGAGTAATCGTTGAAAACTTTTTCCATGGTCGATTGGAGTCTGTGATGTTGGGAACCGTAGTACCTTAACACCACCTCGGCCTTATTTAGGACGTAGTGCGGGAACTATGTGGGAGTAGTCCTACAATGGTTGCTACGCGATACTACACTCAAAAGAGGTTCTCTTGAGAATATTATTAACCCCCGAGTCAATCGGAAGGTTGATAATATCCGAAAGACGGGCTGATGACTTTGGGCACTTTTTAGAACCTTGTTCTACAGGTACAATTAACCTATAGTACACTCCTTTCTAGGATCGGTAGACCTTAACTCCGCTCACGTTCCTTTAACCTAGGACTTTGTGTGTTTTCATGCATTGCATCCATAAAGCATCATATCGCATTAAGATTTCATGGAATTCAAACTCTATTTATGAACATTGAAACGATACCATGGATTACTCTAGGAAGCATACTTTGAAATTTACTTTTAAGGGTTTTAATTTGGAAGTCCTAGAGAAGCTAAGAGATTTGGTTCAAGATCAAGAAAAGTTCCAAAACAGATATGGAAGGCTATTGTCTTTGTTGAAGGTTCAAGTAAACGAAGGACTTCTTGCGACTTTGCTACAGTTTTATGATCCAGATTATCGCTGCTTCACCTTTCCAGATTATCAGCTTTTACCTACCTTAGAAGAGTACTCTCAGTTGGTGGGATTACCTATCTTGGATAAGTCTCCATTCCCTTTCTTGGAGGAAGACCCTAAAGAACGAGATATTGCTAAAGCCATTTGTCTAAGGATATCCGATGTCAAAAACAATATGATCATTAAAGGGGGGATCTCCGGTTTTCCCAGGGACTTCCTAATTAAGAAAGCCCAATTTTATGCCGATCATAAAGATATGTTTGCCTTTGAGACAATATTTGCTTTGCTTATTTATGGGTTGCTGCTTTTTCCTAGTTTTGAGGGGTTTGTGGACCTTAATGCAATCAAGACATTCATGAGGAGAAATCCAGTTCCAACGCTATTGGGTAATACTTATCATTCAGTACATCTTCGAAACTTTCATGGTGGAGGTATGATTACATGTTGTGTGCCATTACTATACAAGTGGTTTATTTCTCACTTACCCAAGTCCGGTCCGTTCTGGAGATCTAATCAAGAACGTTGGTCGCAAAAAGTTATGGCTTTAACTCACTCTGATATTGATTGGTATAATCACATGTACGATGGGATATCGATCATTGATAGTTGTGGAAACTTCAACAATGTGCCTTTGCTCAGTTTCAATGGAGGAATTAGCTACAATCCAGTCTTAGCTCGCCGACAGTTGGGATACCCCTTGAAGGAACCGCCTAAAGGTATTCATGTGGAGAAAATCTTTTTCAAAGACGACAAAAAGCTTCAAGATCAGATTCTATCTTCTTGGAATCATCTGCATAGGAAAGACAAAGAAAGTTTGGGAAGGCCTAATTGTGTGTCCATGGAACCATACCTTCAATGGGTCCGAGGAAGAGCTATTGAGTTGAAGATGCCCTACTCCCGCCAAGATCCTTTACCTCAAAGGGAAGAACCTGTCCAGTATTTCATGACCGAGGCTGAGACTTTGAAGATCACTTTGAAGAGATCACAATGCGAAACAGAATCATGGAAGAACAAATACCATGTGATGGTCAGCGAGTACGAAGAACTTCAAAAGCAGATTCAGTCGAAGAATGATGAGATACAATCCTACAAGAAGAGAAGGCTCTACGAATATTTATTTTCCTCCGGATCTCCATCTGCTCACTGAAGTTGTGGAAGATGCTTCTCTAGGATTTTCTAGGCTTTTATTTAGCTACTTTGGTTGCAAGAATATTATTTGTAATTTGTCTTTGATGAATTAAAAGTTTCCTTGGTATTCCGCAATATTCGTAAATATTTGAATTCCATGAAATCTTCATTTGCATTCACATTTTAGCATCATACTTTTGCATTGAATGTGTCTCCCGGTTTCTCATACTCGGTTCTCTTACCTTCCAGTTTTATCACCCTAAGTTCTTTGCGTCAATACGACCTTTCAAAAGGATGGAAGATCAAAACCAAGAGATCAACCGTGTCAGCCATGAACTCGAAGATCTTCGAGGAAGTGTAGGACAGATTTTGGAAATGCTACGAGCTCTTAGTGTGAAGGTGGATGCTCAGTCTACTGTTGTTTCTGAGACTAATACCGTTATGGAACCTCAACCAGCTGTTACTGTCAAGAATGTACCTCCTCACGGTCTTCAATCTAGTTTGGTGCCTCCTAGTGCTCAACCAGTTCGACGAGCTACCCCTCCAAAGTGCAAAACTCCTAACTCCGACAATGGTAAAGGACCTACGCGTTCGAGGAACCGCAAAATGGCTACTCCTCAACCTGGGCAACATCAGCAGAATTATGTTCAAGGTTATCCGTTTCCATATGTCCAACAACCCTATGTAACTACTGTTGCACCTCCTTTCGATCAGCAGTTTCCTACATACCAGCCTGTGCAGTCAGCTCCGGTATATCAAGCACCGATTCATCAACAACCTTTCGGTTATCCGCCTATGCAAGTTCCTGTCAACAGTCAACGAGTGCCCAACGCTCCTGTTCATCAACAATCACAGGATCAGGTTCCTTACCTCCGTAAAAGTCAGTATAAGCCTTGTCCTCCAATTCCGGTGGCTTTCACTGAGTTATACCCCCATTTGGTACAACAAGGTCTGATTACCACCCGTACTTTGGGTCCTCCGCCTAATCCGTTACCTGCAGGTTACAACGCTGCCGCTCATTGTTTATTTCATGAGGGTGCGCCCGGCCATGATCTAGAGAATTGCTATGCTCTTAAGAAAGTTGTCAGAAATTTGCTAGAAACGAAGAAGTTGTCTTTTAGCGGTGCTCAGATGAAGATCGAGACTCCTCTCGGGGTCCCTCACTTGTCGAGTTCGAATTCTGCAAAGCATGCTACGCCTGTGGCAAGTCAGCCGAATCCAGCAATTATTCAAAGGCCTAGCTCGCTTCATTTCAGTAACCCTCAAGATGATATGACCGGGATCAGCAAAGAATCTGGGAAAGTTATTTTGAAGCAACGACTGAAAACTGTTGAAGATGTGACCAGTGTAACTGGGGCAAGCCATGACGACTCACAGTGACCGTAAACCCGACGTCCCTTCCATTAAGGCTCCGCCAAAGGAAACTGTTACTCTTGAATGCAAGATTTCATAAACATTTAGAAGGATCTTTCCGACAGTTCATTTGTTTATTTATATGTATTTCTCTTTGATTAAGCATATTTAGCATGTACGAACTTGTTTATCTTTGATTAATGCAACGCATATGTTTGTCTTGAATAAGTCCATTCGTTTCACTCATTCAAAATATATTTTTCATAAATTATAATGCCAACTTTACCCGATCTCTTGTTCTGATGGAGAATTGGGAGGAGGATGACGAACCCAAAACGTCAGATTTCTTGTCGTACGCTTTCAATTAAAACCTGCTGATGATGTAAGGCATTGTTTCAAATCCCAAACACTGGAGATATAAGGATGTTAATCCCTCGTTAACCTCTTTGAGCCTTGAAGTAGGAGTTTTTTTTTTAGAACCCTCATCTTAACCTGGGGCAGGGTAGGTTTCAGTTAAACCGATCAAGCACTTAGACTCTCGAAAAGGAAGAGCAAACCTTCGAGAATTTATCCTTAGCATCTTAAGAAGTCCAATACAATGACTATCCCTCGGTTACCTAAGGAATGGGGCAGTCACGAGCCTTTCAAAAGATTCACACGACTTGTGCATAAAAGAATATTCAAAAAATAAGAGCCCGCTAAGTCAAAACCTATGAAGGAGACTTAGGCAAAACTGGGGCATCCCGCTGGACTCCAAAGTCAGATCAAAAGACGTCGTCCAGGCAAAAGTTAGGGAATAAGAACAACAAACCAGTAGTTTTTTTAGAACCCCTAGTAAAAAACAAGATCGTGAAATAGGTGAGTGACTGCCATGTCCAAAGCCTTGATAAGTTCTCGACCATAGCAAATCCGCTTGAGATATGAGTGCTCGTATCCGATTAACTGAATTAGGATTGGAGAACATCACGAAGAATGGGAGGGTACAAATATAACTTTGAGCCTTTATCCTTTGTTTCTTAAACCGTGAACCGAGCCACGATACAACCTTTAAAAGACCTAATTGAAGTAGGATTTCGGTTGAAAGCATACTCGACAAGATCACGTTTCCTGACTCCTACGAGCTATGCTCAGAAAAATTCATGTCGGCATTATAATTAAAACTTGTATCCTGACTAGTGATTTCGGTCACAAGTTATTGCGATATCTTTTTTCAAAACAAAAATTCAAGACAAATATATGTGTACATTGACAAGCTCAGGATAGGCATTTCAGGCATGACGACTTTGCTTGATATCTTAGAGAATTACATATGGACATAACCCGTGGAACTTGAAGATCCTGCTAAACAGGGGCAGGCAGTTTCCCAATTCGCTTACCAACGTGAATCTGACGTTCTTAAGAGCTATTTCTCAAAGATTTCGTCGTAACACAATTAAGTTGTGCCTGTTATGTCGAGACCTGACAAATCTCTCAAAGAGTTTGAAAACAGTGGGGCAACCAGACTCCGTGTTCTCTATAAAATCCTCTTGAGATGACCATGCCTCACAACACAGGTATCCTGGGGCACCGTGTTTTTTAAAAGAAACAAATGGCGACTACTACAAGGTCCTTCGAGATCAAAACCATGTGGTTTCACAACCCTTCTTCGTACACCCGAGGGATTTTACTCACGGCGGCCTTCATTCCCCAGTAAATCTCAGTGTTGCAGAAACACTTTTAAACTATTGCCTCATCACAGTCCCCAGCGAGACTATAAGCTGGCAACTTTTTTTCTTGGGTAACTCGAAAGTATCCCTCAGGTTTTCTTCTCCCCATGTGAAGACATGATACTGTGCACCCAGGCAGATTACTTTCCCCCCAGAGAATTCAGAACTTTAAAACCAGATATGGTTCTACCATTGATCTTTCTTACCCATGATTGACGTATTGGTTGTAGAGAACGCAGGGTATCCCCGTCGAGATGTTTATTTCATCTCTCGTCCTGTCTCTAGTCTGTTCGTTAGTATACGCAAGGGCATAAGCATCACATGCCTATTTCATCACATATTCATTACATATTCATTACATATTCATTACATATTCATTACATATTCATTACATACTCATTACATATTCATTACATATTCATTACATATTCATTACATATTCATTACATATTCATTACATATTCATTACATACTCGTTACATACTCATTACATACTCATTACATACTCATTACATACTCATTTCATAACATCTTGCAGATTTAAACTACATAGACGTTAACATCCATTCATATTAACATATTCATTAACATACGCGTTAACATGCATAGGTACATTGTGTCTCCATCATCGGTCGTTACCGCCGAGTAACTGGGTTCGTCCATTCTCTTCAAATAGATTGTCATCCCTAAGCATAAAATACCTACTTGTTTCCAGTTTCCCCACAGAGCTCGATCCTCGTGGATGACGGTTACTTCAGCTATCTTTCCTCGCCAGGATAAGATATCTACCCTTCGAGATCATTCCCTCGATGGAGTCTTGATTACCAGTCTTCTTTCTAGCTCAATCCTAGATTGAACCTCGGTCTAGTCGGTCGCTGAGCCCAACCGGACGTGCATTTATTTTGCACCATCTAAAGGTTTTCACCATACCATAACAGATACGCGGCTGTTCTCGCCCGAGAAGTTTATCACCATACCCGGACGTGCATTTATTTTTGCACTATCTTTCAACCGCAATCCTTTACAGATACATGCCAGTTCACGCCTGGAAAATCTATCAGTACAACACTTTACAATCCTACATCTTACAGCATCGGTATGCGACATTTCTCGCCTGAGAAACCTGTCGATATGACAACCTTACACAACCAGATACGCACCTGTTCTCGCCTGAAAAGCTTATCATCATCTGTTATCACCTCTACAAGCAGTTCTTACATGAGAGGCTTATTATTTCTACTCTTGCAAATAAGCGACATCTCTCGCCTAAGAAGCCGATCCTATCTTCGTTATGACTCGCAGCAAATGGCCATCTCCATTGAGCAGTTGGGCTTCCATTTTACCTGTCGTCTTGAAGTATGGGGAGGTTTGAACCAAATCGTATTTAGGAGAGCATGATCTTGAAGTACGGGGAGGTTTGAGCGGAATCATATTCAGGAGAGCACGATCTTGAAGTATGAAGAAGTTCATTTACCCTTTAGTAAAAGAAGGAGCGGAATCATATTCAGGAGAGCACGATCTTGAAGTATGAAGAAGTTCATTTACCCTTTAGTAAAAGAAGGAGCGGAATCATATTCAAGAGAGCACGATCTTGAAGTATGAAGAAGTTCATTTACCCTTTAGTAAAAGAAGGAGCGGAATCATATTCAGGAGAGCACGATCTTGAAGTATGAAGAAGTTCATTTACCCTTTAGTAAAAGAAGGAGCGGAATCATATTCAGGAGAGCACGATCTTGAAGTATGAAGAAGTTCATTTACCCTTTAGTAAAAGAAGGAGCGAAATCATATTCAGGAGAGCACGATCTTGAAGTATGAAGAAGTTCATTTATCCTTTAGTAAAGAAGAATCAAAATCGTATTCCAGGCGCCGACCTTAAATATGAGAAGATTTATATATCAGATAAGCAGCAGCCTCTTTATTTGAGTGCTTATCCATTCAGGGCATTTCCCATTAAAGTCCATTTATTTTGGCATACCGCCGGTCTTTACCTTGTATATTTGATACGGATTTCCGAAAAGTCCGTTCGATCCCATCACGAAGGATAGTTTATAGAAGCTTAGATGTTATTCTTTGCTCAATGCTCCAGCATTCTGTAATCGATCTTGCAAGCTGTGTAGGTCCATGTTACTTTTACATTCCCAAATGGAGGTCATCTCATAGGTGCCATCTCCATTTAAGGATCTTATTCCTAAAGTCCATTTATTTTGGCATACAGCCGGTTTTTACCCTGTATATTTGCTACGGATTCCCGAAAAGTCCGTTTGATCGTGTCACGAGAGATAGTTTACAGAAGCTTGGATGTTATTCTTTGCTCAATGCTCCATGCATTCTGTGGTCGATCTTGCAATCGTACGTGATCCAGATTTACTTTTAGATTCCCAGTGGAGGCCGTCTCACAGGTGCCACCTCCATTTGAGAATCTCGTTCCCGTTCTAAAAATGACAATTGGTCGTGGTCGCACCAGTTGACCATCATTTTAGAATTCCCCAGGGTTGTACTGTGTCCCAGCGCGTCGTTTCCCCAGTGTGTTTCTTCTCGTAGCGTATGTCCCTGTGTCGTCGTATTCGGCAGCATTTCCGCATCCATCATTCCAGCATACGCATCATATTCACTGCATCATCTACATTAATCTGTCCTCGCTTTGTCCATAGCACTGCATATCGCCGCATATAAGAGCAAAATTTTCGGTTATCTATATTTAAATCCCTCCACCATGATTCCTCGAGTCTCCGTCACTCAAATCATCTGGTGTAGCTATTTAAATAGGGGCAACTGTAATACCCCAAATTTTACCCTTACATTTAGTCAGCCATTTCGCATAGCATTTCATTTTTGCATCCATTAATCACTAACCAATCATTGAGCGCGATTTGTTTTGCAGGAATTACTCCTAGGGGCGTTTTGGTCATTTTGAAGCATAATTCGTAATTTTGGGCCCAATGAGGTTTTATTCCTGAGTCATTTATTTACGTGGTTTGATTATGTTAAGATATCAGTTTGGTTTGGTTCAAGGCGATGCGAGAATCTGATCTGTGGAACATGGTTTTAACAAGAATTCATTCTTCTATCTTCCAGTTCATTTTAGAGGGAAAACAGTGAAAACTTCGACTGATTAATGGAGCTTATTAATGTTGAAGGTATTAAGCTTATTATGCAAGATTGGATCGAATTAATTTCAACCTTTATTCAGGGGTGTTTGACTGGTGAGGTTTAATCGGATGTTGAGGTGTTTGCAAATTAAATCATGGAAAAGAAATTGGAAAATGATTTTAATAGAATATGTGAAGTTCATTCATAATATTTTATTATTATTATTACAAATTGTAAAGTAAAGTTGGATAGAAATTTGAAGTTTATTCATATCATGATTTACAAAGAGGAAGTAATTTGGATAAAGAATATTATTGAATTTATTCATAATATTTTTATTACAAGTTACAAAAGAGAAATGAAATTGTATTTCCTAAAGAGTCCTAAATCCTAAAGATTTCTAAGTGTTCTTCGTGATGTCCCTCGATCTTCACCGCAAATCTCCGATTAACCTGCACAAAGAGAAACAAAACAAAACAGAAGCAGGAAAGGGTTAGAAGTTTGTTTTCGACACTCTCAGAACAGCGTCATCATCGAGTGCCGGGAGTGGCACAACCGAAGCTGCGTCCTACCCCCGTTACTGACCCGCGCCGTTGGCGTCAGATCAAATAACATCTGTTCTTATCATGCGGGACATCCGAGAGATAGAAGTGATAAAAGAAGCGGGACTGATTCGCTTTTGCCGCAATTGGATTTCCAAACTGATACAAAGGTAAATTTGGACTCAGACCCGGATGCCGGCAGGTCTGAATCGTTTGGTTTTCGAAAATTTCCAACACCTGAAATTCCACAACAGCATCAGTACAAAATTGATAACAGAACTCAAAGCCAAAACAGTTCATAAGCTGCATAAACAAAACAGCAACCAGGCAAAAGGAAATCCCGCACCAGTTCAATCGTGAAAAGACACAAAGAAACAAATCTGCCACAAAAGTTCAGAATGCAAACCAAACTGCATCAGAACAGCACTCGTAACAGCACCATCAAAATCACAACAGCAGCCATGTAATGAACCAAATGCAAACTCAGCTCACAAATCATCATGGAAGCACATCAGCAACATCAATATCTGAAGTCCACAAGCCTCACAGTAAAGTTCAAGGCTCACAATGCAAAGGTGGTTCGCAAGACGCTCTATCCCAATTAACTGCATCCAGCTTTGATAGCCAATCCCACGACGAATCTCAAAGGGTCAAAGTTCATGAAATATCACCAGCATATCAGTTCACATAACATCGGTAATTCAGTTCAAAAATAAGCCAGCACATGTGTTACCACCAATGCAAGAAGCCGGGCTCAGCTATCGCACATCATGGCCCAACATAATCAATCTGAAAACCAACAACCAGATGCTATCCTGCTCGCAACACGAGCAACAACATAGGATTGTAGTGTCTTTTCCGAACGGCTCAGACGAACTGTCATCATCGTCGCGCAACCCTTCCCGGCGGCGTCGACCCGACAATGTCCATCCTGAAAGAAGAAGAGGAAAAGTTAATTCACAGTGGAAAAAACCGAAGGTACAGGACATGAGCTCGGTGCAAACGTCATCGCCCAACACAAGTTGAATTCAGGTTTGAAAGGAAAGACAAAATTAAGCTCGTGTGCAAGAGGACCAACTCCGATTACAAGAGAGAAGTAGAGGCCTGTTCAGAGACATAAGATCTCATCAGCAAGATCAGGGAAATTCATCAGAAAAAACAGGGCATCAGCAATCCATATCCAGTCCATCAAAACCAAACCAGTTCAGATATCAAACAAATCAAATCAAAATCCAAAGCAATGTCCAAACGAAATCAAAACAAATCGGTTCAGATATCAAACAAATCAAATGAAATCCAAGCGAATCCATATCCGAAAATAGGGAATCCTGAAAAGGGAAAGTCCAAATCAGATGAGATCAAACATATCAGAAAAAACAAAATCCAATCTCATCAAACCCCAATCAGATCTTAAAAAAGGAAATAAGATTCAATCAGATCGAAAAAATCAATAGTAACGCAAATCCACTGGTATCAAAAGGCCCAAAAGAGATAATCAGAGAGATATAAAAAGGGGTAAGATCACCTCGTTGAAACCCTAGAAAAAACGGCGATCAACAATCACAAGCGAAACCCTAGGCGGCGCGAACGAAGACGACCGCGAACTCAGACGAAAGCATCAACGTCATCATCGTTCATAGAATCACCCAACATAAACCGTGAGTCATCAAAATAGACTGATACACACCGAACGGAGGAGATCGCCGTCGCCGTTCATTACGAACGCCGGGCAACCAACACTCCCAGCCTCATAAGATTCATCATCGGCCGTCGGAAATCACCAACAATCGCCGTTTCCAACCCTTAAACGTAAGCCATCGCATGGACACTGATTTCTGCTGAGCTTTCTTTGTTTTGTTTTTTTCCCAGCATATTATGAGGAAGAGAATCGCAGCAAAAACGATGAAAGACGGAAGCAAGAGCGAGAGAAATCAAATCGCGAATGAGGGCGATGAATGAGAGAATAGGCGCCGCGAAGAGGAGAGGGTTCTGAAACCCTAATCGTGGCTTTGTGTTACTTACTAACCGGGTTGGGTCCGGGAGTGATGACCGGCCCAACCCCTCTTATTTTTTGTTTTTTTGAAAATTTGTTTTTAAAACCTTTTTCTTTTTGTTTTTTAAGTTGTTTTTCAAAAGAACCATTTTATTTTTATAATTAAAAAACTGTTTTAAAAACCTTTTTGTGTAAATATTAAAAATAAATAAAAACTTAAAAAACCTTTTTTATAAGAAAATTAAAAAACCTCTTTTCATATAATAAATAAAAACTTTTTTTCAATAAATAACTTAAAAATCTTTTTTAAAATATCTAGGTTAAAACCTTTTTTTAAGATTAAATTTAAAATATTTTTTCTAATTAACATTACTCTTTCTTTTTTATAGATTCATTTAACATCTCTTTCAAAACAACAAAAATCTCCAATATTGCATTTTTTTCTCCTGACTCGTCCCATTACGGTCTAACTTTGTTTACTAACGGTGTTCATCATTTGCAGCTCGTGTTTACTACTATTGTGTGGTTGGTTTATTTTTCATCATTATTGTAACTGCTTCTCGGTTGTAACCTCGCGAATCCTAATAATCGCGCTTTAACTCCTGCCTTTAGATTTCCGCTTGCATGGTTAAATTAGGACATTATTCTCTGATTGCATGATTCAATTTCTCCCACATTCATCAATTATTCTGTCACTACACACATCCGAAGGTTAGGTCTAGCTTTTGGTCGCCGTCCCAATAGTCCTCAACCTCAAAACTTCAAACCCTTACAACCTCATAAACCCTAATTTTCATACATGTCTCGCTGCAGGCAGATTTACAATTTTACCCATAGCATTAGGTCAAAGAGCCGCCGCGCTCATTTTAGGGTTTCCCGCCGCGGAATCCCTAACCTAATTTAACCCTAATTACAACTTAACAATTCAACGTAGAGATTTGGAGTTTCTACACTCCACGTAAGCGTGTCCTTAAGATGCGTTTATTCCCCTTGAGACCTTGACCACAGTCAAGAAGTCTCTAACCTCCCTTTTGAGGGGAACTACGATTACTCTGATTCCACTCCCGTAAGGATACGTAGGCACAAGATGCGATGTCTTGCCGAGTAAACTTAGAATTAACCCCTTAGGTCTGTTTTTTCTCACTTTTAATCCTTTGTACATATACCTTAAGCAAATGAATAAAGCAAATAGTAAACATCTGAACAAAAGGTTCCTGTAGAGTACTACAGAAGTTTAGGATGCTAATAACTTCCCTAATCTTAACCAACCCCCGAACCCTAGATCTTTCCCCGCATTGTGTTTACGATGCAAAATAGGTTTTCCCTCTTTTGACCTTTTCCTTCGGATAAATCAAAGAGCGGTTGTGAATTGAATTGCGATTCAAACTCATTAATAGTTTGTGATCCTATTTCCACCGCAACAGGTGTCTTTCCGTCTATCCTTAGACGATGTGAGTATGGATTATGGGTGTCTTTCCGTCTATCCTTAGACGATGTGAGTATTGGTATTTTCCTTCGGGATGGGTGTCTTTCCGTCTATCCTTAGACGATGTGAGTATTGGTATTTTTCTTCGGGATGGGTGTCTTTCCGTCTATCCTTAGACGATGTGAGTATTGAATTTTTCCTTCGATTTGGGTGTCTTTCCGTCTATCCTTAGACGATGTGAGTATTGGCATTTTCCTTCAGGATGGGTGTCTTTCCGTCTATCCTTAGACGATGTGAGTATTGGTATTTTCCTTCGGGATGGGTGTCTTTCCGTCTATCCTTAGACGATGTGAGTATTGAATTTTTCCTTCGGGATGGGTGTCTTTCCGTCTATCCTTAGACGATGTGAGTATTGGTATTTTCCTTCGGGATGGGTGTCTTTCCGTCTATCCTTAGACGATGTAAGTATTGGTATTTTCCTTCGGGATGGGTGTCCTCTCCGTCTATCCTTAGACGATGTGAGTATTGAATTTTTCCTTCGATTTGGGTGTCTTTCCGTCTATCCTTAAATGATGTGAGTATTGAATTTTTCCTTCGGGATGGGTGTCTTTTCGTCTATCCTTAGACGATGTGAGTATTGAATTTTTCCTTCGGGATGGGTGCCTTTCCGTCTATCCTTGGACGATGTGAGTATATTTCTCTTCCTGTCTATCAGTAGGCGATGTGAGAGGATCAGGTGTTTTGTTGCAACCCTCAGGTTTGTTATCTGTGGTATCACGCAGGTAACTGGCGTTAAAATCAGGAGTTCTTTACCAGATGATTGATCAGTTTGTTACCGCGACGACTGGACTCGGTTTTCTAGATTTTATTCCCCAAGCAGTTTTGCAGTATATTCTCACGGTTGGCAAATTTCAGGGTTCTATTAGTATTCAACCGTCTTCTACCTTTGAATGTTTGAAAGATGAGCGCTCTTCACCCATTTCGGTCTAAGCCGCTTGAATAGGGGCAGCTGTTGCACCCCAAAATTTGACCAACCGGGTCCCACTTTCGGTTTATGCTTCGACGCATTTTCGCATTCGCATTCGCATTTACATACTGCATATAGCGCATTTCTTCAATCATGGTGATTTTATCGGGATTACAGCCCTGTTGTCGCTTTTCGGGTATCTCAGACCGGTTCGGATAATCGGAGGTTATTTTGAGAAGTCGCGCGCTTCCTGGGTGTTTTCAGTTCGCAGTGATTTTTTTGAGATTCTTGGTGTCCGGGTTTACTATTTGCTTCGATCCGGTCTTGCGCTCTCTTTTATGTTGGTTATCTGCCTTTGATTGCATTTTTTAGGATTTAATAGCCTTTTTATAGATTTTAAATAGGTTTTATAGATTTTCTAGAATTTAAATAGCTTCTTTTAATATTTTTAATAGTTTTAAATCTTTTTAGAATTTATAAATTGTTTTAAATAGATTTTTGAATAAATTTCTTTTTTAGATATTAAGTCATGTCTTTTAGATAATAGAATAAATAGAGTTTATTTTTAATATAGATTTAATCTTTTGTTAGATATTAATTTATTTTATTAGGTTTAATATAGATTAATAGATTTTCTCTTTTTTAGAAATTAATAGATTTTTTAAAACCTTTTAAAATATTAATAGTTTTTTTTATAGATTTTCTTTTATAGGATAATAAATAGTTTTTAGATATATTTTTAATATAGGTTTTAATAGTTTTTAATAGATATTAGTTTAGAGTTTTGATTGTTTTAATTTTGATTAGAATATTATTAGGTTTCATTAATTGCCATTTTCATTTTAATTGGTCCTTTAATCTTTTTCCATTGATTCACGTTCAGCATCATACTAATCATATCCATAACCATCCATTAGTCCTCATTAATCCATTAGGTCATTTTAATTTTGTATTAATTTGTTCATTATCCAGTATTAGTCTCAGTATTAAGTCATTGGGCTTTTTGTCCATGCATATCACAAGGCCCAGTTCAAACGAGTCCACTTGCCAGCACTATAAAGTTGTCACCACGTGTTGGATCCAGAGGAGGCCACCTCATAATCCCCACTCCCAGAATTCAGCCACGCGTATTCCACTATCTCTCCCCACACACACGTGGCCTTCATGCACTCCATCTCCCTGACACTTGTTCGCTCCTCCTCCCTCACCGGATGCATGGCCGCCGGCCATGCAACCACCGTAGCCCCCAATCGCCGGCAGCCGTAACCAACCCGTAACCTACTCCGGCCACCACAACTGTTCGCCGGAAAACCCAAACTTCGCCAGAAAACTCAAAAAACCCAGAATTCATCTCCTTTCTCTAATCTTCATCTTTCTCCTCCGATCCTCTTCATCATCAACGTTTAAGTGTGCATAGGAAAGACTTCAACATTCATCATCACCAAGAACTTCATCGTTCTCTTCATATTATTTTCCAGAATCCTTCAACCTTCATCAACAATCTTCATCGTTTCTTCAACGTTTCCAGAACTTCCTCAAGAACGTTCGTCATCATCAATCTGCAAGATCTCCAGCAACCTTCATCATCCTTGTGAAGATTTTCAAGAAGCTTCCATCAATGTTCTTCGCGTTCATCATATCTTCCAGAAACGATCTTCGTCAAGATCTTCAACTGTTCTTGCAGTTTTTTCCAGGCCTTCATCCAAGCATCATCAAAGTGCATCACTGGTTTCCAGAACCTCGAGATTTTACCAGATCTCCGTGTGATCCTCATCCGACCTCCACCACGAACCTTCATCCTCCGCCATGAGCGATTCACCAAGAGTGTTCACTATCATCTCTAGATTCAGCTTTCAAGATCCTCAGATCTCTCTCGATCTATAGCATGCAGTCTGAAATCTCCATAGCAATCATCATCCATTCGTTGTTCGTTCTCCAGAAACGCTAACACTCTTCAGATTCCTTCGTTAAGCATCAAGATCTTCGTCTAGATTGTCGAAGTTCATCGTTTCAGGAATCATCACCATCCTTATCATCATGCGAAATCTCCAGAAGTCATAAATCATCGTCCAAGATCGTCCTCATCTTCGCTCGACAAATCTTCAAGAATCTTCTTCCACATGCATCTTCGAGGACATCCACAGGCGGATCCAGATTTTTGTTCGTGGCATTTCGTTTGGTTGTAGGTCGGAAGCGAAGTTGAGATTGAGGGGTTGGAGTGTGGGGAAGAGATTGAGTGAGAGAGGCTGAGGGCGGCGCAACAAATGGATGAACAGTGTTCAAGAGAAGAAAATTGGAATTAGGGTTTTGAGGGTTAGGGCCGGACCATGTGTGAATTGGGCCAGGCCCAATCGTTTCACTTACAACACCCCCAGTTTCCATGACATCCTCCGTTTTTTGCCTGCTAATGGACCTGGGCTGGGCCCTTCGCTATACCCCCTCCGTTTCTGTGAACACCCCCCCTTGCATGTGTGTGTTTGTTGAGATCTTGGGTTGGGCCCATGCTGCTGCTGTCTTGTTTTTTATTACTTAACACATCCCCTGTAATAACTACACACCCCCTTCCCTTTATATTTTCTTTTCTATTTTCTTTTATATGGTTTTTGTTGCTTTATATAGAAATATGAGAATAAAAAAAATATGTGAAAAAAAAAGGAAGTGTAAAAAGAATAGTTGAAAAGAATATATGGTGAGAAAGAATATTGAAAAAGAGAAAAAGAAAAAGAGTGAAAAATATATGAAAAAAATAGAGAAAAGAATATTATAAAAATATGTGAAAAAAAAGTATGTGGAATATAAGGAAAAAGAATAAAGGATATTGAGAAGAAATGAAAAAATGTGAAAAGAAATATTGAGAAAAAGAAGATAAAAATATTCAGCTTCACTTCAATTCTTTTAGGACAATTTTTCATAGAGTTTGTTTCACCTTTTTAGAGGTAGTTTAGACGTCCGCTTGTTAGGGGACTTTTTCATTTGATTTTTCCATGATGAATAGGATAGGGTTTTTTAGGAGTTTATTTTTCAGTTCTCAATCATTGTAACCATTTTTCAGAATGTTAATAAAACGAGATTTGAGCTGTGGTCCCGAAGTAGCCGAACTACAGCTGCTCTGATTTCTCGTACCAGACGAGAATATGTAGGCATAGGATGCGATATCCTGGCGAGCACACTAACAACTAACCTTCTGTTCTCTCGCTGCTGTGCGATCGAGACTTTCCCGCTGACGACTGATGTTATCCTTTTCTCTTGCCCGAGCGCATTTGAGACCAGACCGTAGTTTTTCCCATAGGTTCTCGTACCTTTAAAACCAGTTTAATTTCTCACTCCTGTGTGAGAACACCTTTGCTTACCCGTAGTTAGCCTGAACTACGAAAGCTCTGATCTTCCATGCTGTGTGGAAGTACGTAGGCACAAGACGCGAAGTCTTGGCGAGCCAATTTCCCCGTAGTCCCGAACTACGTTGACTTTGACTTTCTCTCTTGAGAATATGTAGGCATAGAGTGCGACGCTCTATCGAGTCAATTCCCTTCCGTTTAGATTTAGCAGCCGTAGATAGATTGTTTTTGCATCCTTTAGACAACCCAAGCAAGCGTGGATCCCGTCGAGTACGACGGACGTGAGGGGTGCTAATACCTTCCCCTTGCGTAACCGACTCCCGAACCCAGGTTTTGGTTGCGATGACCATACCTTTCCCGTTTTTTGCGAGGTTTACTTCGAGCATTTCCTTTCCCTCCTTTGGGATAAATAACGCACGGTGGCGACTCTTTTGTCAGCCGGCGCCGATTTTCGCAGTAGCGACATAACTCGAGAAGCCATCCATGAAGGAGAATACGGAGAACTGAGCAGTGTTATCAACCAGCACATCGATGTGAGGAAGTGGAAAGTCATCTTTCGGGCTCGCCCTATTCAAATCACGATAGTCTACACACATTCGCACTTTACCGTCTTTCTTCGACACTGGCACAATATTAGCGACCCATGAGGGATATTTTGTAACAGCTAGGAAACCAGCTTCCCACTGTTTTTGAACTTCCTCCTTGATCTTCACATCCATGTCCGGTCTAGTTCTTCTGAGCTTTTGTTTAATAGGCGGACATTCCTCTCGCAGTGGCAGACGGTGAACAACCATATCCGTCTCCAACCCAGACATATCCTCGTACGACCAAGCAAATATATCACTGTACTCCTTGAGCATCTCACCCAACCTTTTCTTGATGTCGCTCTACAGCGCAGCCCCTATACGTATGTTTCTCACAACCTCTTCCGACCCCAAATTGATAATCTCAATGACTTCCTCATGAGACAGAATGATTCTTTCTTCTTGTTTCAATAACCAGGTCAACTCTTCTGGCACGTCGCCATCTTCAACAATCTCTTCCTCAGCCTGAAATACCGGGTGCTCGAAGTCGAAGTGATTCATAGGCGGTTCATAGATGTCATCTGAAATAGTAATCCTGCAAAGGAAATGGTTAAATGCTTCAAAACGCAGCCAAAGCAAATAACCACATTGCCATTTTATTGTAAAAGACAAAAACAGGAAAAACAGGGATCACGACATTTGTATATGAAAAACGCCTTTATTTCATGATTAAACAATGTAATGTACATAACCAAATGGCCCTAAGCAAAATCACTATGCCCCGGGTAGGACACAGGATTACTCAACAATTAAGAAAATAAATCATTACTATTTAGTTGTCACAAGAACAGTTTCCTGGATAGACCAATTGAAGAGACTTTGTCCTGGCACGCTTGGCTTGATCCACGCGTCCATATCACAGTCGCTATCTCCGTCTTCAGCATCGGAAATAGCATTGATAGTCTCGAAGCTCACGCCATTTGGGGTAATGGTTATCGACCCTCTGAACTTGGGCGCTCCTGAAGAGGATGCTGATGACGAAGGATGATATCCAAGCCCGAACTTGTCATTCTTCACGGGAATCTCCAACACCTGACCCCAACCCTTGGTTTTGCCTGCCTGCACTAGAGCCTGAGCCTATTTGTAGGATGACACCGCCACATGTGATATTTTGCTGGAACCCTGAGCTCTGTCTTTAATTCGCAACCCTTCGAAGGCTTGACAGGGTGTTTCGTGTATTTCGCCGTCGACCTCGACATATTTGAACGAAGACAAATGGCTAACCAGAATATCTTCCTCTCCACAAACAGTGACGACACTATCCCCAACCATATACTTCAGCTTTTGGTGCAATGTGGATGTGACTGCCCCGGCAACATGAATCCATGGGCGCCCAAGAAGACAACTGTACGCTGGTTGGATGTCCATTACATAGAATTCAGTTTCAAATATTTCAGGCCCCACCTGCAACGGTAATGTTATTGATCCAAAAACTGTCCTTCTCGTTCCGTCGAACGCTCTCACCACTAAATCGTTGGGCGTGCAGATAATCCCCCTGATATCCAATTTCATCATGGCTTTCTTCGGTAGCACATTCAGGGAAGATCCAGTGTCTACTAAAACATGGGACATGACCGTGCCCCGGCATTCCACTGACACATGCAATGCCATATTGTGCTCTCGCCCTCTCGGAGTCAAATCAAAGTCTGCGAAGCCCAAACTGTGCCCCGCATTGACATGCGCCATCACCCCTTCTAACTGATTAACAGAAACTTCTTGAGGAATGAACGACGTGTCTAGAATTTTCAGCAAAGCGTTTCGATGGGCCTCGGAACATAATAACAATGATAGGATGGAAATTTTTGACGGCGTTTGCTGGAGGTGCTCAACAATTTTGTAATCACTTTTACGAATGAGCCTCATAAACTCCTCCACATCCTTAAGTGACGTTTCCTTCTCATTCGACTGAGAAGGACCACTCTCAGTTACCTTGGCTTTACCTTTGGCTACTCTTTCTGCCTCTACCTCGGGCGACGTGAAGATTCTTCCGCTTCTGGTCATACCCCCTGTTCCGACAACACTATCTACAACCCCAGCTGGTTGTCCATTGACTTCAATTTTCTCACCATCGCAATATACCTCCAACCCGTAAGTCCACGACACTGCTTTAGTACTCTCAAAAGGAACTGGTCCTGCTTTGGTAATTGTGATTGTCGGCCGCCTGGCGGGCGCCGTTATCGTTATTGTTTTCCTCGGAATCGTCATCGTTGCAACATCGTTCGGCTCATCACACAACGCCTCTACAGGCTTTTCAATCGTGGTTCTATCAAATTGCAAGGTACCTTCATCCATCATAGCCTGAATACCCTACTTCAACTCATTACAACCCTCTGGATGGGTCCAACAATCCAAGCAAAATTCATCACAACCCGGGAACACACCCCCTTTTAACAACGTGCTTTTAATCTCACCCAATGGTGTCTTCAGCTCATTGACATCCATCACTAGATTCAGATTTTCCTCCGTCAAGATGGCATTTGCCCCATGATTGGGCATAGGCTGTTGTACAATATTTGGACCCACTTGTCCAAAGTTGATAGCTTTGCTGTCCAGCAAATCCTGAACTTTGTGTTTAAATGCCTGACAAGCTTCTATATCATGCCCGGGTGCCCCGGAATGGAATTCGCAATGCTTGTTGGCATCATACCCATAAGGGAGTACCACCCTTGTAGGTGGTGCCAAAGTCCTCTTTTCAACCAAGTTCAACCCTAGCAGGGTCTGGAGGAGTTCTGCATATGTGGAAGGAGGTGCGTCGAACACTCTCTTCGGTCTCGCATTTTGTACCTTTCTCTGACCAGGATTCTGTCCTTGTTGCTGCTGTGGTTGTTGTTGTTGTGGCTGCCTTTGTTGAGGAAGCGGGATAGTGACACTAGCTATCTGTTGCGGCTGAACATACTGATTTCTTCCTCTGCCCCTGCCCCTGCCACCAAACACGGCACTAGTATCACCTTGTCGTCTACCACCAAATGCTTTTCTGGCACCTCCTGCTGAAGTAGACTCACCAGCTTGGAACCTTCCAACTTTAATCCCGTTCTCGATCATCTCCCCCACAAGAATCAAATCTGAGAAACTGCTCAATGACACACTAAACAATTTTTCGTAGAACACCCCCGTAAATGTCCCAATGAACATGTCATTCATCTCCCTTTCAATTAAAGGAGGATGCACCCTCGCTGCCATATTGCGCCATCTTTGCACATATTCTTTAAAACTTTCCCCGTTTTTCTGTGACAACCCCTGCAATTGGACCCGGTTTGGCGCCAGATCGCTGTTGTATTTGTAATGTGTCACGAAAGCATCAGCCAATTGCTTCCAGGTTTTGATCTGCGTGGGCTCCAGCCCCATATACCATTCAAGTGAAGGTCCTGACAAGCTATCCTGAAAGAAATGCATGAGCATCCTTTCATCATCTGAATACGCGGACATTCTCCTGTAGTAAGAGCGGACATGGACTTTAGGGCAGGTATCCCCTTTGTACTTGTCGAATGTGGGAGCCTTGAATTTCTACGACACCCTCAGCCCTGGTACCAAGCCCATTGTAGTCATATCCAAACCGGTGGAGTTCTGACTCACTACCCCCTTCATCTGTTCTTCAAGCATTCTGATCCTCTGCACAGGATCAACAGGTCTTTTAAATCCCACACCTCTTCCAGAAAAGGCGTCCTCCTGGCGGTCTTCGCCCCAATTCACATTTTCATTTCCATATCCATCATAACCAGTGTTGCGACCAAACCCTTGCTGATTGATCATGGGACCTCGTCCCCCGTTACTGAAACCCTGGTTGACCCTAACAGGTCCAAACCCAGTGTTGACAGGAATCACCCCAGCACCACTCATATTACCAAATCCACCATACCCCTGGTTAGCGTTACCGAAACCGTCGTAACCGAAACCCTGAGTATTGAAGCCGAACTTCCTGTCCTGATGGACGTAATCAAATCCCTGATTATTGTAGCCGAAACCATTGTTGCCAAAACCAATACCGCCATTGTTGTTACCACCGCCTTGGTTGGCGTCCCTAAATCCAACATTGTTAACAACAGTCTCATTTCCATTCCCTGTGTTACCATTGCCAGCGCCAACGCCATCGTTTACAACCACAACAGGTGGGGTCACTATAGGTGGAACCACAGGCGTAGGGGGCCCATCCTCCGGAATAGTCTCAACGTGCGCAGAATTGTGGTCATTGTTGCCATTCCCATTAGTCCGCGTCAGCAGCGGCTGTACCAAAGTCTGGAGGCTCTCCTGGCCCTTAGCAATGTTCTCCATTACTTGCATGAACAGATTCAGCTTCTCGCGGATTTCCTGCATCTCAACTTGGACTTGATCCATGATTCTCTTGCAGTTGTTTCGGGTTGAGTAGCGGTGGACTCTTTGTTCGTCAATCCTAAAAAACCTGAAGATGCAAGAAATAAGATACAAATTCGAGAATACCGGTCATGCAAGATGAATGCAGATGCAAATGTGTAAATATGCTACAGGTTATATTCCCCCCGATTCTAGTTTCGGAGAGAAAGCCATCACGACAATGGAGTCCCCATCAAGCAAGCAAAGAATCAGAAAACCCTCATATATAAACAAATGCCAAGAGGCTGAGTACAAGAGTACAACTGAATACAACTGAAAAGACCTCGGCCAACAAACCTGGCGATGGTCAAGATACAAGTACAAATAACAAAAGCAAGGCAAAGATAAATCAGACCAAGTGGCGCTCTCTGACGTCTTCCAATATCCTCAATGTCTCTGAACGACCCAGTCTGGAGATTAGCTCTTGTATCAGTAAGGCATGCCGCTCGGCAGTGGATCTCAGCTTTTTGGCGTCGTCCTGGCAGGTTCCTTCGCTAGAACCCTCATCGAGTCTGCATCTCTTGGAGTCGGCCTCCATTTCATAACCTCTCAGCTTCTTGTCAAGGTCATTTTCTCTAAGCTCAACAGTGCTCCTAAGTGATGTCTCTTCGGCAATCTTTGCGTCTTGGGCTCTAATCTACGCCTCTAGCGTGACAATCTGCAGCTTCAGTTCGTCTTCACGCTCCTTCCGCTTGGTAAGCGTGGCATTCCACAACGTTTCCCACCTGCTGAGGCGGGAATAAGCTTTGCTTAAAAGTTCCTTCTTGGAAGTAAGCACCTTGCTAACACCGTTCAAGGCTATTCCCACTTTTTCTTTCTTGTTGGTCTCCTTCGTCAACTCTGAACCCAACTTATTAATCAATTCAGTTTGTTCCCTCACAGTGAAGGTAGCTTCATTCTTCTCATGACGCAACTGGAAGATCTCTTTCTCTAACTCATCATTGGCTTTCTTCAATTCTTCGTTTTCGGCCAACAATTTGTTATAATTCTCACTCTCTACCGAAGTAGGTACCTCAATCATTGGAAGATACAGGGGTTCCGCAGAAGGATAAGGCATCAAGGAAATACTAGCTCTCTCGCGGATCCAAGCCAAATAAGGATCATAAGCCTTGCTGTTGCTCTTACCAAACAAAGCTTTCCCTCTCCTATGGACGTTAGCCCATGCATGTCTCAATCTGATCAAAACAGTCGTGTCTAATAAGCCTGTGAGATACAGAGACTCCTGTATCTCCTTCTCAATAGGAGCGTCCCTCAAAGCATAACCGAACTGTCTTACCAGCAGTGAATGGTTATAGTTAATACAGCCTTTCCGTCCAATCAAAGGGACATTTGGAAAGCCACTGCAACTATATATAATATCAGTGCCAAGCATACTCCGATCAAACCAAATGATGTTCTCAGCAGACAGCCCCATCAACCGGGAAGACCAATCCAAAGTATCAACAGCACCAACAAAAGGCCCTGTCTTCGGCAGATGTCCCTGGAACCACCTGTACAAAAGAGGAAGACAGCAGGAAACATTCTTGCCACGACGTTTCTCATTCTTATAGTGAATAGAATGATAAACATCGCCCAAGAGAGTAGGATTTGGATTCTTCGAGGCAAGAATAAAGAAGGCATCTGAGTCGACAAAATCTGGCACATTAGGAAACAAGACAATCCCGTATATGCAAACAGCTAGAATGGCACTGAAAGCAACCCAACATCCACTCTTCGCACACTGTGTAGCCTTCTCAACCAGGACAGACAAGTGAAAACCATAAGCTCCGTTCAGCTTGACCAAACCTCCAGAAACTCAGAAGCGTTTAAACTGACAATCTCAGCAAGTGTAGCCAACCCAGGCTCAGCATCAACATGTATAAAGGGCATCTGGTCTAACACAGGAACTCCCAACATAGCAGAATACTCCTCCAAAGTGGGTGCTAGAATATAGTCGGGAAATAAGAAACACCTCAGCTGCGGCTCATAAAACTGCATCAAAGTATACACCTCAGTCGTCTCAAATGCGGAAGGGCTGTATAACAAACTAAACAATCTCCCATAGGATGCTCTGAACTCAACCCTCACCTTCTCATCTGCTAGAGCAACTAATCCCAGCAAGGAACTGATATCTGGTGAATGCAACCGGTAAGCAACTGTCCTCTTCAGGGACTCCATGTCTGGCCAGAAAATACACTAGAATCAGAGGGGAATGATTACACCTGCAACATAAATACACGTTAATGATATGCAAGATGAGTATGCAACAATGCAATATGCAAAAATAATGCAGCGGGGATCAAGTGACATATTGCTGAGGAGATCCATCCATAGTATATGTCTTCATAGGCTCACAATACTGCTCAAACCTGGTCTCGACAGACCAAAACGATGCTCCAGCCTGGTCTCAACAGACCCATACCAAAGCTCTGATGAAGAAACCCAGGTAACCACACATACTGATCCAAAATCAAGAAAGTCGGGTGATCTGGAGGTCAAGTTTCCTGCATGCCCCAATCCCCCTCACAGGTAGGTGTCCTATCAACTGACACAAGGTACGACATCCTATGCGGTCGTTGGCGTCACAGACTTTCAAGACTGATGATACGATACCCAGAAGGTGTGGCATCCTCATGTCCTGAAGAGGCCTCACTTAGCCAACTTCCAAATGATCGGTCCCCGGAGTCGACAATCCTCGGGTCAGACAACTTGTCGAGCCCTAAGGGCCAGGCAAGAAGCATCAAAGAGAATCTCGTCCGAGCGCAGATTTCGCGGCTAGCTGGTGCGAGCTAAGCAAGCAGGCTAACCACTACTCTCTACTTCTAAGTCTAGGTGTAACCTCAAGCCCAGGTCCGACTTATCTCTCAACAGATCACCCCCTTCCCACAACAGCAATAACAATATAAAACTGATAATAAAATGCGGAAAGTAAAGACAGAAAAGTAAATCTATACAACACCCACGGCGGAAAACAAGCGCTAGGATTGACTCGCATAGGGGATATTCCTGTCCCCAGCAGAGTCGCCAACTGTCGCTACTGCGAAAATCGGCGTCGGCTAAACAGAAGAGTCGCCACCGTGCGTTATTTATCCCAAAGGAGGGAAAGGAAACGCTCAGAGCAAACCTAACGCAAGACGGGAAAGGAATGGTCATCGCAACTAAATCCTGGATTCGGGAGTCGGTTACCCAAGGGGAAGGTATTAGCACCCCTCACGTTCGTCGTACTCTACGGGATCCACGCCTGTTTTGTAGTACGGATTGTTATTCTATCTACACTAAAGGGTCAAGGGTTAAAAGAAAATAAAATGACTCGGCAAAGTATCGCACTTTATGCCTACGTATTCCCGTCTGGAACGAGAAATCAGAGTCAACGTAGTTCGCCTACCTACGGGAAAGGAAGGGAAGGTTGCTCGCTAGGATACGACATCCTATGCCTACGTACTTTCATACAGCATGAAAGATCAGAGCAAACGTAGTTCGGGCTACGGAAGACACAGATTTGTCTGACTGTTTTTTATCTTTCTGAAAAGAAGTTTCTTCTGATTAAGAGTCCAAGCGGACAAAAATGACACTTTGATGTTTGTTTTGAATCTTTTACGAAAGAAGTGTGTGTTTTTTTTAGTATGTTCACAATCTCTGACGCACTAGAGACTATGATCTGAGAGTGACTACGTCGTATGTCACCCTAAGGGTAACATACTAAGCAGTCAGATTACTGAAGAGTGACCCTCCAGCAACCCTTTCTCAAATATGTTAAGGCTCGTAGCGTACGACATTGATTATCCTTATTACTGTGTTTGAATTGTTTTGAGATGGAAGAGAAAAAAGCTCTAAAAACCTAGGGTTTGAAAGGGGAATCAAAACTACCCTAAAGTTATCATGCATGGATAAAAACCTATTGTCTGTCATATTTCTCTCTCGCACAGAGGGAAACAGAGATCCTAGGGGATAAATGGAAAAGAAACAGATATATATAGTAAACAGTAAACATGCATGCAATGCAGCAGTACAAGCGAGGCAAGGGAGTCCCACTCAACCTCGAACCTGGGAAAACAATAGGCAAAGTGAAACAGCTTCACTTCAAACCTAAGGGGCAAGCTGAACAAGCCAACAAACAATACAGAAACAGAAACAAAATCCAACACCAGCTCTGACAGCAAAAATCCAGCTCCTACAGCTACAGTTCAAACAGCAACAGCTCTGGCAGCTACAGTTCAAACAGCAAAAAAGTTGACAATAACAACTTCAAGCAAGACCCCATCTTCACCCTTCAATGACCCCCAAGCTTTTAGATAAGCTCCTGTCTCCAAAGATCTCCAAGCTTTAGCAAGCACTGAACCCCCACAAATAGACAGCTTCAAATCGCAGCAAAACCCTAGCTTCAACAGATAACTCTCTTTGACAGGTACATGTTTTATCTTTATCAATCTTCAATGAACTTTATCTTCAATGCAATCACTCCATAAGAGAAACAATTAATAATAGATTAAGTTGAGATGTTAAGAGGCTCAGTGACAACCCAAGGAAATCACTAAGATCTTATCATAGCAAGTGAAAGGTATCCTCAAGGTTCTACCCAACCAAAGCATGCTCTACATCCCTCCTAAGGAGAGATGGAACTTCTTTGAGGGACCTTGTGTCATGGGATGGAATAAAGGCACAAGAAGCTCCCTATGTTTGAAAGAAGAAACAAGACTACTCTAATGCTCTTCCTATGTATCCTAACTCCTAAGCCTATGACAAACCCTCTAACAAAAGCGAAGTCTTCAACTCCAAGCTTCATCAAGCCATCCCAAAGCAACTTCATTTGATCTTCAAATCCTCCAAGCAAAGCCCAAGCCAAAAGCACTCCAAAATAGCCCCACACAAGCATAACCAAATCCAACACCCAAAGGAGAAACCCAAAATCATCATACAAGTTGCAAAAATCAGATAAAATACTAAAGCTTATCAGAAAAACCTAGGTAAATTTCTAAGGGAACCTAACCCTATACCCAATACCCCATAGGAATCCCAAACCCTAGATCAACCATTTAATCCTCAAACTATGCACAACACTACAACTATCTGTCTTGAAACCCTAATTCTAACACCTCTCCTATTCACCTCTCAAACTAACCTAAATTTTATTCACAAAATTGTGATAAAATTTCTAAGGGTACATGCTTCCCTAACCTAATCAATCCAACAAGAATCAACTTAAAATCATTCACCAATTAGTCACAAGAAAATCAGCAAGAACATGTAGCAAATATGCAAAATTAAAGAAAATAATAAAAATGAAAAAATCCAAATTAAATTGAAAAATGGATAAAAATGGGATTTTCTAATTTCATAAAATCACAAATAAATCCAGGATCATGGAGGTATTTTTAAAATATTTTTTGGATTAATATTGGATTTATTATGGATTTTAGAATCAAAAAGCAATTAAAATAAAACTAAAATGAATTTAAAATGAAAAAAGAAAATAAAAAGCTGAATTAAATGGGAGCCATCATATGTAGAGACTGGTAAACGCATCCAAAGCTCCAGAGCGTGTCTACGTGGGGTGCTGACTAGCGTGCCACATCGTTTAATGAAACGATGCGTTTCAATGGCTCAGAGGCAATCCTGAGTTTGAATCTGGATCGTGAGATGCACATACGAGGTCAATGAAGGAAGCTGATCCAAGGGCCAAAACCTCATCTCCTACCTCTAGCTCAGGCGAAGGCCACATTCTCAGGTGGTGGTCCGGTGGTCCAACCACCATCTTCTCCGGCGAAGCAAACCCTAAACCTCACCAATCAAGTCAAATAAAAACCCTAATCCGCTCCAAATTTCACCCTGAACTCAAATCCACCATCCAAAATCATTGATTCACCCTCAAAAGCTAAACCCGATCAAAGTTGCAGAGACATCACCAAGTCTCTATGGTCACCATTCTTAAAATTGAAGGTACTAACATGAACTACATATTACACTGATCAATTACCATCATCTAAACACCATTAATCCTCCAAGAATCACAAGAACCAAGCTCAAACAGAAATTGATCATCCATCTTAATTGTCACGAAATGGTTCCAAATCAATCCAGAAATGATCCTTATCATCTCTAGGTCCTAACCACATGGTCAATTCTATATAACTCTCCCTAGATTATGAAGGAATTCAAGAAGTACATACCTGTGAAAATGGGATCAACAGAGGGATGAAACACTCGATTCAAGCTCCAAAACTTCCCAGACACGATCAAGAATGATAATAGAAGCTTTTTGCACACTCAATTTGGCTTGAATCCTCTCAGAACTCAGAACACGATTTCTGTTGAAGCTCTTGAAATACCAACTGCTATCTCTCTTTCTTGCACGAAAATGGCACCAAATTGAATCTGAATTCACTCTAGAGCTTAAATATGAAGTGTTTGTGGGCTTATTCAATCCAACTCAGGCCCAATTCTCCTGATCCAAAATTCTGATTTTCCTCTTGAAAATGCAATGTATCAGTCACAATTCTGAGCTTCCAGCTTGCTCTAGAATGTTCTATCCAACTGCAAATTGGTTATGGAGTGTGTTTAGGTAGTTAGCTTGGCCTGAATTGCCCTGATTTTTGCTTTGGCATTGTGACTTGTAATGTAAGTAAGCACTTTACAAAGGAAGTCATGAAATTAACCCTCAACTCAAAAATGTGGAAATGTCATTGTGTTTAGAATTCATTTTTTGATCAATTTGGTATGTCATATGGATTGGTTTGGACCTATAGCTCAAAAATCACAATTTCCCTCTTTGATTTATTTAAAATCCATCCTTATTTTAGGCCATTTTGGATCATTTTGTGAAGCAAGCCATTTCAATCACCCATGACTTCTTATCTGACCTAAAAACATCATTTTAAGCACATCTCATGTTGAACATTTTTCCATTTGAGGAGTGGAAGATAGAGATTTTGACCTATGTTGAAAAATGACCTATAATTCAACTTTCCCAAAATACTCCTGGATTGCCAAGATCATAACTTGAGTTCCACAAATCTTCTTGAGGACTTATTATACTCAAATTAAAGCTAAGATCAAGCCCTACAATTCTTATGTTGGCCAAGAATCCATTTGAAAACTCCTTGATGGGAAAAACTTGCTTGGAAGTCAAGTGACTTTCACAGATAAATTTCAGTGTCCTCTAATGATCCATATTTTGCAAGAACCATAACTTGAGTTCTACAAATATCCTTGGAGAGTTCTAGTACTCAAATTAAAGCTATTGAAAAGCTATAAAAGTTTCATGTTGACCAAGAATCCATTTTAAACTTGAATTTTGACTTGTATAGCTTGGAAGTCCAGTGCTATAAAGGGGATTTTACCCTAGGAACCCTGTCTCAAACCCTCCAACCACTCTTGATTCTCTTGTAATTGATCTTGACTCCTCCATACACATGCTTTAACATCTCAATCCATGACTTCCATGACTTAGAGCTATGTCTTAATGCCCTTTCTCTACTCTCCTTGACCTAGGGTTACCCAGATGAAACCCTACTTGTACACACCTTAACTGTGGTTCTTGACCTTGATACCATGACTTGCCTAAGCTTCAATAGGGTTCTCTAGGCCTCCCATGGGATCCATACACACCTCAAATTCATAATCCCATGTTGATGATCTTCAGTACACCTCAAGTTAGGAGAGAAATCCACTTGTTGACACTCAAATCTCCTCAAAGCTTCAACCCATTCCTTGATGACTTGGATAGTCTTAAGCTTGAATAAGGCCCCTTGAAGTGCTTCCTTAGATAAGAATGGCACTTGATCCCTTGTTAGATGACTTGCTATGTTATGATATGCAAATGATGGGGCTATGTACATGATGTATCTATGCAAATGATAATGCAATTAAAACATAAACCAGGTGACATAGGTTGAGCAAATTTTAGGGTGCAACAAGGCTATAAAAGCTCTCTCTCTCTCTAAGGAAGTGGAGTTGGCTGAGTGCCTGTGGTAAGTTCCTGTGGACCTTACCTTGCTTCTCATATCCATTCTCCTAGCATTCTCTTATTCCTTTCTTTTTAGGAACCTTCTTGGGGTAGCCTAGTCCCTCCTGTGGAGGGAATGTTGCACATCTCTTGAAGGAGCCAAACCTCTAGGATTCCCCCAAATCTCTTTTAGTTGGTTGAGTGCCTAGGATAAGTTCCTGTGGACCTTACCCTTGCCTCCCAACACCCAATTTCTTTCCTTTGGATAGAAGCCTTGTATGACTACTTGTGGAATGATTTCCTTATTTGCCATGAGTCCTTTTCCTCATTCATGATTGAGTGGTGTGTTGCATTAGGAAAGTTCATATTTGGGATAGTTTAAGTGTAGGTGCAGGACTGCATTAAGAGGTTGAGTGAGTCTCCCTCTACTTGTTTTCCTTAAGGGTTGAGGTGGTCTTCCCCTTGCTTGTGTGTTGTTTTTCTTTTCTAATTGACGTATTTGCATAATAGAGGTTGAGTCAGCTCCCTCTGCTTGTCTGTTTTGACTGTTTTTCTTTGCTTGATTGCTAAGAGGTTGAGTGAGTCTCCCTCTGCTTGTATTACTGCATTGCATGTGAATCTTTACTGTTTTTTTTTATCTATTTACTGTTTAGCTGATGCTTTGTCTGTTTCTGTATCCCATTGACGTGATCCCCTAGGAATCTCACTTCCTTTGATAAGGAAGTGATGATTAGAACTTTAGGTTGAAACCTATGCATGATAACTTCTAGGAGTTCCCTGTTTCAAACCTCAACCATAGGATGAATCCTTGGCATGACAACATTAGGACTTGACAGTCTCCCCATAGAGTTTGTTCTCTTCTCATCTCAAAACAACAGTAAAAACGTAATAAAGGTAAGTTAGTATAAGCGCGTTACGAGCCTTAAGCTACTTGGGAAGTGATGATTGAGCGGTCTCCTCTCAATCGTCTAGGGTGTTTAGTATATGTCCTTTGGACGCTATACGACGCATTCACTCCTAAGTCATAGTTTCTAGTGTTGTATTAACTACAAACAACCATAAAAGACAGTTCTTCCGTAAAAGACAGAAAACAAACTTCAAACCTTTTTGCCCCGTGGGCCCATAATTCAAAGGAAGATTTTCTGAAGAAAAGAGTGTTGTTAACTCCTAGTTCTACCGTAAACGGTAACGCCTAAGTCTCCAAGGGTCGAGCTGCGTACACCAAACTGCTGGAACTGTTTGTTAACCCTACTCAGAAAAACAGATGAATCTGAACCCCCGTAATCCATGTTATCCTGAACTACGTTTGCTTTGATCTTTCACGCCGTGTGAAAGTACGTAGGCACGAGATGCGATATCTCGACGAGCAATCTTCCCTCGTAACCCGTAGTTAGGCGAACTACGTTGACTCTGATTTCTCGTTCCAGACGGGAATACGTAGGCACAGAACTGCTATGTTCTGCCGAGTTGTTTTCTTTTCTTTTCAGACCGACCTTTTAGCGTAGATAGATAAAACCAACTCGTCAGATAAACATAACAAGCATGAATCCCATCGATTACGATGGACGTGAGGGGTGTTAATACCTTCCCCTTGCGTAACCGACTCCCGAACCTAGACATTGGTTGCAATGACCTTGTCTTATACCTTTTCGTCAGGTTTTTCCAATCGTTTCCTTTCCCGTTCTGAGGGATAAATAACGAAAGGTGGTGACTCTTGTGTTTTGCCGGCACCTTATTTTTGGGGTAGCGACAGCTGGCGACTCTGCTGGGGACTCCAACGGTTCCCTGTGCGAGTCAATCCTAGTGCTTGCGTGTTTACCTGTTGGGTTATGTTTATTTATCGCATTTTATTTCCCGCATTTTATTTTCAGTATGATATGATTATCTGTGCTGTTGTGGGAGGGGCACTGATGAGTGATAAGCCAGACCCAGGCTTGAGTATGTACATAGTTTTAGAATCAGATTAGTGGTGAACCTACATGTTAGGCATGCACTAGTTCCCACGCAATTTGCACTCAGACAAGATTCTCTGAGATATTTCCATTTCCATCCCAGTGGGCCGTTGAAAGGATTTCAGATCTAAGGATTGTTGACTCTGGGAACCGATCATTTGTGATTCAGCTGAGTGAGGCCACTTTAAGAGATGATGATGCCACACCTTCTGGGTATCGTATCATCGTTTCTTGAAAGTCTGTAACGCTGATGAACGCATAGGATGCCGTACCTTTTCCGTGATTAGGTCCATACCTGTGAGCAGGGTTGTGTTATTGTAGGAAACCGTAACCTTCAGACAACCTGGTTTTCTTGATAGTAAATCAATATTGCGGATTTCAGTAGGCCTTTATTGTGGTATATTCCTGCTGAAGCAAAATTATGGCCTGCCACTTCACAGCACAACACCGTGCAACACAACACTCTTGATATCCTGCTGCATTTTGCATTTGCATTTACATTTTCATGCTGCATGACATTTAACCCGTATTTGTGTTGCAGGTGTGCAGTTCTCTCTCGATTCTAGCAATCTTGTCCGTTCTTTGTCCATCATGGAGCCTAATGTGAGAAGAACTTTGGCTTACAAATTTCCTACTCCAGACATTACTACTCTGAGGGGTTTGATTTCTTTACCTGGTAAGGAAGCGATGAGCGACTTCAGAGGAACCTATGGGAAGCTGCTCAGTGTTGTGTGCAAGCCACCTGTGTATGAATTGAACGGACTACAGACTTTGCTTCAGTTTTATGATCCACCGTTGCAATGCTTCACATTTCCAAGCTATGTGCTGGCCCCTACTCTAGAAGAGTTTTCTGCCATATTGGAGGTGCTCATTCTTGCTCAGGTACCCTTTTGGCCTATTGATCAGGAGCCAGATCTAGCTAGTATTGCTACAACTCTGCATATTGAGGTTTCTGAATTGAAAGAAAAGACAGTCAGGAGGAATGGAGCATGGGGATTCCCATTACCTTTCCTAGCTGAGAAAGCCCGACACTTCGCCAAGAAGGAATGCTGGGTGGCATTCAAATCTATTTTGGCACTGTGCATATATGGTATCATGTTAATCCCCAATATTCCAGATTTTGTGGATGTGGACGCTCTTCGTATTTTCGTTTCAAGGAACCCCATCCCTACCTTGCTCGGAGATGTGTATCATTCGGTGCACTATAAGAACGAGAATAGAAGAGGTGAAAGTGTATCCTGCTGTGCTTCACTGTTTTACAAATGGTTTGTCACTCATTTACCTAAGGATGGTCCTTTTATAAAGACTGCAGAGACGAAGGAGTGGTCTGAGCGACTGATGAGTTTGTCTGCCGAAGACATTGATTGGTTTGATAGAGATCGCCTGGGGAGTGAAATCATTTACAACTGTGGGAACTTTCCTAATGTCCCTCTGGTGGGTAGGAAAGGATGCATAAATTACAATCCGTCTATCGCTATCAGACAGTTCGGGTATGCCTTGAGGGGCCCTCCTAAGGACGAAGAGGTAAAGAAATCTATGTACCTCACTGGTGCATTAGAAGGAGATGATCTGGTTAGATTTGAACATGTCTGGAATAACGTTCACCGAAAAGGAAAGACCTCGTTGGGGAAGAGCAATAATCAGGCTTATCCTCCTTATGTGGACTGGATTCATAGCAGAGCAGAAAAAGTGCTGATGCCTTTTCCTCCTGTCAAGCAGGACGGCCCTGAAGAGCCTACCATGATTGAAATCCAGAAGTATGAGCAGCTTCAAGCTAAGAATGAAGATCTAATCAAAGCCAACGAAGAGCTGGAAAACGAGATCGCTCAACTCCGAAGAGAAAAAAATGAAGTCGTACACACCTGCAAGAAGCAGACAGAGTTGATCAACCACCTGGGCGCTAATCTGACTAAGGAGACTGATTCTAGGGAATGTCTCGGGTTGGACCTGAAGGTAGTGCATGGGGTATTGACCACCAAAAAGTAGGAGCTGGATAAGGCGTACCGGAAGTTGACCTAGTACGAGAAGTTGTGGAACAACACTTTAACTAGCCACAAGGAGCGGGAAGAAAAACTGAAGCAACAGATAGCCCAGTTGGAAGCTCAGATTGAGGCCAAAGACAAGAGGTTAGAGGCTGAAGCCTCACTGCGACGAGATGTCCAGTATAGGTTGGTTGAGACCAAGGCAAACCTGATGGATTGTCAACTCCGAGCTGATGCTAAGAGGAGTAGGGTGGAGAACCGTTCTGAAGAAGGTGTTTCTAGGAGCATTGTCGAGAACCGCCCAGAATCCATCAGGCAGAGGGATTTACTGATCCAGGGCCTGCTCACCCAACCTGATCATCCCGCTACGAAGAAGTTACTTGAGGACTTCCGTGCCTGTGGCCGCACCTGATTTCTTTGTATTTCTTTTGTACATTTTATGCATTGATATGTTGATCACCACCAGGCCTGTTGGTTGGGGTCACAATTGTTGCTTCAGTTGTATTCAGTTACTGTTGTACGCCACCCTCGTGGGTTTTCTCTGATATATATATGAGGGTTTTCTTTCCATGATTGGACGGTAGACTTTATTTGTCTCGGAAGCTAGAATCGAGGGGGGCTTCCTCCTAATGCATGGATACGTGTTTGCATTTGCATGAACCATTTGCATGAACCATTTGCATGACAGGCGCCTTGCCATTTTTCTAACCCTTTGTGTATGCAGGTTATTTCAGGATTGACCGAAGACCGATCCACCGATACTCGACCAGAGCGAATCAAGCTAGAGCAATGGAACAAGTTCAGACCGACATCCAAGAACTCAGAGAAAGGATGGACCGCTTCATGGAGCTCATGCAAGTGGTTGCTAATGGCCAAGACCAGCTCAGAACTCTGGTGCAGCCACTGATCTCAAGGGTTGACAGCAACGGTGTGCTTCATGGTGGGAACATTCCAAACCCTCCACTTGTTGAGACCCCGCAGGGTGGCATCCCTGTGACTGGAGGGAATGGAAGTGGTAACGACAATGTGGTCACTAACATCGGGCTTAATGGAAATACGACTGGCGTCAGTAACAGTAATTTTGAAGCCAATGGCAATGCTGGGATAGCCCATGGCAACACTGGTGGAGCTGGTAATGCGGGGAACGCTGGGGCTGGTAACATGTATGGTATTGCTGGGTTTGCTGCTGGCAATGGCAATCAGCCATGGCTAGAGGATCGCCAAGAGGACTTGTTCTCACAGAAGGGAGCTGAGGGCGAATTGAACTCTGAAGCCCGTCTGAGGTTTAAAGCACTCGAGGACAAAATGAAGAGTTTTGAGAACTTGAATACTATGGGTGTCGACATGACTAAGCTGGGATTGATTTCAGATTTCAAGGTGCCTCCCAAATTTAAGGTACCCGACTTTGAGAAGTACAAGGGCACCACTTGCCCTCGTGTCCATCTGAGGTCGTACTACCGAAAGATGTCCGCTCACTCTAAAGATGAGAAGTTGCTGATGCACTTCTTCCAGGACAACTTGTCCGGCCCATCCTTGGAGTGGTATATGGGTTGGGAACCCACCGGTGTACGTACATGGAAGGAACTTGCTGAAGCCTTTGTACGCCATTATCAGTATAACAGTGATTTGGCTCCTAACCAGGTTCAACTGCAGAACTTGTCTCAGAAGAACAACGAGGGATTCAGAGAGTACGCCCAGAGGTGGTGTGAACTGGCAGCGAGAGTTCAGCCGCCGATGGTTGAATGAGAGCTTGTTGAGATGTTTGTAGCTACTCTTCCGGGGGTTTATTATGAGAAACTGGTCGGTGGTATGTCAGGAAGTGTCTCCGATCTCATCATCACTGGAGAGCATGTTGAAAATGGAATCAAACTCGGGAAAATTCAGGGTGTCGATCTATCCTCAGCTGGAGGAGAAAAGAAACCATATAGTGGTAAGAGACGGGAAGGTGAGACGAGCGCAGTGTCTAACGCTCGGAGAAAGGGTAAAGGCCAGCTCCAGCAGGTCGCTAGCATAACCATCCCTGCTGTCCAGCAACCTCAACAGCGACAACAGCAAAATCAGCAAGGGTACAGGAGGTACCAGAACAAAACACCTCTGGCAAATCGTCAGCTTGAGACATCGCATATGTCATATGCTCAGCTCTTACAAACTTTGCTTTAGTTACAGCTAGTTCAGAAGATAACCCTGGCTCCCTTGACAGGGACACCTCCACAGAGCTATGATGCGAATGCAAGATGTGATATTCACTCGGGGGCACCTGGCCACTCGATTGAAAACTGTAAGGCATTCAAGCACAAGGTGCAAGATATGGTCGACGCCAAAATCATCAACTTTTCTGATAATGTGCCAAACGTCACAAAGAACCCTATGCCGAACCATGGGGGAGATGGGGTGAATGCCATTATTGAAGAAGAGGACTAAGATTTATTGACTGATGTCAAGGACCTGAAGACCCCGCTTGGTTTCGTTAAAGCCAAGTTGATGAAGAGAGGCATCTTTCCGAGCTTTGGAGAGTTGTGTATGGATTGTGCAATTCGTTTGGACGACTGTGAACAGTTGATAGCGGGGATTCAGAGTCTGATGACCGAAGGAATCTTGCAGTTTAATCGAAGGGCTGGAGAAGTAATGCTGAAGCAGGATGATGAAGTTGCCACTATCACCATCCCTTGTAAAACAATAACCATTTCTGCGTCCAGGCCACCTACGATTACCATCACAAAGGTTGGGCCTATACCATTTGAAAGTACTAACACTGTTCCATGGCACTATGGAGCAGACGTCTACTGTAACGGACAAAAATTGGAGTTGGAGCCATCTGGGCAGTCTGTGGACAACCTAGTGGGAACCGGCGGGATAACACGTAGCGGAAGAGTATTCGCTCCACCCGAAGTTGTGGCTGACAAAAATGACTAGGCTGAGAAAGCTGATAAGGGAAAGAGTAAGGTCGTTGAGGAAACCTCTCGGGGGTAGATAAAGACCTACTTGTAAAGGACGCTGAAGAATTCATGACGTTGATCAAGAAAAGTGATTATAAGATCGTTGATCATCTTCATTAAACGCCGTCGAAAATCTCTATTCTGAATTTGTTGCTGTGTTCTGAGGCACATCGCAACGCGCTGCTGAAGGTCATGAATGCAGCGTATGTACCACAGGAGATCTCGTTCAACTAGCTGGAGGGAGTAGTGGCTCATATGAATGCTGGGAATGGTTTAGGACTTACTGACCTAGAGCTGACGCCGAAGGGAAGAAACCACAAGAGCGCCTTGCACATCTCGATAGAGTGTAAGGGAACAGTTATGTCCCATGTGATGGTGCACACTGGATAATCTCTCAACGTTCTCCCGAAGAAAGCTCTAATTAAGATGGATACGAGGGGATTAATTTGCACACCCAGTGACCTGGTTGTAAAAGCTTTCGACAAAACTAAGCGTCATGTCTTTGGAGAGGTAACTCTACCCATCCAAGTTGGGCCGGAAACTTTCGACGCAGTCTTCTACATCATGGATATCATGCCAGCCTATAGTTTCTTGTTGGGCCGGCCATGGATCCATTCTGCTGGCGCAGTGACCTCCACATTGCACTAGAAGCTGAAGTATGCTGTGGGGGGAAGCATTGTAACTGTCTGTGGTGAAGATTGTGGTCCATCACCTACCACTGTGAGAAGATTGTCCTCCCGTTAAACAGAAGCTTAGAAGGACACAAATCGATATGGCCGTTAAGATCAAAGAAGAAGTGCAAAAGCATCTGGATGCTGGCTTCTTAGCGGTCACTACTTACCCTCCGTGGGTCGCCAACATAGTACCTGTACCGAAGAAGGACGGTAAGGTGCGAATGTGCTTCGATTATCGGGATTTGAATAGGGCGAGCCCCAAAGATGATTTCCCGCTCCCTCATATTGATGTGTTGGTCGACAATACAACCCAGTTTTCTGTGTTTTTGTTCATGGATGGCTTCTCCGGCTATAATCAGATCAAGATGGCGCCAGAGGACATGGAGAAAACTATGTTTATTACACATTGGGGAACATTTTGCTACAAGGTAATGCCCTTCGGTCTGAAGAACGCAGGGGCCACTTACCAACGAGCAATGGTTACTTTGTTTTATGACATGATTCACCATGAGATTGGAGTCTATGTTGATGACATGATTGCGAAGTCCCAAACGGAGGAGGGACATCTGGTCAATTTGCTGAAGCTTTTTGAGAGGCTTAGGAAGTTCAGGTTGAGGCTAAATCCTAACAAATGTACTTTCGGAGTACGGTCTGGAAAACTACTGGGGTTTATCGTGAGTGGAAAAGGCATTGAGGTTGATCCTGCGAAGATAAAAGCAATACAAGAGATGCCAGCGCCAAAAACTGAAAAAGGAGTTCCTGGTTTCCTGGGCAGAATAAACTACATTGCGAGGTTTATATCTCAGCTCACGGCCACATGTGAACCGATGTTCAAACTACTGAAAAAAGATTAGGCGATTATCTGGAACGAGGATTTCCAGAAGGCATTTGATAAGATAAAACAGTATCTGCAGGAACCTCCAATCTTGATACCCCCAGTGGCCGGAAGACCCTTAATCATGTACTTGACAGTTCTCAAGAATAGTATGGGTTGCATTCTCGGTCAGCACGACGAGACTGGAAGAAAGGAGCATGCCATCTATTACTCGAGTAAAAAGTTCACAGATTATGTAGTCCCGTTACTCAATGCTGGAGAAAACGTGTTGCGCACTCGCGTGGGCTGCCAAACGTTTACGACAGTATATGCTCAACCACACAACCATGCTAATTTCTAAGATGGATCTGATCAAGTACGTCTTCGAGAAGCAAGCGCTTTCAGGCAGGATTGCCAGATGGAAAATGGTGTTGACGAAATATGACATTCAATATGTTTCCCAGAAGGCCATTAAGGGAAGCGTATTGTCTGAATACCTTGCCGAATAGCCTATCGAAGATTATCAGCCGATGAAATTTGAATTCCCTGACGAGGATATAATGTTTCTCAAAGTGAAAGATTGTGATGAACCGTTTCCCGACGAGGGGCCAGATAGGAAGTCCCAGTGGAAATTGATATTTTACGGGGCGGTTAATTTGTACGAAAGTGGTGTTGGGGAAATCATCACGACTCCTCAAGGGTCCCACATCCCGTTCACTGCTAGATTGACATTTCCGGTCACCAATAATGAAGCAAAATACGGGGCATGCATCATAGGTTTAGAAGAAGCTATTGATTTGAGAATAAAAAACCTGGATGTATATGGTGACTCAGCACTTGTTGTTAACCAAATTAAAGGGGAGTGGGAGACTCGTTAATCGAATTTGGTGCCGTACATGAATTATGCCAGAAGGTTGCTTCCGTTCTTTGATCGAGTGGAACTCCATCATGTGCCCAGAGCTGAAAATCAGATGGCTGATGCCTTAGCCACGTTGGCTTTGATGTATAAAGTCAATTTTTGGAATGAAGCTCCAAGAATTGTCATTTCTCGTCTTGATAGACCTGCATTCATTTTCACAATCGAGGAAGCCTCCGATGGCAAGCCATGGTTCCATGATATCCAGACCTTCCTTATGACTAAGGAGTATCCTGCGCGAGCGTCAACCTAGGATAAGAAGACTTTGAGGAGGCTGTCTGGAAATTTCTATCTCAATCCTGATGGAGTTCTGTATAAGAGAAACCATGATCTCATGCTACTCAGATGTGTAGATGAGAAGGAAGCGAGTCTGCTTATGAAAGAAGTCCATGAAGGCACATTTGGTACGCACGCCGGCAGGCATGCTATGACGAGAAAGATCCTAAGAGCAGGATATTACTGGCTGACGATGGAGTCGCATTGTTTCAAATTCGCGAAGAGATGTCATAAATGCCAGATTTATGCTGATAAAATTCATGTGCCACCGTGCCCGTTGAATGTCATGTCATCCCCGTAGCCGTTCTCCATGTGGGGCATTGATATGATAGGCAAGATCGAGCCCACTGCATCTACGGTCATCGCTTCATTTTGGCAGCCATCGACTACTTCACCAAGTGGGTGGAGGCAGCCTCGTATGCTAATGTGACCAAGCAAGTGGTGGCTAGATTCATAAAGAAGGATATCATCTGTCGATACGGAATTCCCGAGCGGATCATTACTGATAATGGTTCGAATCTGAATAACAAGATGATGAAGGAGTTATGCCAGAGCTTCAAGATTGAACATCACAACTCATCACCTTACCGGCCGAAGATGAATGGTGCGGTTGAAGCGGCCAACAAAAACATTAAAAAGATAGTACAGAAGATGGGTGTGACTTACAAAGATTGGCATGAGATGTTGCCATTTGTATTGCACGGTTATCGTACAACGGTACGCACATCAACCAGGGCAACTCCTTTCTCACTAGTGTACAGTATGGAGGTTGTCCTACCGTTGGAAGTTGAGATTCCTTCTTTGCGAGTTTTGGTTGATGTGAAATTCGATGAGGCAGAAAGGATTAAGAACCGACTGAACCAACTCAGCCTGATGGATGAGAAGAGATTAGCATCGATTGCATATGGTCGTCTGTACTAGAGCCGAATGAAGAAAGCTTACGATAAGAAGGTTCGTCCTAGAAGCTTTCAGACGGGTGATCTCGTCCTGAAGAAGATTCTTCCACCATACTCCGATCACAGGGGCAAGTGGACTCCTAATTACGAAGGTCCGTACGTCGTCAGCAAGGTCTTCTCGGGAGGAGCCTTGTTGTTATCCATGATGGATGGCGAAGATTTTGCATCCCCCGTGAATGCGGACACAGTTAAAAAATACTTTGCTTAAATAATGACCCGCTGGAAAGAAAAAAGAATATCCAGGCAAAAATGGGGCATCCCGGCGAACCATAAAAAAGGAAAAACGTTCGGGAAAAAATTAGGGATATAAATGAAAAAATGTACACCCGCAAAGTCGAAAACCTGGAAGGGCGGCTTTGGCAAAAAAGGGTATCCCGGTGAATCGAAAACCCGGAAGGGCGATTCAGGCAAAAGTTAGGGATTTGAAAAGCAAATGACTGCGTTCCGCGTGTGGACTTTCATTGTTTAGTGGTTTGGAAGACCTGAGGACCGTTTATCTGAATCAATCTCTACTGAAGCTGAAGCGTCGGAGAAGTATCAAAGTCGAGTGGGTCATAGAGGGATCAACTCATGGTGTTCGTCTACGCCACATTACCGACATTTGTGTATATACTGATGTATATTTATGTTATTATGCTTGCGCAACTTCCTCATTTCAGGAGCTTGCATCTGTTGTAAAACATTTTTGCCCATCCAGGGGATCGTTATCAATAAAACGTATACTATTCAGCAATTTTGTTTGTTTGTTTAGCCTTTATCTGTTTTGTTTGTGAAAAAGAATGCCCGATGTTTTTGATAAAATGCGCATACATAAACTTGCTGGCCTAGGCCGATAATTGTTGAAACATTGAATTACCTAAACATTGTCACAGGATGATAACCTTGATAGGTCCCTTTGTGAAGGGTATCTTGTCTGTTTTTTCATTTTGTTGCAGGGACGTCACCCTCCAGGCAGTGTGCCAGATGTTTTCCAAGCAGGATGATTCCTTCTTCCCCAGCGAGTTCAGTTGTGTTTCCCCACGGAGTCTGAATATGGGACCGTTGTTGCACCCCAAATTTTGACCCCTTAGATCTTCATCATAGTTGTAGGATCATATTCACTTGATTAACTAACCTTAACCCATTTTCATTTTATTTTTGTTAAGATGCAGACGAATTAGGGCTCCGTACCGTCAAAATCGAGATTTCGGCGGTCTGATCAATCAATATTTTGGATTGATTCAACTTCAAATAAGTCTCCACATCATCAATAATACAAAATTGGATCAAATATGAATTCAATTTGAGTTGGTCACCCGGGGATTGAGAGCAGTGCAATTTGAGGTACCCGATTAGGGTTTTCGACGAGAAAAAGTCAACTGTAGTTTGACTTTTGGTTTAAAGAGTGTTTCAATGGTGGGATTTTGGTCCATTAAGTTCCTATGGTTTAGTAAAGTCCATTCAAAGAGTTTCAAGTCCTCGGGATGTCCGTATCATCAACGGGCGACTCGGTAGGCACCGATCGATCGAACGGTTGACCGAAAAGTCAACTTTTCAACAATAAGGAATTTGACTTCAATGTGTGAATAAAAAATGTTCCTTATGTCATATTACACCTCCCCATAAAATTTCATGACCATTGGATCAAGGGTTAAGAAGTAATTGCAAAAATCGGGAATTAGGGTTTCGAAAGGGGCCAGACCATAACTCCTCAACCACACATCCAAATGAAGTGGTTCAAAGCTAATTAGAAAGCTCTTGACAAATCCTAAAAAAGCCTCAAAGTGGTCCATGATCAAAAAATGCATAGAAGTGGAGTTATAGCAAAATTCATTTTTGAAGGGGAAATAACTTAGAAAAATTCTAAGTTATTTAACACTTGTAAGTGGTTTTTTCAGAAACTTTGAAGGGTTTTTCAACCTAGTTCCATCAAGAAATTGGAAATTCCCAAAACATGAAAGCTGTAGAGCTACTTAAGTGCTTTCCAAATTATGGTAGAACTCCTCAATAGCATGTTTGACCAGGAAGTTATGCACCATAGAAGTTGAGTCTGTCACACTTGAAATCACTTTGTCAAGAATTCTCAAACTTGGATTTTCACAACTTAAGCTACTCTCAACCCTTGGATCTTGATCCAAATTGATAATGTGAGGCATGGATAGAGATAAAACCAAAAAAAGGAGGGATTTGGTGAACATAGCAAGTTGTTGCAACTTGACAATATAATAATCAAATGTAAGAAGGAGAGAGAAACTTTTAAGGCTAGGACTGTTGCAGCTGGCTTAATCTACCATCATAGATCATCTCAGTCATTTCATGTCCATATCCACTTGAGATTTCTGATCTCCTTTGAACAATGGAGCTGATAGGAGAAGATCTTGCAAGATTTATTTGAAAATCTCATGAAAACTCCCTCCAAAAGTGGTAAATAACCAAGGCTGCCCTCACTCTTGTTTGGCTATAAATAGAGGCCTATTCTATGAATCTAAACACACCAGAGAAATCTCAAAAAACCATAGAAAACATAGCTCTCATTCTCCTCTCATTCCTCAATAATTTCAAAAACTTCAAAATCTCCATTTTTACCAAAAAGCTGTCTTGAGCAAAACTCTGCTCAAGACCAGTTCCATCACTTCCAAGCCTCTAAAAATCACCCACACAATCCCTAAATATAATATAGAATGTGTCTATACCTTCAAACCTCTCAAAAATACCATTTTGCAAAAAGTCAACTTTCACACTAAGAAAGTTTGACCACCACACTCAAAACTTGCCAAATCCTTGCACAGGCTTGTTCTTGCTTTCCTAACCATCCACACACCTCACATATGACATATTACAACTGTCCAAAGCATTGAAAATCAACTGGGAATCACCTAACTCCAACTGTCTTGAAGTTTGGTTTTGTTGCTTCAAGAGGAAGTAAGCTTCATATCATTGCAAAGGAAGGAGCATCTCTGGGTTTCTAAGCTTTTTAGCTTGTTCAAGGCTGGTCAACAAGAGGTATGTGATGTTCTAACTTTCTAGAAATCATACATTGTCATGTATTGTCATTTTGTGAGGATTTGTGTGAAAACATACCATGGCTGCCCTATTATGCTTCTTTGTCAAGAATCTTAGTTTTATGATCATAATGCTTATTTTGTCAAATTTATTGTCATTTGTGAATGGTATATGGATGATAGATTGTAAGTTTGTGCCTTATTATCATGTTTAGACTTGTTAGTGAGGTTTTGGTCATTTGGTAGATTTAGGATCCAACCTTGAGAAAGTGGTATGTTTGCCCTAGAACTATAAACCTAGCTCACTATTAGGATATGTAGATAACTTATAAGTTGCTCATAGATCCCCCCTTTCCCTTGATCATGTGTGAATCAATGTGGCCTTTTGTTTTCATTATGATGATTTCATGTTTTGTCTATCATTGCTTTGAAGTGGTTCTTAAATGGTTATGCTTGTTATTCCTCATGTCTTAAGTCTTTGGTCAATGTTGGATTTTCTTCATAATGCTTGTGTTGGTGAGGATGTGAGGAGTTTGAAGCTTAGTCATTAGGGGATGTCTTGTGAGACATGTGTGTTTTTGCTGTCCAATTTGGTTCAACATGTCATTTTTTATTTAATGAGTTTTTTTTCCTAACTTGAAGTTGTAAACTCATTTGCCTATCTATTTCAAGAATGTGTATGTTATTGTTATGCTCAAAATCTACCTAAGGTTCAATTTGCCATATCATGCCTCAAACTGTTTCATTACTCAAAATATCATGAGGTCAATATATCATTTTCTGTTTCAAGCATTGTTTACATGATTGGTGTGCATTAAATCTTTATCATATCCATTTAAAACTTATGCATGATCTCAATTTCTCCAACTGTCATGGTTATGGTTTATTGTATGTTCAAATTTTTGTTCTTGTATGACATATGTTTCAAAATGCTAACTTCTGTTTTGGTAAGGATTTCACTCTTTTTCTGAGTTGCATCTCATCTGTTAGCATCATCATAATGTGTATATAATCTCCTTTTCATGAAAGAAATCATTGCCTTAAAATTGCCCTGTTGTGGTGAATGTCTTGCCTAGGCAGAATTTTCCAACTTTTGCACCAACACACCAACTTTCATACTACTTGACACAAGTTCTTCCATGAACCTAAAACACTTTCATGATGACATTTTTGGCTTGTGCATATTGATTGATTGTGCTATCCTGGTTTATTTTCACATTTCACATTCCAATCACACTTACACACTAAAACTGCCACAACATGCTCAAGTTTTTTTTTTGTGTGTATACATGATTGTAGAGTTGTAACTCACTCACATGCTTGATTCTAAGGTGTGTATATGTTTGGTTTGGTATGAGGTTACCTTGAAAGTACAGAGTATGCCTAAGAGGGGGGGGGGGGGGTGAATTAGGACTTTAGGAATTTTTCCGGTTTTTATGGTTTCTTGAAATTTTACTGGTTTGTGTTCTTGGTAATGAAAGAAGAAGAAAGTAAAAGAACAATGGACACCGGGATTTATAGTTGTTCCCCTCACAATCCGAGAGTACTCCACTCCCCTTTCAACACGAAAGAGAGTTTTCACTATTGTTTAATAAAGTACAACCTATCACACCATCAACCGGTGAGGCCCACTATCAAACAATAAAACTAACAAGTGTACAAGAACAGTCCTCTTGTAAACACTCACCCTTGTGTCCAACAATCCTGGATCACAAGTCAGAATACAAATACTTGTAAAGATTTTTGTTTTGAGAATAATACTATCAATCAAAGTTGATCTTCTCCAAATGATCAAAATTCACTCTTATAATTTTCAACACAAGTGTTCAAAGATGAATATGAAATTTTATGCACATATGAACACTTAATAAAAGATTTTGAAAATGGTGAATTTTATTCTAAGAAAATTTGAAAATGAATGTAGAAAGTGTTTGGATATTGGAGGTTTTTAGTGTGTGTTTCAAAAATTGAAAAACTCAGAATTTATATGAGTAAAATACCCTTTCAAAAAAGGTATATTTGAGTAGATTTCAAAATATGAAAAGGTGTAATTTTCAAACAATTTTTGAACTTGAAACAAATCCATTTTTCACTGTATGTTCAGTGTTAATCGGTTAACCTATATGGTTAATCGGTTAACACTGGAACGTTGGCCCAGATTATTTAAATTTTGAAATGGTTAACCGGTTAACCTATATGGTTAATCGGTTAACACTGCTATTTTTCAGAAAAATGCTTTTAAAAATAAATGTTATACCAATTTTAAAGTTTCAAAAACATGCTCATGTATTATGCTAAAATGCTTGATGTTTTTGAACACTTGTATATCAATTATAAGGATGGATTTTGATATACCCGCAATACGTCCAAGTCTTGAAGAATCATAGTTCCATATGTAGCTTGACTTGAAAGATAGCTTGACTTGATCTTGATAACTTTGAAAGGCTTGTCTTTTTGCAATCAAGAGATGACCTTGAGTAGTGTTGACATCATCAAAACTTGAGACTGAAGCATGGTTCTACATTCTCCCCCTTTTTGATGATGGCAATCAAAAAATGTTGTTCGATATCTTTTGGTTCTTGATATGTTTCTCCCCCTATGTCTAGCAACTCCCCCTATCTTAACAGAGGAAAAAAAATTTGCACACAGAGAGACATTAACAGAACCAAGCTCTTCTCCCCCTTTGACATCAGCAAAAAGGAAGAGCTTTCAAAGAAAACACAAGATAGCAGCATATATAGTAATAAGCACATGCAAAGCCAAGTAAACATATAGCATAAGAAGTAGTACATATAAAATGCAGCAAATAGAAATTGTACTTGTTACAATAAAACATAGTTCAAATGGAAGCATAAAACTTAAGACTAGAAAGCAATGCAATAACACAACAACAGGAACATATTCTCTAAGAATCCTCATCCGCCATATCCTCCTCCTCTTCTTCTTCATCACTATCATCCTCTTCTTCAATCTCTTCGTCCACAACTCGGGTGTTGGAGTGTGGAGGGTTAAGAATGAGGTTTCTGAGGGAGGCAATTGCTCGGGAGGTCTCTCTATGCATGTTCATTGACTCTTGATGCTGGTTCATCATGGTTGTATAGAGAAACTCACTTTTAAGACCCCCTTCAGGCATTGGATATGCGTGATGAACAGGACCGTCATCGGTATACCTGTAGGTACCGTCATCCGCTTTGATGATTCCAGTATTCTTCACAATATTAATCTCATTAATCTCATTAGTTGTAGGTTTCATCTTGGAGGATGGTTCTCTGTTGAGGTCAAGTTCAGTTAATTCCAGAATTCTAGAAACCAAACGAGCATACGACAGTCGGGTAATGCAATGAAGTTGTTGCTGCAGATGATACATAATAGTCAAAATCCAATTGACCTTGATGCGATTCTTAATTGCAAAGAGCAGCTGCATTTCCAAGTCGTTGATCTGAGAGTGATTTGAGTCCTTTGGAATGAGGACATAGCAGATAATGTAGTGAAGCATTCGATCAGATACTGTCAGATTCTTGGCATAGCACAGCATACGAGCGGTGCGAGAGTTTGCAATAACTATTTCTTTTGGGAACCTGCAAATCTGATAGTAATACTCCATTTTATCATAATTTGCCCAGGGTCCATCTACATGGTTTACACCTTTCCTCAAGAAGCAGCCTTTTGAAGGAATCTTAAGGTGTCTAGAAAGGGTGGATAAATTCTCAACAAACTCATGATCTCTAATGGTGGAACGGATCATGTGGTTCTCATCCATGTCCAGATATACAACCATTTTATTCATAAAAGCTTTAACAAGATCAGGATAAATAATACCAGAGTCGGTGACGAACTTGTCGATACGCTGATATTCTAATAGAGTAGGAAAGTCAAAATATATTGCAGGAAAAGCTCGAAGATTTATGTACTTTACTGGCATAAGTTGATGAACACGAACTTTGAAATCCATCCGCCTCTTTTTGGTGGTTTCCATTGGAATGCTGTCGTCATCAGATTCTGATGCAGAATGATGTTCTGGTAGTTTTCCCTTGCCGCGATTTGATGCTGAAGCCATGGATGACGGTTTGAGAGAACTGAGGTTGTGGGTTCTGAGGAAGTTAGGGTTTGAGAAGTTGTGGGGATGGTTATGAGGAGTTTTCCAACTTTAGAGAGTGGGAGAGAGAAGTTAGGGTTTGAAGAGGGAATATGGATTTTGGATATGGATTTGGGTATTTGAGAGAATATGGACCACATAAAAATACATTTATGATATATAATATTTTCAAAAATTTAATTAATTTTCGTTTCTGATTTTTTAGAAAATTTAACAGTGTTAATCGGTTAACACATTAAAAAATTGAGTCAGAATTGAAAAATTAACAGTGTTAATCGGTTAACCCATGTGGTTAATCGATTAACACACTCGAATTTTTGAAAAATACTTAAAAACAGAATGCATAAACATGAAAACATATCACAAATGATGCATACACATATTAGAGAAAAGGTCAGATGTCACCTTCATCAAGAATCCCAAGTTCTCTCCGAATTTTGTAGAACGGTTCTTTCGCCAAAGGCTTGGTAAAGATGTCGGCGAGTTGGTTGTGTGTGTCGACGAAAGTAACATCGACATCTCTGTTCAATACGTGATCTCGAAGGAAGTGATGCCGGATATCAATATGCTTTGTTCTGGAATGCATAACCGGATTCTTCGTGATATTTATGGCACTAGTATTGTCACATCGTAGAGGAATGCATCCGAGGTCAACACCATAATCCAGAAGTTGTTGTTTCAGCCATAAAATCTGTGCACAGCAACTTCCCGCGGCGATGTATTATGCTTCGGCGGTGCTGAGTGCTACACAAGCTTGCTTCTTGCAGGCCTATGATACTAGAGCATTTCCGAGAATGTGACATGTACCACTTGTACTTTTTCTATCGGTTTTGCATCCTGCATAGTCAGCGTCAGAATAACCAACTAAAGAACAGGTACTACCTTTAGGATACCATAATCCGACGTTCATTGTCCCTTTGAGATACTTTATGATTCTCTTTACGGCTGCGAGATGCGATTCCTTCGGACTTGCTTGAAAGCGTGCACACAAACAAACACTAAACATAATGTCAGGACGGCTTGCCGTCAAATATAGTAATGAACCAATCATACCTCGATATTTAGTAATATCAATTGGAGTACCAGATTCATCTTGATCAACATATGTTCTGGATCCCATAGGAGTAGACATCATCTTGCAACTATCCATATCGAATTTCTTTATTAATTCCTTACAGTACTTGGATTGGTTGAGAAAGATTCCATCCTTGGTTTGCTTGATTTGTAGTCCAAGAAAATAATTTAACTTTCCCATCATGGACATCTCGAATTCTCCTTGCATCATGAGTGAGAATTCTTCGCAAAGTTCTTTGTTTGTTGATCCGAATATGATGTCGTCGACGTAGACTTGTACCAACAAGGTGTTACCCTTGATTTTCTTTATAAACAGCGTCTTGTCAACCTTTCCTTTTGTAAATCCTTTCTCACATAAGAAGTTTCTAAGGCGATCATACCATGCTCGTGGTGCTTGTTTTAAACCGTAGAGAGCCTTCTTCAGTTTGAAAACATGTGAGGAATTTTTGAAGTCTTCAAAACCCGGAGGTTGTTTGACGTAGACTTCCTCATTAATGTACCCATTCAGGAAAGCGCTTTTGACATCCATCTGGAACACCTGAAAATTCATAGAACAAGCGTAAGCAAGCAATAATCTAATTGCTTCTAACCTTGCTACCGGAGCGAATGTTTCATCAAAATCAATTCCTTCCTCCTGGTTGTAGCCTTGTGCGACCAGTCTTGCCTTGTTACGAACTATAATCCCATTCTCGTCAAGTTTGTTCTTGAACACCCATCTGGTTCCTATGATATGCTTATTATCTGGTCTTGGTACAAGGGTCCAAACTTGATTTCTTTCAAATTGATTAAGTTCTTCTTGAATTGCTATAATCCATTGGTCGTCGCATAAAGCTTCATTGATCTTTGATGGTTCAATTTGAGATACAAACGCCATGTTGAGACAAGCATCCTTCAAATTAAGTCGAGTTACAACGCCTTGATTAATATCACCAATAACTTTATCAATTGGGTGATCTCTGTGTGTTCTCCATTCTTTCGGAAGATCTTGATTTTCTTGAATAACATCTTCTCGTAATATTGTTTGATCATTTGAAACAATTTCTTCATGTTGTGGAGTATCTAAAAAATCATCATCATCATCCAAAACAATATTATCCTCTTTCGAGGGGTTAGTCTCATCAAACGAAACATGAATAGACTCTTCAATGGTAAGAGTTCTTTTATTAAAAATTCTAAATTCTTTACTATGAAGAGAGTAACCAAGAAATATACCTTCGTCGGACTTCTCATCAAACTTACCGAGATTGTCCTTATTGTTGTTGAGAACGAAGCATTTGCAGCCAAATATGTGGAAGAATGATATATTTGGTTTCCTTCCTTTGAACAACTCATACGGAGTCTTTTTGAGTAGCGGTCGAATATTCACGCGGTTGCTTACAAAACACGCCGTGCTTACTGCTTCTGCCCAAAAATATTTTGGAAGATTTGTGTTGCTGAGCATTGTTCTAGCAAGTTCCACTAGTGAACGATTCTTCCGTTCTACGACGCCGTTTTGTTGAGGAGTCCTTAGTGCCGAAAAATCATGAGAAATTCCATGCTCTTTGCAAAATTCTTCAAAGTCTGAATTTTGAAATTCTCCACCGTGGTCGCTTCTTATGGAGGCTATAGTGAGTGACTTCTCGTTTTGAATTTGTTTTGCATACTTTTTGAATGCTTTGAAAGCATCATTTTTCTGCACTAAAAACATTGTCCAGGTATATCGAGAAAAATCATCAACAATAACTAAAGCATAAATACTACCTTCGAAGCTTTTTGTTCTTGATGGACCAAAAAGATCCATGTGCAACAATTGAAGTGGTCTTGATGTAGAAACCACTTGCTTGGATTTGAAAGTTGTCTTGGTCTGTTTTCCCTTTTGACATGCATCGCATAATTTATCCTTGATGAATTTTATCTTCGGAAGCCCAACAAACAGATCATGTTTGATTAATTTGTTTAGATGCTCCATGTGAATGTGAGCAAATCTTTTATGCCAAAGCCATGCCTCGTTGTTGTTTTCCATAAGACATTTTACCTTCAAGGAAGAATCATCAAAAGAGATTATAAAAATATTATTATATCTTTTACCTTTTAGCAGAATCTCATGAGTGACTTCGTGTTCGATCAAGCATTCCTTCTTTGTGAAGTTGATTCTGAACCCTTTGTCACACAATTGACTGATGCTAAGCAGGTTGTGCTTAAGGCCTTCAACATAAAGAACGTCTTCGATGATTGTACATGGAGGTGTACCAATGGTTCCAACTCCAAGAATTTTTCCTTTATTATCATCACCGTAAGTGACGTATCCTTTGGCCTTTAATGACATACTTGAAAATTTGTTTATGTCTCCCGTCATATGCTTCGAGCAACCACTATCAAGATACCATTGATCTGTGGTTGTCTTCGAGCATACCTACAAAACAAAATTAGGTAGTGTTAGGTACCCAAATTGCTTTGGGTCCTTGATAGTTAGTACCCTTTTCAACCCACACATAATGCCCCTTTGCAATACCAATATTACGTACATAGCAGGCATTAGGTGTGTGCCCTTTAATTCCCCAGTAAAAACACGTAGGTTAGAAATGACTTCTATACCTAGGAATATAATTCTTTTTCTTATCAGTTCTTTTCTTGTTATGATTTTGATGCTGAATTTTAGAAGTGCTTGTCTCTTCTTTAACAATTTGTTCACTTGCTCTTATGAAAACGGTCTTATTGGTGCTTGGTTTTGAAAATTTAGAGTATCCCAATCCACTTTTATCATTAGGATACCTTTGATGTTTAATAATTTCTTCCAAGCCAATTTGACCTTTTTCATATCTTTCTAAAACTCTTTTAAGTTGAACAATTTGAAAAGACAAAGACTCACAATTCTTACATACAAGACTTTGTTTTTCATCCATCACTTTTTGTTTTTCATCTTCAATATTTTTCAAGAAATCAGAATTTTGTTTTTCTAAAAGTAAAATTCTTTTCTTTTGTGATGAGATGTCTTTATACAAAGTCTTGCACTCTTTTAGAAGTTCATCTATAACTTCTTGTGCATCATTATCATAGACAGAAAAATTACTACTAACCTCATTTTCGTCATCAGAATGGTGAGAGGCCATAAAGGCCATATTTGCGCATTCATCGTTATCTGATTCCGATGATGAACTCACTTCGTTGTCGTCCCATGCGACATAAGCCTTCTTCGTTTTGAAATCCTTCTTGCCTTTGAATTTTCCTTTATTTGCGAGTTTCGGGCAATCTGGCTTTATGTGACCTTGCTTCCCACATTCGTAACATGTAATTTCTTGGTTTGATGTGGGTGCCTCCTTTTTCCTGAAATGTCTATTCTTTTTAGAAAAAGAAGAAGTTTTATTATTATTAAAAAACTTACCAAGCTTCTTTACTAGAAGCATGAAATTTTCGTCTTCGGAAGATTCATCATTTTTATCATCCCTTGTGTCAATCTTCAAGGCAATTCCTTTGGACTTCTTGTCTTGACTATCATGTTTTTCAAGCCTTCCAAGTTCCATTTCATGCTCTTGAAATTTCCCGAATAATGAAGCGGATGTCATTGTTGAAAGACTTTTCTTTTCCGAAATGGCGGTCACCTTCGGTTGCCATTCTCTTGTCAAGGATCTTAGGACTTTTATGTTGAGATCATCATTTGTGAAGGTCTTCCCGAGAGCAATCAGATGATTTGTTAGATGAACGAACCTTTTTTGCAAGGCAACAATAGATTCATCGGGCTGCATACGGAACATCTCATATTCTTGACTTAACGTGTTAAGTCTTGATCTTTTTACTTCTGCTGTTCCTTCATGCGTTTCTACCAAGGTATCCCAAATCTGTTTTGCCGATTGACATTGTGATATGCGAAAGAATTCATCCATACTGAGAGCGCTTTGAAGTATGTTGATTGCTTTCTTCTCATTCAAGATTCTCTTCTTGTCATCTTCATCATATGAGGATTTAATCTTTGGGGTTCCTACACCATTCACCACACTTGTAGGAACAAGTGGACCAGTTTCTACGGTTTTTCATATACCATCTCCTTGAGCCTCAAGATGTGCCTTCATACGAATTTTCTAAAAATCGAAGTATTCTCTAGAAAAGAGTGGTGGCTTGTTACTACTTCCACCATCTTTGAAAACCGGGTTAGTACTAGCAGAAGCCATTAGGATCGATAGGAACAGGTTACCTTAACCTGCTCTGATGCCAATTGAAAGTACAGAGTATGCCTAAGAGGGGGGGGGGGTGAATTAGGACTTTAGAAATTTTTCTGGTTTTTATGGTTTCTTGAAATTTTACTGGTTTGTGTTCTTGAAAATGAAAGCAGAAGAAAGTAAAAGAACAATGGACACCAGGATTTATAGTGGTTCCCCTCACAATCCGAGAGTACTCCACTCCCCTTTCAACACGAAAGAGAGTTTTCACTATTGTTTAATAAAGTACAACCTATCACACCATCAACCGGTGAGGCCTACTATCAAACAATAAAACTAACAAGTGTACAAGAACAATCCTCTTGTAAACACTCACCCTTGTGTCCAACAATCCTGGATCACAAGTCAGAATACAAATACTTGTAAAGATTTTTGTTTTGAGAATAATATTATCAATCAAAGTTGATCTTCTCCAAATGATCAAAATCCACTCTTATAATTTTCAACACAAGTGTTCAAAGATGAATATGAAATTTTATGCACATATGAACACTTAATAAAATATTTTGAAGATGGTGAATTTGATTCTAAGAAAATTTGAAAATGAATGTAGAAAGTGTTTGGAGATTGGAGGTTTTTAGTGTGTTTCAAAAATTGAAAAACTCAAAATTTATATGAGTAAAATACCCTTTCAAAAAAGGTATATTTGAGTAGATTTCAAAGTATGAAATGGTGTAATTTTCAAACAATTTTTGAACTTGAAACAAAGCCATTTTTCACTGTACGTTCAGTGTTAATCGGTTAACCTATATGGTTAATCGGTTAACACTGGAACGTTGGCCCAGATTATTTAAAATTTGAAATGGTTAACCGGTTAACCTATATGGTTAATCGGTTAACACTGCTATTTTTCAGAAAAATGCTTTTAAAAATAAATGTTATACCAATTTTAAAGTTTCAAAAACATGCTCATGTATTATGCTAAAATGCTTGATGTTTTTGAACACTTGTATATCAATTATAAGGATGGATTTTGATATACCCGCAATACGTCCATGTCTTGAAGAATCATAGTTCCATATGTAGCTTGACTTGAAAGATAACTTGACTTGATCTTGATAAATTTGAAAGACTTGTCTTTTTGCAATCAAGAGATGACCTTGAGTAGTGTTGGCATCATCAAAACTTGAGACTGAAGCATGGTTCTACATACCTATATTTGCATTTCACCATTTAATTGCCTTTTGAGCCAAAGCTGTCAAGAACACATACCAAAATCATGATTACTTGCATAATGATCAATCTCAGAGTGGTAACTCATTTTGCTCCATACTTGTGGGGTGTGTATGTATTTGTTGGTTGATGAGAGATCTTTTTCTTATACTTGAACTATGCTTGCATACCATGACTGTCAAACTGTTTTGAAAAACATTTTTGCTCTTTTGTGTTGCCAACTGCTCAGGGTTTGTAAACCTGCACTGAAGCTGATGTTTAGATTGGTGTAGGCATCTTTATGCTAGGTCTTATATTTGTGTCAAGAGCATATTGCTGTTACATCATTTTGCTGTCCTGAATTTTGCTGCACTTGTCTACCAACTTTGTTCATAATCTAAGTATATCATTGTTATGGTTCTTGCTGTCATGAACTTTATTTGCAAATTGCCACTATTTCATAGAAAATTTTTTGTGCTGCAAGCAAAACCTGGTGAACTTCTATTCTGATGTACATCCTAACTGCCTCATTTGTTTTCCTTTCAAAATCATTAACTGTCTTACAATTTGGTAATCATGCTTGGATTGTGTTTGTGGTATAGCAATGCATCATTATTATTATTCTAGGATGACAGTTGGTCTTTTGGTTTTGATAGAGTCTAGTTGTAACCTCCATGGCATGTTTGACTTTGGTTTTGGTTTGGTATCCCATATATGCTTGTCATAGCAACTCATGTGCTACTTTTTGGATCAAGATTATATTGACATATTTTCTTGCTAGAACACTCCCAATATCATGTTTATGTATTCCTCATGCTGTTTAAACCACACTGTCCTCCCCTGATCCAGTTCATGATCATCAAATGCACTTCACTCCCTAAAATTGCAGCTGTCATAGGTTTTTAAAATTCATTTGGTTTGTGAACTTCTTATGGTTTAGACACATCCTATATGTGGTTTTGAGTATGTATGTGTGGTTCATTTACTCCAAATTGGCCTGTTTCATAATATCACTATCTCACTTGCAATGTCTTGATTTTCATCTCATTTTCACATGACAGTTGGAACCTTAGCTCATAATTAGTTTGTTTGAATGCATGAACATGTTGTATATGATATTTGAATTGTGTTTGAGCCTTTTCTCTGACCATAGCATGACTGGTTTGTCCTTTTGCTTTGTAAATGCATTTTCATCCAAAGTTGCAATTACTATCGTGTTTTTATTTCAAGGCATATTTTCAAAATTCTACCTGGACCATCCTTCTCCTTGTTTAAAAACACCCAAAATTGATCTAAAGTTTGTTTGATTTGGTTGAGAATTGGTTGAGTTTGATACCAAAATGCATTTGTGAATTTGCCTTGTTCTTGCTTCATTTTTGCCTAGCAATTCACAACACCACGCCATATATATTTATGGGGGTGGCTATATCAACGGATGTATAGCCACCCCAGTGGTAAGCAACTTGTTCATATTCACGCCTTGCAAAGCCTAGACCTGGGTTCAATCCCTGAGGAGGATAAACCCTTTTGGCCTTTTCTTCTTTTTCTTGCACGCGCGTATTGGATTGGGAGGGTGTGGGTTCAACTTTCACCCCTTGCATTTTCTTTTGATTTTCACTTATTAATTTTTGTTTTGCTCATTAAAACTCATGAATTTCAAATAATCACAACTCTCTCATTTTTTACCCTTTTTGATCCATTCTTTTTGCATTGTGTTTGTTATAATGTCTATTTTTATATGATGTGGGAATATTACTTGTTGTCATAAATTGTGATGCATTTTGCCCATGTGGAAATTTGTTCCTTTATTGTGGTTGTGATCCTACATACTGTTGAATTTCCTTTAATCATGCTTGAAATTTCTTGTGAGATCCTTATTCCCCTTGTTAGTTAACATGCTAGGGTACTCCCCTTTGGTAGTCACCACAATCTTGTCTTATTTTTCCTCCTAAATTATGAGGTTACACTGATTTAACTGTGTTTGATTATCATCTATGCATATTGTTGTTACATTTGCTATGCTTTGAACTTGTGAGTTGCCTACTTTCAAATTGTGATTTGTTTATGTGGTAATTACCTTCATCATGTTTCAATCTTTGTTAAGATATGCTTCAATCTTTGTTAAGATGATTGATTATTGGTTGTAACCATTGGTATTATTTGAAGTATATGCTTATTGTAATATGCATACTTACTTGTCTTAATCTTGCTCATTTTGCTTTGTCAAGTATTCTTTCCCCAAGTGATGGAACTTTTTAGTTCTCATCCAAGTTCTCTCTCTCTCTTTCTCTCTCTCTCTCTCTCTCTCTCTCTCTCTCTCTCTCTCTCTCTCTCTCTCCTTCCAAAGGAAAAGTCTCTCCCTTAACCCTTGTATCATTGGATAGCTCATTTATCCCTCCCTTGACTTTGTAAAGTCATCCTAACTCTAGCTTGGCTAAGTTAGAACATATGAGCCATTAGACTTTGCTTTAAGTCTAGAAAACCTACCCACACTAGGAGTGTTCTTCAACTAGAACCCTAGGATAGAGTTTGTAAACTCTATGTAAGAATCATGGACATGATTACTTACTTCCCTTTCTTGAGAGTTCAACATAGATCTAGAGAGTTTCGTAAAACTCTACACAAGCATGGATATGTTTGTTCCCCTTTGAACCTTGATCATAATCAAGTGTTCTTCATCCCTTGTGAGGTGAACTACGACTGCTCTGATTCTATCCTAGTAAGGATACGTAGGCAGAGGACGCGATGTCTTTGCAAGCAAACATAGAAACAATCTTTAGGTTTTAACCTATACCTTTACCCAATCCCAAACCTTAGAAAACATTTACCAAACTTAGCATGCAAACAAACAAAAGGTTCCTGTAGAGTACTACAAATTTTTAGGATGTGAAATACCTACCCTATGCATAACCAACCCCCGATCCCCGAATCTCTTAGCGTTGTTGTTACATCGCGAAAAAGGTTCTTTCTTTCTTTAGACCTTTCCTTTGGATAAATTAAAGTCCGGTTGTGAATTTAAGAATTAAAGATTCAAGTTAATCAATAGCTTGGTATCACGATTCTCACTGCAACAGAAATGGCGACTTCACTGGGGAAAGTTTAAAACTTGAGGGTTTAGTCTGTTTTGTTTAATTGCATGCTGTACTTGTAAATATTTGCTTAACGTGTATATTTGTCAATATATTTGTTTGATTGTTGGGTATTGGGTGCTTTGAGTGGTGAGACGGTCCTATACCTGGACTTGAGTGCAATTATGATAGGATGTTGGTATATTCAAGAAGGCTTATATGGAGTTGATTCCCGACCAAGCTAACTTAAGAAACGACCGCTCAGTGTAGGCCCTCTTGAAAGTTTTAGTATTGTTGATCGAGTATTCGTGAAAACAATGCTACTTTCAATGAAGGAGCCCATGACACTGTGGACTTTTAGAATACACTTTACCCCACTTTGGCCTTATTAGGACGTAGTGCGATGGCTATAAGGAAGTATTTCCGAAATAGTTGATACGCGATACTACACTCAGACGAGATTCTCTTGAGAATATTATCGATTACCAAGTGATTTGGGAAGTTGATAATATCAGAAAGATGGGTTGATGACTCTGGGAACTTTGTAGAACCCGTTCGGCAGGTACAATCAATCCATAGTACAATCTTGGGGGATAGGTAGACCCTTGGACTCATGCTTGTCCTTAAACCTAAGCTTGTGTTGTGTGCATATGCATTTTCTTGTGTTTGTGCATCTTGCATTCATGATCATCATATCATCATATCATCATATGGTTTCATGGAACTCAGACTTTGTTGTTTGTAAACATCAGAGGTCGTCATGAACAGTGAAAGAAAGAAAACTTTGAAGTACACTTACAAGGGTTTTAACTTAGATGACTTGAAAAGGTTGAGCACCTTAGTGACAGATCTAGAGTGTTGTACCCCAAATTTTGACCCCTTAGATTCTCATTATCATTTTAGAAGCATGATCATGAATTATCTAACCCTAAATCAGTGCAAGTTCATTATTGTCAAGTTACAGATGAATCAGGGTTTTCGCACCGATAAATTCAAAACAACCAAGGAATGATCAACCAATGATTTGGGCCAATTCAATCATGGAATGAAATCAAAGATAATATCAAAGTCAAATGAGATGTCAATTTGAAGAAATCAGTTCAGAATCAAAGACAGTACAGTCAGGAGGCCCCGATTAGGGTTTTTAACTAGTGAAAAGTCAACTGTAGTTTGACTTTGATGTTGGAAGGTGTTTCAATGGTGGGATTGAGGTCCATGAAGTTAATATAGATTATTAAAGACTATTCAAGAAGTATCAAAGTCTCAGGATGTCCAGAATGTCAACAGGCGACTCAATCGACATCGATCGATCGTACGGTTAACCGAAAAGTCAACTCCTCAAATTTTGAGAATTGGAATCCAAGTTGTGAATCAAAGTTGTCCCTTATGTCATAATGGACTTGCATATCAATTTTCATGATCATTGGATCAAGGATGAGAGAGTAATCGAAAAATCGGGAAATTAGGGTTTCAAAAGGGGCTAAACCCTAACTCCTTAACCACACATTCAATTGAGTTGGTTCCAAGCTCATTGGAAAGCTCTTGACAATTCCTACAAAAGTCCCATACTAGTACACAACCAGAAAATGCATACTTTTTAAGATAGAAGCAAAAACATTCCTAAAAGGGAAAATAACTTAGAAAAATTCAAAGTTATTTTCACCTTAAAAGCTTGTGTGCAGCCAACTTTGAAAGGATTTTTCACCTAGTTCCAATTGGAGTTTGATTTCTTGGAAAACATGAATGTTTTAGAGCTATGTGAGGGCTTTCTAAATTGTACTAGAACATCTCAAGAGGAGTTATGAGCAGAAAGTTACATGTATTCAAAATTAAGGGTTTCACACTTTAGTCCCACATTGGCTGAATTTTCAAGATTAATTTCTTTCACCAATTTTGCCAAATATTCTTGATCCAACTTGTTGTATCTGATGTATGAGATGTATGTAGCATGAAACAAAAGAGAATTATACAGAATAGCCCAAAATCAAAGCTTGAAGTCCATTGCCTTGCAAGTGGGGAAAGTTGCCAAATTGAACTTCACCAAGCATGAGGTGGAAAGGTAAAGTTGTACCAGCCCCTTCCCTATGGTTTCTAGGCTACAAATCACATCATAAAATCATTAAGGAGCTTTGAAAAAATGGTCTTGTAGCAGAACAAGTGGAAAATCCTTCAAGGGAGGTTTGTTTCAAAAAATCTTAAAGCTTGCTTCATGGTGAAGAAAGGTCTCTAGCAAGCACCTCAATCCATTTCTCTATAAAAGAAGGACTCATTCACCTCATTCCACACACAATTCATCTGATATAAACTACAAAGAAGCTCTTTTACCACAATTCCTTGACCTTTCTTCAAATTCTACAAAACACCAAAGTTCATAAAAACACTCAAAATGGCCATGAAGTGAAATCTGCCCAGATTCATTTCTACCCTTTCCACCACTCCCACAACCATCCATACACCTTCTAAATAACATATATAAGGTGTATAATCCATTAAACCACCAAGGAACCTCAAAAATCAAAAAGTCAACTTGTTCACCAAGTTACTTTGACCAAAAGCTACCAAATTCACCAATTCCTGTTCCAAGAACTTTCTTGAGGTTTTGATCATCCATACACCTCATAAATAACATATCTCAACTGTCCAAACACTCATCAACCATTAGAAACTCACATCTCTTCATTTGGCATTGAAAGTGCATTGTTGCTTAAAGTTGAAGAAAAGTTCAAAGGCCAAAAAGTGAAATCAAGGATCTCTGGTTTTCTCAACTGTTCTAGCATATTCAAAAGGATCATCAAGAGGTATGTACATGTTTCTTATTGGCTTTATCATCATTCTTCATGAAATCATACTTTTAAGTGCTTTGATAGAGTTTGAGTTATGTATACCATGTTGATGTTCACAATGTATGTTTGATTGGATGATAGAATTTCTCATAAGTGTTAGCATACATGTTTGGATCTGTTTGTCATGGTAGTATGTTAATTTGATCATTATGCTGTCTCAAAACATTTGAAGAATGTGGACTAAGTTTTCATGATTTACTGCAATACCAACTTGTTAATATAATGCTGTTAGTATGCTTTTGCTTGCTGTATTGAAAATCATGGGGCTGTTGGGTTAAGTTCATTCAAAGTCTGGTGATACTTGAGGTGTGTAGCTATGCATACTATGTTCTTGATCTATCATACCAAGGGTTTACCAATTCATGACTAAGGAATTCAGAGAGTATTTCAAAAAAGGCTAGCACTGTTACTTGTGAAGGTTGTACCAAATGACCCTTCTATGTGCAATCTAGAATGAAGGTTAGTTGTGATGCAAACCAATAGGTAGATCATATCTATGGAAATATGCTTGCTCCTGTTTACAATTTGTTAGAATTATGCTCAGTGGACAGAAACCTAGGGTAGTGATCAAGGCATGGATTTGTGTTGCTTTTTAAAACCTGACACGTGCTGCCAATATCTGTGAGGTTCTGTTTTAAGTCTCCAAGGTAACAGTTTGTGACATTGATTTAATTCTTGAAGAAACAGTTGAAAAATTGGCAGCTATGTGTGGCTATGTTGTTGGATACCAGTTATCTTGATGCTCATTTTAGGGCCTGAATTATCAACTCAGTGAGGCTTACTAAGCTTCCTTGGCATTCATGATTTTTGGTTTGTGTTGATTCAGTTCAAATTGGTTCTGAGCAATTTCATTTAGTTGCTAGGATGACAGTAACATGATGTGCATAGTGTAGATTCATTATCATCAAATTATAGCCATCAACATCATCATTAGGCTATGATAGATTAGAACTTGTGCTGGTTGGTTTTTGGTGATGCTGTCATGAACAAGAGCCATAGTAGTTTGACACTCACATTTTGTATAAAACATGACAAACCTGTTTTCATCATTCTAACATGTTTTTATGTGCATTCTAGATATGCTTGTGTGCTTATTTTGCTGCCTGTGCATAGAACCAAGATTCCACATTTTGACACAAATACTTCATATACGCAAGTCACTCAAATGGTACTTTTTGCACCAACTTGCTTTTTAACTAAAAACCACTGTACATACACCTCATATTGGTCATTTATAAGATGCTAGCATGATCACTTGACACCAAAACCAACTGTCATGAAAATTCACTTTTCAAAATGCATTTTTCTCCACATCAAGCCACCAATATTTGCATCTGCTTGCTTTGAACTGAAATGTGTGTTCTAACATCTCATGTTTGTTATTCATGATATGTTTGCATTGTCATTTGAAGTTAAAAATGATTGGAACCAAGAATCACACTTTGAAATGCATTTTTCTTCACAAAGTAACACACCATACACTAATTCTTGCACCAGTTTATTTTTCACAAAAATGCTTGATCTAACACTCTATACTCATCAATTGTAAAGTGCTTGCATGATCACATGACACAAAAAACTGGCTAAACATAAATCACGCACTCATGATGCATTCTCACATACACAAAGTGCACTTTGAACACCAAAACTTTATACTGTCATTACAGCCCCTGGTTTTTCATGTGAACTCAGTTCTTAACTCATTTTAGAGGTGTGTGTAAGATTAGAATGAACAATACTTGTCTGAAACAGAAATACCAACTTTCATGCATAATTTATGTTATCTTTGCATTTTGTATGTGACATTTCAATACAGTTCAGTTTCAGCCCCAAGGAGGATTTAAGCTCTTTCATTACCAGTTATCTATGATGTATGCATGATTAGTAGGCTTGGAGCATGAGTGTGTAAGGCTGCCCTTGAGAAAATGCAATTCTTGAGCCTAAAAGAAGGTACTATCGGGTTTTGAAGAGGAATAAGAATTTTCAAAAACCATCACCACCATCATGATCCTCAGATGATTCTACCCCGAATCCATATAAATTTTGTACCGATCCGATTAACAGTTAAGAAGTTACGATACAAAACGTAAATCCCTTTGTTGTGTGTTTTTGCCCAGCCAGAAAATTGTCACTTTTTATACTAAACTTCCACCAGTGGAAGTTACTTGTAAAACTTGTCATTTTTCACTCCAAATTCAAAAATTCATAACTCGCTCGTTTTTTATCGTTTTTCGCCCGTTCTTTTTCCGTTGTGTTCGTATTAATGTCTATTTTCAGGCTGTATTTTTATTTGTCATGTTTGCATTTTTTATCACTTAGTTTGATTATGTACAAGTATGCGCGTTTACGCGACCGCTTGTATAGTTGCAGATGAAGGTTTATGTGCTTGTTTTAGATTTTTTTCTTGAAACTTGTTGGAATCCATGTATATACATGTTAGTTAACATGCTAGGGTTTATTTCTTGATGTTTAACCATTTTTCATCTGTTGTTTTTCGTCAAAGTGCGAACCGCTGTTGCAGTATCGTTTATTTCATCTGTTAACTTTTATCACCATGCTTCATTCTCACCATCTCTTGTCATTTAAGTGGTTGTAACCATGATCATGCTTTGCTTTGATTGTTATCTTGCTTAGAATTTTATTTCTTTTCTCCCCAAGCGACGAAACTCGTTAGTTCTCGTCCAAGTCGTCTCCCCGTTTTTCCCTCCAAAGGAAGGTCTGTCCACTTGACCCTCAATGTCATGGACTCAATTCAATCACACCCTTGACTTTGTTAAGTCATTTTTAACCTTAGATTAGAAAGCCCTAGACATTGCTTAAGTCTAAGAAACCTACCCGTACTAGGAGCGTTCTTCAACTAGAACCCTAGGAAAGAGTTCGTCAACTCTGTGTAAGAATCATCGTCATGATTTCTTACTTTTCCCCTTCTACAACTTAGAATAGGGAGATTTGTCAAACTCCACACAAAAATTGTCATGTTTGTTCCGCCTTGAACCTTGATCGTCGTCAAGTGTTCGTTTCCCTCGTGAGGTGAACTACGATTGCTCTGATTCTATCCTAGTCATGATACGTAGGCAGAAGATGCGATGTCTTTGCGAGCAAACTTAGAAAACCACTTAGGCCTTTTTATTTATTTTATCTCAATTCCCAATCCTTAAACCATAGTGCACAATTCACAAACTTAGCAAGTAATTAAACAAAAGGTTCCTGTAGAGTACTACATATATTTAGGGTGCTAATACCTTCCCAAGATATAACCAACCCCCGAATCCCCGAATCTCTTAAAGCGTTGTTGTCACATCGCGCAAAAGGTTCTTTATTTCTTTAGACTTATCCTTTGGATAAATTAAAGAACGGTTGTAAAAAGAAATACGCTTCAAGTTAATTAATAGCTTGATATCAAATTTTCACCGCAACAGAAATGGCGACTTCACTGGGGATGATGCTTTTGCTTTTATTTTGAGGGTTCAACCTATTTTGTTTAACTAATTGCTATCTGTGAATACTTGTATATATTTGTGCTCTGTTGGTTTGGGAAACTTGAAGTGGTGAGACAGCACTACACCCGTGCTCGAGCGTACTTATGATAGGAAGGTGATATATTCAAGAAGGCTTATAGGGAGTAGATTCCCGACCAAGCTGACTTGAGAAAATCACCGCTCAGTGGAGGCCCTTTTGAGAGTTAGTATTATTGATCGAGTATTCGTGAAAACAATGCTACTTTCTACATAGGTGCCCATGACACTGAGGACCTTTAGATACCTTTTTCCCCACTTTGGCCTTATTAGGATGTAGTGCGATGACTATGAGGGAGTAATTCCAAAATAGTTGATACGCGATACTACACTCGGACGAGATTCTCTTGAGAATATTATCGACTACTGAGTATTCGGGAAATTGATAATATCAGAAAGATGGACCGAGGACTCTGGGAACTCTTTTAGAACCTTGTTCTACAGCGAAGAAAAGCCCTAATACACACCTTTTGGGATGGGTAGACCTCGACTCCTCTTTCATTATCCAAACCCAAAACCTCGTTTGTTTGCTTATGTGAATCTGTGAATATGTGATTACCTGTGTTTGTGCATTCATGCATCCATAAGCATCATATCATGAAAGTTTCATGGAACTCAGACTTTTTTGTTTGTAAACATCAAGAGGTTATTATGGACATTAAAAGGAAGAGAAATCTTGTAAGAAGTACTGACATTAATGAAAAGTTTTTGGTATATCTTGATGTTTGTAAATATTTCAAGTTCCATGAAACTTTTTGCATTGCATGAGCATGTCCTCGCATTCGTATTTGCATTTCTCAACCTGGAGTCTTATCCTCTTCCTTGTGTCAGAGAGAGAATATTCTGGACCAATGGCAACAATGAATGAACTGTTGAAAGAATAAGAAACCTTGAAGGAGGAAATCAAGATCCTCAAAGGGCAGATGAATTGGGTTTTGGAAACTTTGCAGAGTTTGATGAAAAGTGAGGGAGTTTCTCATCCTATTACACCTAGAGAGGTTGTCAGTCCGTCACTTCCAGTGACTCTTCCAGCTCAAGGACCTCATAAGTTTCAACGGTCAGGCCGTAGTCAACCAGCATTTGGGCCTGCGCCAAAACCTCATCAGGTGGTCACCAAAAGAATATCTCAGCACCCATTGGCTGCTTCCCCTCAAGGTTCCCAAAGCCAGAGCATGAAAGAAAGATCCTGTCAAAAAGAACAGGGCATGCTACAGGTCAGTTCCTGTGCCGCTAAGTAAGCTGTACCCGCTACTAATTCAGAATTCATTGGTGACTCCACGAGCTTTTAACCCTGTGCCAGGGCCATGGCATAATGCAAACTTGACTTGTGAGTTCCATAAAGGGGCTGAAGGACATGAACTAGACAATTGTTTGGCATTAGGACATGTTGTACAAGAGCTGGTTATTGACAAAGATCTGATCCTTGAAGAAGATCACCCAGAGGTTGAATGCAAGTACCATATTGGGACAGTGGGGCATCTGGTGGAAGAGTGTGTCGCTTGCGCGAAAATAAGGTGCCGGCATGACAGAAGAGTCGCCACCTTTTGTTATTTATCCCTCAGAGCGGGAAAGGAAACGATCGGAAAAAACCTGACGAAAAAGGGTAAGACAAGGTCATCGCAACCATTGTCTGGGTTCGGGAGTCGGTTACGCAAGGGGAAGGTATTAGCACCCCTCACGTCCGTCGTACTCGACGGGATCCACGCTTGTTGTTTACTTGGACGGGTTGGTTATAATCTATCTACCTATCAAGGTTGGCTGAAAAAGAAAAAGAAAAATGACTCGGCAAAGCGTCGCACTTTATGCCTACGTATTCTCATCAGAGAATGAGAAATCAGAGTCAACGTAGTTCGGCCTACGAAGGATTACGGGGGAAGGGTTGCTCGCTAGGATATCGCATCCTATGCCTACGTACTTCCACACAGTATGGAAGATCAGAGCAAACGTAGTTCGGGAAACTACGGGTTATCTCCTGAAAAAAAGGTGTTTTTTATTGTGTTTGCGATTTCAACCGCACTAGAGACTATGACCTGAGAGTGAATGCGCCGCATGTCACCCAAAGGGTACCATACTAAACATCCAATCTCAGATAGCTTAAGGCTCGTAACGTACGAAAAGAAATCATTCATGATTATGATCACACTAAAATTCACCGTATTTCTGACTCCAATTTCGCATGCATTCTTAGCTTTTATTGTTGTTTTGCTTTGTTATTGCTTTGTTTTCTTATGTTTTCAGGTTTTTATAATAATCGGAGCTTGAATCGGGAAAAGGAGCGAAAAAGGAGTGAAAACGGACGAAAACCTAGAAATTCAGCATTTTGCACTTACGGCACCCACTGTGGCGGGCGCCATGGGGTTAGCCATGACGTGGCCACGTCTCAAGACCACTCCTCAACCTCCAAGACCCACGATCCCCACTACATCATCCCCTGTAGGGACCGTGGCGGGCGCCATAGGCCTGTGGCGGGCGCCACAAGGCAAAAATCCTCAACCTCCACTTTTTAGTGGAGGGGCGTCCCGGTCATTTCGCGCTTTCAGTTTCTCCTATAAATAGGACCTTAGATTTTCGTTTTTCTTCATCCAGAATTAGAATTCTCTAGGCATATATCAGTTATAAAGCAGTTGCCATTCCACATCGGGGTGCCTCTGCAATCGAGTGATCGAGTCTGTAATCTGTCTGTGGTTCGAGTTTTGGAGCACTCTGGAGGAAGTTAATCCTGCCGCCATTTTAATTCCAGTTCGTATTTTATTTTTCCGCATTGCTTTACTTTTATTTATTTTCTCGCACTTTACTTTGTTTATTTCCCGCACTCGCACATTTACGTTGTTTATTTCCCGCACTCGCACATTTACTTTGTTTACTTCCCGCACTCGCACATTTACTTTGTTTACTTCCCGCACTCGCTTTAAATTACTCATATGAAAAACTATAAAAATAATATTTACTTTATCATGTCTAACTAATCCCATAAAGGTTAGAATGTAAGGATCGTAATTAAACCAGTAATCAGTATAATTGTTCGTGGAAACACCTAAGGGCTATTTTATCTTTCAATTCAAGTAATTGTTTTTAACTATTTCAAAAACAGCCAAAAGCGCTTTGTATGGTTCATTAGGAGTTTTTAGATTAAAAAGAAAAGAGATTTTAAAACGATTTTCGGACGCGTTATGAGATTTAGAGTCTGGTTCATAAGAACCTCTTTTTGCTAAGAAGTCCAGGTTAAAATACTTTTCAACTTTGTTAAGAAACTATATTTCTTAAAAATAGGTTTACTACTCTAACGCAGTACGCACCTTTTTATCCGTGACAATAGGAGGGGTTGATTAGAGAGTACAACTCGGTTCTGAATACGCGAAAGCGACAGTTCCTGTTAAATTAGTTCTTTTCAAAGGAGAAAACATTGCCCATAAGTAGTTCCATTAACAAGTACTGGATTATCATTGATTACGTGAATTACATTCGAGCCTGTCTTTTATTTATTATTTAAAATTATAATTTTATTTACCATTGCACCCTTACTAAAACCCTTAAAAATAGTTGCCTTAGATAAACACCATAACAACAGGTACGATAGATTGACACTTGGTCTCTGTGGATTCGATAATCTTTTATATTACTTTGACGTGATTCGTACACTTGCGAAAAACACGCATCAAGTTTTTGGCGCCGTTGCCGGGGACCAATATCGTCAAATTTCATTACCCTGTAGTTATACCGTTTAGACTAAGGTTGTTACCCACCGGTCAATGCGAAAGACTCGCAGTGCCGGAAGTTTAGTAGACCCTCTAGCTGAACCTGAACGTTACGCTCGCGCACGTTTATTTTTCCATAGGAATAGGAGAGCTATGGCCGAAGATCAAAATCGAAGACCTCTTAAGGACTTCGCCCAACCATCAAACGAGGAACCTAGTTCCAGTATAGTAAACCCCGCTATCCCAGCCAATAATTTTGAACTTAAACCATCCCTGCTGCAATTAGTGCAACAGAGACAATTCGCAGGTCTCGCTACTGATAACCCAAACCAACATTTAAAAAACTTTCTTCAATTAGCAGACACCTTTAAAACCAATGGAGCTTCTCCTGAGGCAATACGCTTAAGATTATTTCCCTTTTCCCTCAGAGATAAAGCTCTATCATGGTTAGATTCCCTTCCACCCAATTCAATAACAACTTGGGATGACCTTAGAAAAGTTTTCCTTGCTAGATATTTTCCCCCAAGTAAGACCGCTCTTCTTCGAAACCTAATAACTAGATTTACCCAACACCAAGGAGAGTCGTTGTTCGAAGCCTGGGAGAGATATAAAGAACTATTAAGAGCATGCCCACACCATGGCCTAGAGAATTGGCTAATCATCCAAACCTTCTATAATGGACTTCTTTATAACACTAAAATGACCATCGACGCTGCCGCTGGTGGCGCACTGATGAACAAACCTTACCCTGAAGCTAGTGCCCTTATCGAGGATATGGCCCAAAACCATCAATCATGGGGAGTAGAACGAGCGACAGTGGAAAAGAAGGAAGCCCAAGGAGGAATACATGAGCTAAGCTCTATAGACATGATGCAGGCTAAAATGGACGCGTTGGCCCTTAGAGTCGAACATATGTGTACAACTCCGAATACTGTTGCCGCAGTTTCGCCGAATTGTGAGATATGTGGAACGCAAGGACACCAATCCGCCGAATGCAATCTGTTGAATGAAACCAACACTGAGCAAGTGAACTATACCCAAGGGAACCCATTTTCAAACACATATAACCCTGGATGGAGGAATCACCCAAACTTCTCCTACAAAAATAATAACCCTATCCAAAATACCGCACCTCCGAGACAACAAGGTTACCAAGCCCCTAGAACAAATCAACCTATGCAACCTGTACCACCTAGCCCGAGCTTTGAGGAAGTTGTAAAAGATTTTATCGTTGCTCAAAAACAACAAAACAAAGAGTTCATGAACCATAACGTCCATGTTAACGAACTAATTACCAAGTTAGGAACCAAGGTTGATCAAATTATTACTCATAATAAGATGCTTGAAACCCAGATCTCTCAGGTAGCGTTAAACCAAGCCCCACAGACTACACCTGGAGGACAGTTCCCTGGACAACCTCAACAAAACCCGAAAGGGCAAGCTAATGCCATTACTCTACGAAGTGGAACCGCTTATAAGGAACCTTTAAACCCTAGATTAAGTGAGCCCGAAACTTCTGAGAGGAATGAGGAAAAGGAACCAGAGAAGCCTGAAACCCCGGAAAGTCAAGAAAAAGGAGAAGAACCTAAAAATAAAACCTATGTACCGCCACCGCCATACAAACCACCAATACCTTACCCTCAAAGATTAAAGAAAACCCAAATCGATAATCAATATCAAAAATTCGTTAAGGTTATAGAAAAACTTCACGTAGAAATCCCCTTTACAGAAGCCATCACCCAAATACCTTCTTATGCTAAGTTTCTCAAAGACATACTTACAAATAAACGTAGACTCGAAGATCCGAAACCCGTGGAATGTAATTCTATTTCCGAAAATAGGTTAGCAAAGAAAGATAAAGATCCCGGAAATTTTTCCATTCCTTGTGTTTTGGGGAATCATGTCATCGAAAAAGCTTTTCTAGACTTAGGAGCTAGTGTGAGCTTAATGCCTTTAGCAGTTTGTGAGAGATTAAACTTAGGAGAATTACAACCTACTAAGATGTCACTTCAATTAGCCGATAGATCCGTTAAATACCCTATAGGCATACTTGAAGACGTCCCTGTTAGGATAGGTCAGCTGTTTATACCTACTGATTTTGTTGTCATGGACATTAAAGAAGATGACGACATACCAATCCTCCTAGGTAGACCGTTCTTATCGACTGCTGGAGCCGTAATAGATGTTAAAAAGGGAAAACTAACTTTTGAGGTAGGTGGCCAGAAGATAGAATTTATATTGTCAAAATTTCTTATGGCACCTGTGATAGGAGATTCTTGTTATGCCTTAGATATCATCGAAGAATGTATTAGGGAATTAGAACAAGAAGAAGAAACTGAATCTATAAAATTGCCATCAACCCTTATTTTGGAAGATGACAATTATAAAACACCCTACATTGATGATAACCTTCACGAATGTTTATCTCTTACCCCAGATCCTATGCCTTGCCCTATAAAACCGACCGTAAAACTTAAGGAACTGCCTAAAAACCTGAGATATGAATTTCTTGATGAAGATATGAACCGTCCAGTTATAGTCAGTGCTACCTTAAACCAAGAAGAAACCGATCAATTATTAGAAGTTTTACGTAGGTACCCCTCAGCCTTAGGATATAAGATCTCTGATCTAAAAGGAATAAGCCCATCCGTATGCATGCATCGGATTTTGCTTGAAGAAGATTCAAAACCTTCTAGAGAACACCAACGTAGAATAAATCCTATAATGAGTACTGTAGTTAAGACTGAAGTTCTTAAGTTACTAGAGGCAGGTATAATATATCAGATCTCGGACAGTAAATGGGTGAGTCCTGTGCATGTAGTACCTAAAAAGGGAGGCATCACAGTCGTGCAAAACGAGAAGGGCGAACCTGTAGCAAAAAGAACTGATGGAGGTTGGCGTATGTGCATAGATTATAGAAAATTAAATAAAGCAACTAGGAAGGACCATTTCCCATTACCATTCATAGACCAAATGTTGGAGCGCCTAGCCAGACACTCCTACTTTTGTTATTTAGATGGATATTCAGGATTCTTCCAAATACCTATTCACCCCGAAGATCAAGAAAAAACTACCTTTACATGCCCAGTTGGAACCTTTGCCTATAGAAGAATGCCTTTTGGACTCTGTAATGCTCCTGCAACTTTCCAACGCTGCATGATGTCTATCTTTGCTGATTATTTGGATGGAATCATGGAAGTATTTATGGACGATTTCTCAGTTTGTGGGTCAGATTTCAAAAATTGTCTTGTCAACCTTGAGAAAATCCTGGAGAGATGTGTGGAGGTAAACCTTGTGCTAAATTGGGAAAAATGTCATTTCATGGTCACCGAAGGGATTGTTTTAGGACATATAGTTTCCGAAAAAGGTATAGAGGTAGATAAAGCAAAAATAGAAGTCATAGAGAATCTAAAACCGCCGAAGACTATCAGGGAGATAAGAAGTTTTCTTGGACATGCCGGATTTTACCGACGTTTTATCAAGGATTTCTCCAAAATAACAAAGCCCTTAACTGGTCTTTTAATGAAAGATGCCGAGTTCATCTTCGATGAAAAATGTACTGAAGCATTTAATCTTCTGAAGCAAGCTCTGATTTCAGCACCTATAATGAAACCCCCTGATTGGTCGGAACCGTTTGAGATAATGTGTGACGCCAGTGATTATGCTGTTGGAGCTGTTCTAGGTCAGAGAAAAGATAAGAAGTTACATGTGATTTATTATGCCAGTAGAACCCTAGACGCTGCACAGCTCAACTACTCAACAACCGAAAAAGAGCTCCTAGCTGTAGTTTTTGCAATAGACAAATTTAGATCTTATCTAGTAGGAGCCAAGATTATAGTTTACACCGACCATGCTGCCATTCGTTACTTACTAAGCAAAAAGGATGCCAAGCCTAGGTTACTTCGATGGATTCTATTATTACAAGAGTTTGATTTGGATATCCGTGACAAGAAAGGCACTGATAATGTGGTAGTTGATCACCTATCTAGGCTAGAATACCTGAAACCTGATCCAGTACCCATAAATGACGATTTTGCCTACGATAGACTGATAGCCCAACTAGAAACCATTGAAGATGATAACCCAGACCCTCATGAGCAATTTCATAAATCCTTAGCTATAAGCAATGTACCTTGGTATGCAGATTTTGTTAATTACCTAGCCGCTGACATCATACCCCCTGATCTAAACTACCACCAGAAGAAGAAGTTCTATAGTGATGTGAGAAACTTCTATTGGGACGATCCATTTCTTTTCAAGAGAGGTAAAGATGGCATTTTCCGCCGTTGTGTTCCAGAAGAAGAGGTAAGTAATATAATTGAGCATTGTCACTCTGCACCCTATGGTGGACATGCAAGCACATCTAAGACCTACGCCAAGATTCTTCAAGCTGGCCTATTCTGGCCTACTATGTGGCGTGATGTCCATGCTTTCATTGTCAAGTGTGACAGATGCCAACGCACAGGAAATATTTCAAGACGTAATGAAATGCCGTTAAGAAATATCCAAGAAGCAGAACTCTTCGACGTATGGGGTATAGACTTTATGGGACCGTTCCCACCATCTTTTGGAAATCAGTACATATTAGTAGCTGTTGACTACGTGTCTAAATGGATTGAAGCTATCGCCGCACCCACAAACGACACCAGAGTAGTCATCAAATTATTCAAGAATTATATATTTCCCAGGTTTGGAACACCCCGTTTAGTCATAAGTGATGGAGGATCACACTTCATATCGAGAATATTTGATAAACTTTTAAGCAAGTATGGAGTTAAGCATAGAGTAGCAACACCATACCACCCACAGACCAATGGACAAGTGGAAGTATCTAATAGGGAGATAAAACAAATCCTCGAGAAGACTGTCTCTATATCTAGAAAAGATTGGTCGCAGAAACTTCAAGAAGCATTATGGGCCTATAGAACCGCTTTCAAAACTCCTATAGGAACAACCCCTTATCAACTGGTCTATGGAAAATCATGTCACTTACCATTTGAGTTGGAGCATAAGGCCTATTGGGCCATCAAAACTTTGAATTTGGATTACTTGACAGCTGGTGAGAAACGTATCCTTGATATCCACAAATTAGAAGAGCTCAGACAATCTGCCTACGAAAATGCCATCATATACAAAGAAAGAACAAAAGCTTGGCATGACAAAAGAATCATAAGAAGAGACTTCAAAATAGGCGATCCTGTTCTCCTGTTCGATTCTAGGTTACGACTATTTCCAGGTAAACTCCGTTCGAGATGGACTGGCCCTTTCGAAGTATCTAAGATCCTGAGATCCGGTGCTATTGAAATCAAGAACCAAACATGTAAACCGTTCATAGTCAATGGACAGAGGTTGAAGCCCTACGAAGGAGGTGACATTCCAACAACATACACCTGTCATACTCTGAGTGATCCACCATATCCTTCCAATGATGTTTAAATATCGGTCGTCGAGCTAATGACGTTAAACAAGCGCTGCATGGGAGGCAACCCATGGTTTTTCTTATTTTTGTACTTTTTATTTTTACTTTATTTTAATTTGTTTATTTTATTATTATGTCAGGACTCACGATTGAATGTTTTATGTGCTTTCAGGACTTGTTTTCTAACCTTGTACAGAATGCAGAACCCTGATGACATGCACGTGGCCTTTAGAGATGATGCACAGAGAGAGCGTTACTATGTTCACATGAGATGCCCTATGGCTCCTACCAGGTACCCTAACCATGACTGCATGGATGCCTTGGGGATAGAGCCAAGCGTCAGATTTTTATGCCATCAACTCCAGTGGGACCAGTTTGACGACAGGAACGACACTTATAGGAACTTGACTCTTGAGTTCCTCAGCTCGTTTCATCATGACCCTTGGGCTGGACCCGATGGACTCGCTGTTTTCAGGTTGTTCGGGATCGACTACTCATTCTCTCACAAAGGGTTTGGTGATTTACTAGGTTTCCAGACTACTCCTGATGCTATTCCAGAGACTCCGATGGGGTATTTTATGAGCAGAGAAGTGGAAAAGTTTTGGACTAAAATATCAGGCGGAGGGAGCCAAGATCCTTCTACCCAGTTTTCTCAGGTAATCCACAACCCTGCATTGAGGTACTTCCAGATGATTCTAGCACATTCTTTCCTAGGTTTTCCAGATACAGAGACACTGCTAAGTGAAGAGGAGATTTTCCTACTGTTTTGTGCGACTCAGTCTCGCCCTGTTGCTTGTGGCAACTTTCTACTGAAGGGCCTTGCTAGTGTTGCCAGATCATCAGTAGGAATCATCCATGTCGGTGGGATTGTTACACAGATTGCTACTGCATTGGGTTTGTCTCGCAAGCTATTGCACCTCAGGACCTTCTGCTGCTACACCACCCTGGATATTGATTTTTGTCTTGATAGAGGACTAATGAGGAGGGCTTCTTTTGAGCCCAACATGTTTAGATTGTTGATCGACGGTGAAGCGATACACTACTTTACATTACCAGATCCGCTGATGACCAGTGTCCATGATCCTGCCAATTGGAGTTATGCTCTAGAGGGTTATGGAGAGACTGTCGAAGAGCCGAAACCGCCTCCCGCCGCTGAGTACACTCCTACACCTCTTACTCCCCGAATCACTGTTATGTCTAACAATATGTCTCTGCAGCCACCCGACCTACAAACACAGATTTATGAGCTCCGCAAGGAGACTGCCCTGCTCAAGCAGGAAGTGGCAGACTTAGAGTTACAGATGCAGGTTTCTGATCTCACTCATGCCTCAGAGACCGATGCTCTACATCAGGCGATCGACGAGCTTCGGAGGGAGATAGATGAGATTCGTGGATCAAGCCAGGATAAGAAACCTACCACATGACTCATTCCACCCTGACAGCACTACCCTAGTATTTAACTTCCTTTTATTTATCGCATTTCCAGACATATTTTACTTTATTGCAGCTTTTATATTTTCATGCACTTTGAATTCCTTATACATATTATGCACTAATTTTTATTTTTCTTTTTCTTTTTTGATTTTTAATCATTTTATTTTTATCGTGTAAAGAAAAAAATATATAAGACAAAAATATGCAAGCCAATGCCTTGAAAAGAAGAAGAAAATGCTATTCAGACCCCCCGGAAGACAAAGGTGCAAGGAAGGCCCAAAGGAGGATCCAAAACCACAAGGCCCAGGAATTGGCCTTGTGGCGGGCGCCATAGGCCCTGTGGCGGGCGCCACACCGTTGTCATCACCAAATACGGGATTCAATCCCCATTTCCACCATTTTCATCCCTTTCTTCACCAAAAACCCATTTTTCCAACCTTCCAAATCCTCCTTGAACCCCATTAAAGCTCCCCCATTTCCAAAATACCCTCCATCCATAAAACATATCCAACATCCATTTCCATTTTCATCCATCAAAAAACCAAAAAAATCAAAACTTTATCATTCCCCTCATAAACCACTTTTCTACTATTTTCACTACCTAAGGAGCTTTTCAACAATGGAGTTCAACGGATTTATTCTTCGTGATGGAAGACCGGGCGAAAGGCAACAGAAAATTATTCAGAGGCTTCAAAGTCGAGAAATCCTCTCGACTAGGTACGTCGACGATAACTGTCTGTATGCTCCGGGTATTTATCATAGTGTTTTTAATTTATTAGAATTTCTAGGCTTGCATAATATTTTCATTAATCAGGAACCTACCTATGAGAGGCTGACAACTGAGTTTTTGAGTTCTTTGATATACACTGTCAGTCCTGACACTGCTAGCACTGTCGGTACTGTTATTTTTAGACTGTTTGGAATTGAATATGAATTCAGTACCAATGAGCTAGCGGATTTGTTAGGAATCCCTCATAGGGAAGGTTCGATTTGTGAGGCACCTTTGGATGCTGAATGGTCGGCCGAGGTATTTACCTTCTGGCTAAGGCTTTCAAGTACTTCAATTAATTCTTTTGAAGGGATACTTGCGTCGACCATTCACAACCCGGCCATAAGAGTTTTTAGACTTCTTTTGGCATGTACTATTTTTGGCCGGGAAAGTCCAAACAAGGTTAATGCTCGTGAACTCCTATTTTTGCAAGGATGCCTCACTAGAACCCACATCAATCCGGTCCCGTTTATGCTTGCCCACATGACTTTATTTACTAATAAAACAGGACCGATTGTTTTTGGAGGGCTTGTTACGTCTATTGCTCGGGCTCTTGGCCTGAATGATGAGATAGCTACACTTGAACCACTACCTCCTCGCACAATTAATTTAAAATTTCTGAAAGACATGAAATTGTGCCGAACAAGGAGAGAAGGTGGTTATGAGTTGATGGTTCATGGGGTAGCTATCCCATCTGTTGCTTTACCATGCAGTAGACGTACTGATGTACGTGATGAAAGGAACTGGACCTATGATCTTAATGCTCCACGTGTTTTGGGTCCACTTCCTCCTAATATTCCCGATGGGGAGGCACATGACACTGATGATGAGTATGATCGGAGAGAGCAGTCTCCCATCCCTCACATGTCCCCCCATCGTCCTTCACAGTCACACACTGCACCATCTTCCTCTAACCCTGTTGCAGGTACCGCTCCTGGATTCTTTGTCACCGAGGAGATGTGGCGTGATATGACAGCTAGAGAAGAAAGGTGTGATGGCCTTCTCTCTACTATTTCACAGCAGCTGACGGACAATATGAGCTTCATGCAACAATCGCGATTGGTTTCGGATCGTTCCTATAGCAACGTTTGTCGTACCTTGAACGCTATTTCATTAGAGCAGAACCGTCAGAGAGAGTTCAACAGCCGACACTACCAGCTTGTAGAAGCTACTCAGGGTTCCATCTTGGGTAACCTTCGAGAGGTCCGGAGTGCTCAGGCTGCTTTATCAGCACGACTCGACCGGAGGGACCAGCATCGTAGTAGATCCCGTCGTTCCAGACCATCACATCAGAACAGCGAAGGCACCAGTGCCCCTCCTCAGTAGTCTTTTTCCAGGTTACCCCCTTATCTTATTTCGAAACATTGGGGACAATGTTCGATTTAAGTGTGGGAGGGGATTTTATTGCTTTCCGTTATTTCCCTTTTTAGTTAATTTCCTTTCAGTTATTTCCCTTTTCAGTAATTTATTTTTCTTAGATAATGCATGAGTCTGACGAGTCACCAGTATAGTGTCTTTTTAGTTCATCTTCATTTTTCCCATTTCCTTAGCCTTACCAGAAAATTTTTAAAAAGAAAACAATGTTGTTTCACATGTTTTTTGGGCTTTGAGACAGGTTTAGATTAGGATGTGGTGACTTAGGTCAACTTTTTGAAACATCAGAACCATTTTAGCACCATAGACCTCTCGAATATAGGAATCACTCCTAAACCCCACCACCATGGCCTTTACTATCATTCAAAAAAATTGTCCTAAGTAGTTTATTTTAGCAGTCAGCTCCGGCCTAAGCATACTCTACGTAGGGGGCCGATGAATATAAGTGAATGATCCAGTGCTAATAAAAAAGAAAAAAAGGCAAACTCTGGTATAGGTGACCCTCACAAAGTCATTTAAACCGAAAAAAGAGAAGAAAAAAATTTTTTGCCACAAAAAGAAAAAAAAATTGCAAGTCACCTATTGTTAGTTGGTTCAGAGGTATCTGGCACTGAACTTGGTAGGGCGGATTACGATCCGATCCCCCGCAGCTACATTTAGGCGAAATAAAAACAGGTTTACACATGCTTATGTGCCAGAAACCTTATGTTATGGATCAGAATCACTAACCGGTCACTCTACTATGAAGCATGTACGGATAACGGGCTTAATGTGATTGCGCCTGAATGAAAAGGACACAAAAAGATGAGAAGATAGGCCTAGGTATCGTGGGATGACATGGAGTGGTTAATATAGGATTGAAGTTTGTGTTTGTGTTACTATGGTACCCTTGGTTCACTTAGTTAGTATCTGTCACTGCATCCTGACTTGAACTTAGAATCCCTTTAGCCCAAAGACAAGTGTTGACACCATATTTTCTTAAGCTTTAATGTTTGCTTGAGGACAAGCAAAGGTTTAAGTGTGGGAGAATTTGATCACACTAAAATTCACCGTATTTCTGACTCCGATTTCGCATGCATTCTTAGCTTTTATTGTTGTTTTGCTTTGTTATTGCTTTGTTTTCTTATGTTTTCAGGTTTTTATAATAATCGGAGCTTGAATCGGGAAAAGGAGCGAAAAAGGAGTGAAAACGGACGAAAACCTAGAAATTCAGCATTTTGCACTTACGGCACCCACTGTGGCGGGCGCCATGGGGTTAGCCATGACGTGGCCACGTCTCAAGACCACTCCTCAACCTCCAAGACCCATGATCCCCACTACATCATCCCCTGTAGGGACCGTGGCGGGCGCCATAGGCCTGTGGCGGGCGCCACAAGGCAAAAATCCTCAACCTCCACTTTTTAGTGGAGGGGCGTCCCGGTCATTTCGCGCTTTCAGTTTCTCCTATAAATAGGACCTTAGATTTTCGTTTTTCTTCATCCAGAATTAGAATTCTCTAGGCATATATCAGTTATAAAGCAGTTGCCATTCCACATCGGGGTGCCTCTGCAATCGAGTGATCGAGTCTGTAATCTGTCTGTGGTTCGAGTTTTGGAGCACTCTGGAGGAAGTTAATCCTGCCGCCATTTTAATTCCAGTTCGTATTTTATTTTTCCGCATTGCTTTACTTTTATTTATTTTCTCGCACTTTACTTTGTTTATTTCCCGCACTCGCACATTTACGTTGTTTATTTCCCGCACTCGCACATTTACTTTGTTTACTTCCCGCACTCGCACATTTACTTTGTTTACTTCCCGCACTCGCTTTAAATTACTCATATGAAAAACTATAAAAATAATATTTACTTTATCATGTCTAACTAATCCCATAAAGGTTAGAATGTAAGGATCGTAATTAAACCAGTAATCAGTATAATTGTTCGTGGAAACACCTAAGGGCTATTTTATCTTTCAATTCAAGTAATTGTTTTTAACTATTTCAAAAACAGCCAAAAGCGCTTTGTATGGTTCATTAGGAGTTTTTAGATTAAAAAGAAAAGAGATTTTAAAACGATTTTCGGACGCGTTATGAGATTTAGAGTCTGGTTCATAAGAACCTCTTTTTGCTAAGAAGTCCAGGTTAAAATACTTTTCAACTTTGTTAAGAAACTATATTTCTTAAAAATAGGTTTACTACTCTAACGCAGTACGCACCTTTTTATCCGTGACAATAGGAGGGGTTGATTAGAGAGTACAACTCGGTTCTGAATACGCGAAAGCGACAGTTCCTGTTAAATTAGTTCTTTTCAAAGGAGAAAACATTGCCCATAAGTAGTTCCATTAACAAGTACTGGATTATCATTGATTACGTGAATTACATTCGAGCCTGTCTTTTATTTATTATTTAAAATTATAATTTTATTTACCATTGCACCCTTACTAAAACCCTTAAAAATAGTTGCCTTAGATAAACACCATAACAACAGGTACGATAGATTGACACTTGGTCTCTGTGGATTCGATAATCTTTTATATTACTTTGACGTGATTCGTACACTTGCGAAAAACACGCATCAGATTACTGTATCTTAAACTGTTTTGAGATGAGAAGAGAACAGGCCCAACTAGGAGGGAGACTATCAAGTCCTACTGTTATCATGCCATGGATTCATCCTATGGTTGAGGTTTGAACAGGGAACTCCTAGAAGTTGTCATGCATAGGTTTCAACCTAAAAGTCTATCATCAAATCCTTATCAAAGGAAATGAGAGTCCTAAGGGATCATGTCAATGATACACCAAAACAGACAAAGCATCAGCTTAACAGAAAAATGCATGCAATGCAAGTGAGGGAGGAAATGTGTGTGGGGCTTCAGCCTCCACAAGCTCATCTCAACCTCAAGCCAGTCATGAAATAACAGTAATCATACTGAAAAATAAACAACATGCTATCAAGCAATAAACAGATAAAAGAAATGAAATGCCATCAGGCAAACAAAACACATGCTTGAGAAAGAATCATCTACATCTACTCTCTAATCCTAACCCTAAAAACTTGATCAAATCTAAGCAAAGCCCTAAAGCAAAACCCTAATCAAGAGAAATCAATCACAGTCTTCAAGCTTCAAAACAAGCTTACCAAAGAAAGGGAGCTAAGTAGGCAGACTCATAGTGCCTTCCTCAGGAAAGCACTAGGAGGCTTATACTCAGGAATCATATCCTATGTGGCTCAACAACTGTGATCAGTTTACATTCCTCCTCAGGAGAAATTAAACTCACATGAAGGCTCCAACATCATTGGATACTTAAGAAGTCCTAGATGAACTAAGGGAACTAAGTGAATAGACCCATAGGACCTTCCTCAGGAAAGTACTATGAGGCTTCCACTTAGGAATCGTATCCCATGTGGCTCAACAACTGTGATCAGTTTACATTCCTCCTCAGGAGAAACTAAACTCACATGAAGGCTCCAACATCATTGGATACTTAAGAAGTCCTAGATGAACTAAGGGAACTAAGTGAATAGACCCATAGGACCTTCCTCAGGAAAGTACTAGGAGGCTTCCACTTAGGAATTATATCCCATGTGGCTCAACAACTGTGATCAGTTTACATTCCTCCTCAGGAGAAATTAAACTCACATGAAGGCTCCAACATCATTGGATACTTGAGAAATCCTATATGAACTAATGGAACTAAGTGAATAGACCCATAGGACCTTCCTTAGGAAAGTACTAGGAGGCTTCCACTTAGGAATTATATCCCATGTGGCTCAACAACTGTGATCAGTTTACATTCCTCCTCAGGAGAAATTAAACTCACATGAAGGCTCCAACATCATTGGATACTTGAGAAAGAGGTGAGAAGAAAGAATGAAAGTCATTCATAGTGCCTTCCTCAGGAAAGTACCATGAATTCCCCTCAAACTTCAGGATCTCAAACCTCACAGACAGGGAATAATCTCCAACCTTTGGGTCTCTGGGTCTTGATCTACAATCTTATCTTCCATCATGCTCTTCAACAAGGTCTTCAAAACAAACTAAGCCCCACAACAAATTCCCCAAACTAAACCCCAGGGACAGACAAATAACCACAGAACAGTCAATACAATCAGTCAACTTCAGAAAATACCTAAAAATACTAAAGCAAGAGGGAAAAATCTAACAATCACTCACAAGGGTCTATAACATCTACCCATACCATCCCTATATACCCATACCCAAAAATCAAAACAAAACTCTCAAAAGAAAATGAGTTACTTCATTTATGCATTCTTAAACCCTAATTTTGATACCCTAATGCTAACCTAATTAGACTAATCAAATTTTAATCTAAAAATCAATAATTAAATCCTACGGGAAGCTATGATTCAATCTCTAACTATGCCAAAAAGAATGAACTAAAAATTCTAAAGGAGGGTCCTAAACGAAATTCTACAAAATGGAGTATCAAACTAAACATTATAAAAAGCTATTTAGATGAAAAATATACTAAAAATATTAAAAGAAAAATAAAATGGAATCTTATTTATTTATAATTTTCTAGACAAAATGATGAACATGTGAAAAAAACAAGCATTAAAAAATACTAATTTTTCTATTTTCTATGAATTTTTTAATATGCAATAAAATATAAAAGAAATGAAAATAAAAGAATAAAAAGAAAAAGGGGAGGGGGGTGTTAAACTTAAAGCGCCCAGTTGATTTTATGATGGGCCCAAGAATATGGGGGTGCGCGTATCAAGTTGATAGGCCCAAGCGCTATCAGAAAAATCAAAAGAAAAAATAAAAATAAAAATGAAAGGGAGACGGTGTATTTAGTAAGTTTTTCCAGTTCAAAATGGGATTGGGCCAATAGTGGGGGTGCGAATATCACTGGATTGCTGAGCCCAATATCTACTACTTAAGTAAACGCTGCGTTTTACTTCTAATTTTCCCTCCGTTTTCTGAATTGAATCAAGGCCGCTGGATGAGATGATTTAGTCAAGATTTGGATACGATCGGACGGCTGGGAGGTTGTCTTCAACCTCCAGCTAGGGTTTCCTCCCCAAACCAGTTTCCACACGCCATCCTTCATCTTCCTCGTTCTCCCTCGTCTGGCCATGAAATTCAAGGATTCCAAGAGCAAAGATGCTCCATTTTTCTCCAAGAATACAATGGAACCGATAGTTTCTCCTGAAGCTCCCTAGAATTCGCAAACAGAATGCACGAAAACTAGGGTTCCACCATTTTTCTCTGTGATCAACCTTAATTAAACTCAAACCTAATGATCCAAACTTGTTCTTTATGCCACCCTCATCATTCTGTGCAATCACATATCCATTAATACTCCCTTCACGGCTTGCTCTTGAAAATTAAAGAAAAGGTGACCTGCCATGGAACCTCATGGATCTTCCTCTAACTCTCAGAAAACCTTCCTCTAACCTAGCATGTTATCTTCCCACCTGGAATTCTAACAGAATGTACATAATTATGGAGGTATGGTGAAAGTTTCAAACCTGCCAAGTGATGATGGTGGATGATGCTAGAGATGAATTCAGAGCTTGTAATTGGTGCCAAACACTCCTCTAATGGAGTATTTGTTTCTGTTTGCAATAATCTTGAAGAAGGAGGCTTGTAATGGAAGATTTGAGTCTTGCTTGATTTTGAAGAAAGCTTTGAATATTCCTTTCTCCCTCACTCATTCACCAATGGATTCACCAACCTGACCAACCTTTTTCTTCATGGTGATTCACTTGATATATAACCATCCATGGAAGACTCTAGAACCTCCTAGAAAGAGCTAGAATACCATGGAAAGTCTCATGTAATGACATATTGGATTATCTCCTTTCATGCATTAAGACATTCAATTTTGCTTTAAAATCTCCTTACAAGAGATATTGAGAAGGAATGTGATGAAAAACAAGCATTGGTTTTGCCTTATGTGAAGATTTGCAAGTTGCTTAATATGCAAGAAACAAAATTACAAAGCAACCCCAATTTTGAGACCTCAAATCAAAATTCTACTTGAACCATTGTTTTTAAAATAATGTTTGGATTCAAAATGACATATTGGATGACCTATTTTGGATTCATAGATCTCCCAAACCAATTTCCAACTTGGATCCATTTACTTTATAAGTCATTTTTAGGTCACTTTTACCCAATCTTGAAAATCCTTGCTACAAGCTTTTTCAACAACTCATGACCACTTTTCTAGGATTAAAATCCCATTTTGAACAACTTTGATGTTTTGAGTTTTTTCATTTGAGGCTTGGAAATAGGAGATATGGCTTTTGCTTAAAATGACCTATAACTTCCAAATGACCAAAATACCCCTGTCTTGTTCAAACCATAAGTTGAGTTCTACAAATCCTATCAAGGACTTCTAGTACTCTCTAGAAATCTAAGAAGATGCTCTTCAACATTCATGTTGACCAAGAGATCATAGGAATCATCCTGCTAGGGCAAAAGTTGTCTGCAAGTTGGGTGACTTTCAAGGACCCAGATTCACATACCTCAGATGACCTTCAATTTGTCAAAACCATAACTTGAGCTCCACAAATCCTATCAAGGACTTCTACCACTCAAATTAAATCTAAGAACAAGCTCTACAACATTCATGTTATGGGGAAGATTAGATGACAATCACATCTTGAGCTAAAACTTCCTGGAAGATAGGGATCAAATTAGGGTTTTTTCACTGACAATCCTTGGAAACCATAACTCAAAACTTCTCAAACTCCTCAATCATGATGAGTTGGTCTAGGAATCATATTTATAACATCTCCATACATCATTCCATGATCTCATGGCCCTTGGATTAGTCTCAACCTTTTCCAAATCTTCAGTTGTCCTAGAGTTGACCCAGTCAAAACCCTAATTCTACCATTCATGGTTGAATCTTCTGAATTCTTGCACAATGACCTCTCTGGGCTTCATGATGACTTTCAAGACATCTCATAGACTTTCTAAAAGCTTCAAGTTCATTCTCAAAGTCTCAGAATCATCTGAGGAGCTCCCACAACTCTCAAGCCATGAAGCACACAACCTTGGTTTCAACCAATTCCTCTGAGGGTCTCTTGAACTTCCTGATGAAGGTATCAACTTTCAAACACTTGATGGGTGAATAAATGTTGGTCAAATTTTGGGGTGCAACAGCTGCCCCTATTCAAATGGCTTGAACCTGACTGGGTGAGGAGCGAACGACTCTCAGTCAATCAAGGTGCGAGACGATTGAATACCGGTAAACCCGAAAATTTGCCAACTGCTCAACTCTTCGAATACTGCAATGCTAGCTGCTCAACAACCAGCGGGAAAATACTGATCTGACATTGCCGTCAGTTATCCATGTTACCTTCTTATGATATTTCCTTCAGACAACCACAACACCCAACCTCGCCGCTGGAAGACTAGGCCATCTGACATACCCAACATCGCCGCTGAAAAACTGAATCTGACGTCGCCGTCGGAAACAAACATCACTCTGAGAGACGCTCGACATTGCCGTCGTACAAACATCACTCTGAGCTGGGGATTTAAAGGGTCGGACCTCACCGTCAAACAAACATCCAACCTCGTCGTCGAACAAACATAATCTGACCTCGCCGCCAAATCCAAACGTCCAACCTCGCCGCCGGAAACAAACATAATCGGACCTCGCCGCCGGATAATCAAAATTCCCCCGCCTCACCGCTGGAGAAAATACAACACTGAACAATTCTGACCTGGGGTTCACCCCTGGTAAATGGAACAAAAGGTACACTTGCGTATTTGAAACTACTCCGTTGGGAATGAGAGACTCAACCAAGCACGCTCTGATCTGGGGTTCACCCTCAGAACCATAACGAACATCCGAATACTACTGCACACTGCCCACCGTAGAACTTCAACATCAAAGCTATATGAAACCCCGGCCCCTGGCCGCTTCCAGCTTCAGCTAGAAAAGATCTTCACGTACTCCTGAAGATGGGATCCTTGGCCTCCAAGGATATAACCCTTGCCCGTCGGCGATTCCAGCTTCAGCTAGAAAAGCCCTTCAAGCATTTCTGAAGATAATCATCCTTGGCCTTCAAGGATATAAACTTTGCCCGTCGGCAACTCTGCAGGAGGTATCTTCGACTTCAGTCTAAAGAAATGGTCCTTGGCCTTCAAGGATACATGGATCTACCTTCAGGTAACTCCGCCTCTGCTATAGAGCATCCGTGACTTCAGTCAGGGATATGCTTCAGCCTTCAGTCCGAAAAATGAATCCTAGGTCATTCATGACCTTGGGGATAACCTTGCCTTCAGGCACCTTCGCTTCAGCTTGGGAAATCTGTGACTTCAGTCAGAGAAATGGTATCCGGAGCCATTCATGACTCTACGGGGATTCAAACACTTTGCCTTCAGGCAAAACTCCGCCTCAGCTGGAGAAACATTTTCGACTTCAGTCAGAAGAACACTATTCACTTGATCGCAATCAATCATCACCTCAGGACAACTGACTTGGTCTTCAGGCCAACGCGGATTACTTCACACACAAAAGCTGCATCTACGAACTTTTGAACTTTGTCTTCAGACACACGTTGATTCATCAACAAGGAAATCTGAATCCACAAGAACTTTCTGATACCGCCTTCAGGCGCTTATGAAGTCAATCTTCAGATTAGACGTCACTGTTAGAGCAAACATATCACGCTGCTAAGGACTTCAAGAATCATCTTGAACAGACAACTCCGTCGGGCACCTTCAAGAATCATCCTGAACCGGTAACCTTTCTGGAGACTTCATTCTGCTGGGTATTCCAGGAATCCTCTTGGGCAACTCTTGCCAGGGACGCTACTGGGGAGCTTAAGAATCATCTTAAGCAAACAACTCAGGAAACTGCGCTGAGGTCTTAAGAATCATCTTAAGCAAACAACTCTGCTGAGGAATTCGAGAATCGTCTTGAACCGAAGACTTTGCTGGGGATCTCAAAAATCATCTTAAGCGAGCGACTGCGGGGATTACACCGGGGTCTTAAGAATCATCTTAAGAAAGTGGCATCGTTGGGGAGAATATCAGGAATCATCCTGAGCAACTGGTCCTTCGGTGGAGCACCTGTAAAACAAGAACGATAATAACCTAGATCATGCTTATGATGTATATGCTTCGGTGCCATGCCCCACACGGTGGAAATACCATGAGTTTATGCTAAATGCTATGCAATCATGCACAATGATGCGATCCCGTCAGTAAAATAAATGTCGGAGGGGAGTTCTCCTGTCAAGGAGAAAGAACCACTCAGATAGAGGAATCATCCTGCTGAGGAGAGAACTGCACGCCAATATCAATCGGACTCTGTCTGGGGAAATGATCTTCGGTTGACTGCTGCAGGGGAAACAACTTCAGTTGATCAGCACTCCACTGGGGAGAAGCCAATCATGATCTGATCAACTTCTATTGGGCATCTGAAAACTTGGCTGAGGAAGGAGAAGTCATTCTGCTTCGCTGGAGAGAGTGCGACTCTGGGGAAATACAACATCAGTTTTTCAATGCTCTGCTAGGGAAAATCCGCTCATGGTCCCAACTGCTTTCAAGGATTCGGCCCTCCTGGGGTCTGCGGACTCAGCCGGGGAAAGAGAAATCATTCTACTTCACTGGAGAGTACGACTCTGATGAGGAATTTCAATTCCACCGGGGAAGAAAGAGTCATCTGACTTCGGGGGAAAATACAACTCTGCAGAGGAGTACAACATCAGCTGTTCCCACACTCTACTGGGGAAGAGGGAATCATCCGGCTTCAGGAGAGAGCATGACTCTGGTGGGGAATCTCAATTCCGCTGGAGACTTCAGTATGGCACCATCAGTTACTGCATATTTCGGCGTAAGAATAGCTTCCTGCGAAACCTACACTTGTGACCTGGTGCTGGGGAATGAGCTTCGGTCCTCGACTCAGCTAATGAGGTGGCGTTCCTCCGGGATGCGTCTGCTTGGGGGAAGAGAGTCATCTCTGCCTGGGGAGACATATCAATGCTCACTATTCTGCGTTCAGATTCTGCGGAGGAGACTACTGAACTCTGCTGGAGGAGGAGGACTTGCCTTGCCTCGGGGATGCGCCCGGCACATCTTCTGGAAGGTGCTACACCTGCAACAACACAAACAAACAGACAAGATACCCTCCTCAAAGGGCCTATCCAGGTTATTATCTTGTGACAATATTCGGGTAATTAATCGCTTCAACAATCAATGGGCCTAGGCCCGCAAGTTTATGTATGCGCATTTTATCAAAAAACATCGGCGTTTTCATTCGCAAACAAAACAGATAAATGCTAGATAGGCAAGCAGAATTGCTGAATAATATGCATATTATTGATGGTGACCCCTGAATGGGCAAAACGTTTTACAACAGGGGCAAGCTTCCTGGAATGAGGAAGCCGCGCAAAAATAAAACATAAATATACATCAGTATATACAAATGTCGGCAACGAGGCGTAGACGAACACCATGAGTTGATCCCTCTAAGACCCACTCGACTTCGATACTTCTCCGACGCTTCAGCTTCGGAAGAGATTGATTCAGATAAACGGCCCTCAGGTCTTCCAAACCACTAAACAATGAAAGTCTACACGCGGAACGCAGTCATTTGCTTATTCAAATCCCTAACTTTTGCGTGAACCGCCCTTTACGGGTTTTTAGTTCACCAGGATACCCTTTTTTGCCGAAGCCGCCCAGTGTAGGTTTTCGACTTCGCGGGTGTACATTTTTTCAATATATCCCTAATTTTTGCCCGAACCTTTTATTCTGTTTTTGGTTCGCCGGGATGCCCCTTTTTTGCCTGGACTCTTTCTTTTTTGTCCAGCGGGTTTTTTTCAAGCAAAGTATTTTTTAACTGCGTCCGCGTTCACCGGGGATGCAAAATCCTCACCATCCATTGTGGATAACAACAAAGATCCTCCCGAGAAGACCTTGCTGACGACATACGGCCCTTCGTAATTCGGAGTCCACTTGCCCCGGTGACCGGAGTGTGGCGGAAGAATCCTTTTCAGGACGAGATCACCCGTCTGAAAGCTTCTAGGACGCACCTTCTTATCATAAGCTTTCTTCATTCGGCTTTGGTACAGACGACCAAATGCAATCGATGCTAACCTCTTCTCGTCCATCAGGCTGAGTTGGTTCAAACGATTCGTAATCCATTCTGCCTCGTCGAGTTTCACATCAACCAAGACTCGCAAAGAAGGAATCTCCACTTCTAACGGTAAGACAGCTTCAATACCGTACACCAAGGAGAAAGGAGTTGCCCCGGTCGACGTACGCACCGTCGTACGATAACCGTGCAAGGCAAACGGCAGCATCTCGTGCCAATCTTTGTAGGTCACAACCATCTTCTGAACAATCTTCTTAATGTTCTTGTTGGCGGCTTCGACGGTGCCATTCATCTTCGGCCGGTAAGGAGATGAGTTGTGGTGTTCAATCTTGAAGCCCTGGCACAGCTCCTTCATCATCTTGTTATTCAAATTCGAACCATTATCAGTAATGATCCGCTCGGGAATTCCATAGCGACAGATGATGTCCCTCTTTATGAATTTAGCTACCACTTGCTTGGTCACATTAGCGTACGAGGCTGCCTCCACCCATTTGGTGAAGTAATCGATAGCTACCAGAATGAAATGATGACCATTGGATGCGGTGGGCTCGATCTTGCCTATCATGTCGATGCCCCACATGGAGAACGGCCAAGGGGAGGACATGACATTCAATGGGCACGACAACACATGAACTTTATCAGCATAAGTCTGGCATTTATGACATTTCTTCGCGAATCTGAAGCAATCCGACTCCATCGTCTGCCAGTAATACCCTGCTCTCAGGATCTTTCTCGTCATGGCATGCCCGCCGGCGTGCGTACCAAATGTGCCCTCATGGACTTCTTCCATGAGCATACTTGCCTCTTTCTCATCTACACATATGAGTAGCACGAGATCGTGGTTTCTCTTATACAACACTCCATCAGGATTGAGATAAAAGTTTCCAGATAGCCTCCTCAGAGTCTTCTTATCCTGGGTTGACGCACCCGCAGGATACTCCTTAGTCATAAGGAAGGTCTGGATGTCGTGGAACCATGGCTTGCCGTCGACGGCATCCTCGATTGCAAAGACAAATGCCAGTCTGTCAAGACGCGAAAGCACAATTCTTGGAGCCTCATTCCAAAAATTGACTTTGTACATTGAAGCCAACGTGGCCAAGGCATCGGCCATCTGATTTTCAGCCCTGGGTACATGATGGAGTTTCACTCGATCGAAGAACGGAAGCATCCTCCTGGCATAATTCATGTACGGCACCAAATTCGCTTGACGAGTTTCCCACTCCCCTTTAATTTGATTGATTACAAGCGCTGAGTCACCATATACGTCTAGATTCTTGATTCTCAAATCAATTGCCTCTTCTAGACCCATAATACATGCTTCATACTCTGCTTCATTGTTGGTAACTGGAAACGTCAGTCTCGCAGTAAACGGGATGTGGGATCCGTGAGGAGTCGTGATGATAGCCCCGATACCACTTCCATAGGAATTAACCGCTCCGTCGAATATCAACTTCCACTGAGACTTCCTATCTGGCCCCTCATCGGGCAATGGCTCATCGCAATCCTTCGCTTTGAGAAACATAATATCCTCGTCAGGGAATTCGAACTTCATCGGCTGGTAGTCTTCGATTGGCTGTTCGGCAAGGTAATCAGACAATACACTTCCCTTAATGGCCTTTTGGGAGACGTACTGAATATCATATTCTGTTAACACCATTTGCCATCTGGCAATCCTGCCCGAAAGAGCTTGCTTCTCGAAGACGTACTTGATCGGATCCATCTTCGAAATTAGCATAGTGGTGTGATTGAGCATGTACTGTCGTAAACGTTTGGCAGCCCAAGCTAGTGCACAACACGTCTTCTCCAGCATCGAGTATCGAGACTCACACTCAGTGAACTTTTTACTCAAATAATAAATGGCATGCTCTTTTCTGCCCGTCTCGTCGTGCTGACCGAGAACACACCCCATACTATTCTCCAGAACCGTCACGTACATGATTAATGGCCGTCCAGCCACTGAGGGTATCAAGATTGGAGGTTCTTGAAGATACTGCTTTATTTTGTCGAATGCCCTCTGGCAATCCTCATTCCAAGTAATCGCCTGATCTTTCTTTAAAAGCTTGAACATCGGTTCACAAGTGGCCGTGAGCTGAGAGATAAACCTTGCAATGTAGTTTATTCGGCCCAAGAAACCACGAACTTCTTTTTCTGTTTTCGGCGCTGGCATTTCTTGGATAGCTTTTATTTTCGCAGGATCAACTTCAATACCTCGTTCACTAACGATAAACCCCAATAACTTTCCGGACCGCACTCCGAAAGTGCATTTGTTAGGATTCAGCCTCAGCCTGAACTTCCTAAGCCTCTTAAAAAGCTTCAATAAGTTGACCAGATGCTCTTCCTCCGTTTGGGACTTTGCAATCATGTCATCAACATAGACCTCGATCTCATGATGAATCATATCATGAAACAAAGTTACCATTGCTTGCTGGTAAGTGGCCCCTGCGTTCTTCAGACCGAAGGGCATTACCTTATAGCAAAATGTTCCCCAGGGGGTGATAAACGTCGTTTTCTCCATGTCCTCCGGTGCCATCTTAATCTGATTGTAACCGGAGAAGCCATCCATGAACGAAAACACGGAAAACTGGGTTGTGTTGTCGACCAACACATCGATATGAGGCAACGGGAAATCATCCTTAGGGCTTGCCCTATTCAAATCCCGATAATCGACGCACATGCGTACCTTACCGTCCTTCTTTGGTACAGGCACTATGTTGGCGACCCACGGAGGGTAAGTGGTAACGGCTAGAAATCCTGCGTCCAACTGCTTCTGGACTTCTTCTTTGATTTTTACAGCCATATCTGGTCTCGTCCTCCTAAGCTTCTGCTTGACTGGAGGGCAATCTTCTCGCAACGGCAAACGATGAACCACGATGTCCGTGTCGAGTCCGGGCATATCTTCGTATGACCAAGCAAAGACGTCACTATACTCCCGGAGCATCTCGACCAGTCTGTGCTTGACATCATTCTGCAGTGCAGCCCCTACTCTGACATTTCTGACGAGCTCTTCAGAACCCAGATTTACGATCTCAATATCTTCCTCATGAGGCAGAATAACCTTTTCCTCTTGTCTCAACAAGCGGGCCAACTCTTCCGGAAGGTCTTCGTCTTCATCAATCTCATCCTCGGCTTGATAGATCGGGAAATCGAAGTCGTAGTGAGCCGTAGATGGTCCAGAGTCGATGTCATCTGTCATGTGGATCCTGCAATAACAAGGGTTAAGTTTAAAGCAAGAATATGCAGGTTAGCACAAACCTCGCTGCCATTTTAGTTTTTTTCGAAATAAACATAAAACAGGAATAACAGAGAACACAATATTTGAGTACGAAGAAAATGCCTTTTATTTATTAACAAAATGCATGTACATAATCCAACAAGGCCCTGACCATAAAACCACTATGCCCCGGGCAGGACATAGGGTTGTACAAAGATTGTAAAAAGCAAATCATTACTCTTCACTTGTCAGCTGGATAATCTCCTTGATGGTCCAATTGTTGAGGCGCTCGCCCGGCTTGCTTGGCTGAATCCAGGCGTCAAGATCACAATCGATATCCCCGCTGTCCTCAGACGCTGTGTTGATGCTTTCGAAAATTACTCCGCCCTTGGTGAATAGGATCGGTCCCTTCCCACGAGACGAAGATGAAGAAGATGAAGCTTCAGCTTTAGGAGAATACCCCAATCCAAACTTATCCTTCTTGATCGGTACCTCCAACACATGCCCCCAGCCTGGGGTGGAACCGGCTTCGACGACGGCCCGAGCTTCTTTGAATGAGGAGAGATTCATCTCTTGCTTCTCTACGACGACGGGAGCTACCTCTTTCGCCTTGACGGTTTCAAATGCCTGGCAGAGAGTTTCATGGATCTCGCCGTCCATTTCAACATATTTAAAGGATGACAAGTGGCTCACCATAATGTCCTCCTCACCACAGACGGTTACTATGCTCCCCCCGACAGCATATTTGAGCTTTTGATGCAGCGTGGACGTCACGGCACCAGCAGCATGGATCCATGGCTGACCTAAGAGGCAACTGTAGGCAGGCATGATATCCATGATATAAAAAACCGTATTGAACGTCTCCGGACCAACTTGAATTGGCAGGGTCAACTCTCCGAAAACGTGGCGCTTAGTTCCGTCAAATGCTTTCACCACCAGATCACTGGGCGTGCAAAGCAGTCCACGAGTGTCCAACTTCATTAATGCCTTCTTTGGAAGCACATTAAGCGACGAACCTGTATCCACTAGGACATGCGACATGATAGTGCCTCTGCACTCTATCGAGACGTGCAAGGCGCTGTTGTGATCTCTCCCTTTAGGAGTCATCTCTAAATCTGTGAATCCCAGCCCATTGCCAGCGTTAACATGGGCTACCACCTCCTCTAGCTGATTTACTGATATCTCCTGCGGCATGTAGGCAGCGTTCAATACCTTCAGCAATGCATTGCGGTGCGCTTCAGAACACAGCAACAAGTTGAGAATAGAGATCTTTGACGGAGTCTGGTGAAGATGATCTACAATCTTATAGTCGCTCTTCTTGATTAATCGCATGAACTCTTCAGCATCTTTAACTAGCAAATCCTTTTCTGCCCCGGAAGGGACCTCTTCGACGGCTTTGCTTTTACCCTTTTCCGCAGCGTCAGCTCGGACCACTTTCTCTGCCGCAACCTCTGTCGGCGCAAACACTCTACCGCTTCGAGTAATGCCACTGACTCCGGCAAGATTCTGCGCAGTCGATCCGTACGGCTCAAGTTCTATCTTCTGACCATTACAATAGACTTCGGCGCCGTAATGCCATGGAACGGCGTTAGTGCTCTCGAATGGGATCGGCCCGGCCCTGGTAATAGTGATAGTGGGCGGTCGGGGCGCAGAAATAGTAATAGGGTGACGAGGAATAGTAATGGTAGCAACTTCATCTTCCTGCTTCAGCACGACCTCCCCTGATGCACTTTCAACGTTCCGGCTGAACTGCAAAATACCCTCAGACATCAGACTTTGGATACCCTCGACCAGCTGCTCACACCCATCAGGAAGTGTAGCACAAGCCATACATAACTCTCCGCATCCAGGGACGAAGCCCTTCTTCAGCAACTTAGCCTTGACAAAACTAAGCGGCGTCTTCAAGTCTTTGACATCAGTCAGCAAGTCTGCACTCTCCTCGGTGATAACGGCGTTTACTCCGCCTCCCCTATGATGAGGCATAGGGTTTTTGGTAACGTTGGGCACGCTATCAGAAAAGTTAATGACCTTGGCGTCCACCAAGTCCTGCACTTTGTGCTTAAAAGCTTTACAGTTCTCAATCGTATGGCCTGTTGCCCCAGTATGGAAATCACAAGTAGCATTGGCATCATACCCCGGTGGCGGTGCCCCTGTCAAGGGAGCCAACGTCCTCTTTTGAACTAGCTGAAGTTGCAGCAAAGTTTGCAGAAGCTGCGCATACGACATAGGTGGAGTTTCAAAATGACGGCTTGCCAAAGGAGCCCGATTCTGATATTTCCTATACCCCTGCTGATTCTGCTGCTGTGGTTGCTGCTGCTGCTGCTGCGGTGGAGCAGCTGGGATGTTTATGCTAGCAATCTGTTGCTGAGGGCCCTTGCCCTTTCTCCGAGCATTAGTGACAGCACTTGCATCCCCTTCTCGACGCTTGCCAGCGTAGGGTTTCTTACCACCTCCTCCAGCTGAGGATGATTCGCCTTGAATTTTTCCGATCTTTATTCCGTTCTCGACATGCTCGCCCATAGTGATGAGAGCCGAGAATGTCCCCGACATGCCACTGACCAGCTTTTCATAGTAGATTCCAGGAAGGGTAGCCACGAACATTTGCACTAGCTTGCGCTCAACCATCGGCGGTTGAACCCGAGCAGCCAATTCACGCCACCGCTGGGCGTACTCTTTAAAGCTTTCATTGTTCCGCTGCGAGAGATTCTGGAGCTGAACTCGGTTGGGAGCCAAGTCGCTATTGTACTGATAGTGGAGGACGAACGCTTCAGCAAGATCTTTCCACGCGTGCAATGTAGCGGGTTCCAAGCCCATATACCATTCGAGGGATGGACCAGAAAGACTATCTTGGAAGAAGTGCATCAGCAACTTCTCATCGTCAGAATAGGCTGACATCTTTCTATAATAAGATCGAAGGTGAACACGAGGGCAAGTAGTACCCTTATACTTCTCAAAGACAGGCACCTTGAACTTATGAGGTACCTTGAAATCAGCAATCAACCCGAGCTTGGACATATCAACGCCCAATGTATTCTGATTTTCAATGTCTCTCATCTTGTCTTCCAGCGCTTTGAACCTGAGTCGTGCTTCAGCATTCAACTCTGCTTCCACACCTCTTTGAGAGAATATGTCATCCTGATGGTCCTCCAGCCACGGTTGAGGCACCAACAGATTTCCGACACCAGCATTGCCGTTGACCGGCCCTATGTTAACATTGGCTCCCAGACTACCATTGTCGACGCCTGCCGCATTGAGCCCGATATTAGTCATCAGATTGCTGTTAGCACTGCCGTTGCCCCCGGCAACAAGAACAGCGTTCTGTGGAGCATCCACTGGAGGAGGAGTAGGCACAACCCCGTCGTGCAGTATGCCATTACTGTCAACCCTGGAGATCAAAGGTTGAACCAAAGTACGAAGCTGGTCCTGACCATTAGCGACCACCTGCATCAGTTCCATGAAACGATCCATCCGTTCACGGAGCTCTTGAACATCCGACTGCACCTGGTCCATGATCCTAGTCTGATTAGCGCGAGTTGAGTAACGGTGAATGAGTCTTTGATCAATCCTGATGACCGGAAGCAGCTCGGAACCTGTGAACCTGAAAAACCTATCAAGATTAAAGGTTAGGAAAAGCAACAAAATGTATGTCATGCAAAATGCTTCATGCAGATGTATGCGTGTGTCTGTGTGCTTGAGAGATTTTCCCCGATCCTGGCGCCTTAGTACCAGTGCTGACAATAATAAGGAGGGGAATCTGGGCCCAATCATGGAAACGACAATCTCATATATACACAGGAAGCCTATAGCATCAGTGACAGTCAACTTCGACACATCAAGGACCGAGAACTCGTACGCAACAGTCTTTCTGAGAGAGGCTGTAATAATACAATAAGAGGCGAGAGATCCTAGATCGGGGAAACGGTACCTGTCACAGACACCCGTTAATGGAATGCGAATGATCATGCAAACTAATGCAAAATGCAGGCATGCAATGATATATCCAGGTGGCTGCTGTGGAGATTCGGTATCAATAATCACTGATGAGAAGAAAACCCTGGTGCACGACCACTAATCTGATCTGCTAATAACGACCTTCTGACAGGACCATATGTATAAGATCAAAACTCTGCTCTGCCGAGAACGAATGTCTGATAATAAGGACCCCGGATGTATGATCAAGAAATATCTGCCGATGAAGTCTTCAGACCCCAAATCAAAAATCTGCCCTATCAAGAACAAACATGCAGCTGCTGATGAGATCTTCAGACCCCACTCAAAATTTGCCCTATCAAGAACAAACAACATCTGCTGATGAGATCTTCAGACCCCACTCAAAATCTGCTCCATCCAGAACAAATAACATCTGCTGATGAGATCTTCAGACCCCACCCAAAATCTGCTCCATCCAGAACAAACCTCTGATGGTAATACCCTGATCAAAACCTGCTCTATCAAGAACAGACATACACCTGATGATAAGATCCTCTGATCAAAACCTGTTCTATCAAGAACAGACAGATCTACAACTGAGAAACCTGGTACCAACATAACTGATCTACTGTCAAGAAAACCGGGTAATCTGAAGGTCAAAGTTTCCTGCAATAATCCCAATCCCGCTCACAGGTATGGACCTAATCCACGGACAAAGGTACGGCATCCTATGCGGTCATCAGCGTCACAGACTTTCATGAGTGACGATACGATTCCCAGAAGGAGTGGCATCATCAAGTCATGAAGAGGCCTCACTTAGCTGATTTCCAAATGATCGGTCCCCAGAGTCGACAATCCTCACGTCTGGACTCCCCTCAGATCCTCAGGACCGGAAAGAAGCGCCTCTGCAAGAATCTTGTCTGAGCGCAGATTTTCGTAGGGAACTGTGCCTGCTCTGCAACTATATCTAGGTGTATACTCAAGCCCAGGTCCGGCTTCTCACTCATAGTAACATCCCTCTCCCACAGCAGCACAGATAATCATATCAAACTAGAAATAAAATGCGGGAAATAAAGTGCGGGAAGTAAAAATGCGATAAATAAACGCAACCCAACAAGCAAACATACAAGCGCTAGGATTGACTCTCATAGGGAACCGGAGAACCAGAGATTCTAGGTTCGATCCCCAGCAGAGTCGCCAGCTGTCGCTTGCGCGAAAATAAGGTGCCGGCATGACAGAAGAGTCGCCACCTTTCGTTATTTATCCCTCAGAGCGGGAAAGGAAACGATCGGAAAAAACCTGACGAAAAAGGGTAAGACAAGGTCATCGCAACCATTGTCTGGGTTCGGGAGTCGGTTACACAAGGGGAAGGTATTAGCACCCCTCACGTCCGTCGTACTCGACGGGATCCACGCTTGTTGTTTACTTGGACGGGTTGGTTATAATCTATCTACCTATCAAGGTTGGCTGAAAAAGAAAAAGAAAAATGACTCGGCAAAGCGTCGCACTTTATGCCTACGTATTCTCATCAGAGAATGAGAAATCAGAGTCAACGTAGTTCGGCCTACGAAGGATTACGGGGGAAGGGTTGCTCGCTAGGATATCGCATCCTATGCCTACGTACTTCCACACAGTATGGAAGATCAGAGCAAACGTAGTTCGGGAAACTACGGGTTATCTCCTGAAAAAAAGGTGTTTTTTATTGTGTTTGCGATTTCAACCACACTAGAGACTATGACCTGAGAGTGAATGCGCCGCATGTCACCCAAAGGGTACCATACTAAACATCCAATCTCAGATAGCTTAAGGCTCGTAACGTACGAAAAGAAATCATTCATGATTACTGTATCTTGAACTGTTTTGAGATGAGAAGAGAACAGGCCCAACTAGGAGGGAGACTATCAAGTCCTACTGTTATCATGCCATGGATTCATCCTATGGTTGAGGTTTGAACAGAGAACTCCTAGAAGTTGTCATGCATAGGTTTCAACCTAAAAGTCTATCATCAAATCCTTATCAAAGGAAATGAGAGTCCTAAGGGATCATGTCAATGATACACCAAAACAGACAAAGCATCAGCTTAACAGAAAAATGCATGCAATGCAAGTGAGGGAGGAAATGTGTGTGGGGCTTCAGCCTCCACAAGCTCATCTCAACCTCAAGCCAGTCATGAAATAACAGTAATCATACTGAAAAATAAACAACATGCTATCAAGCAATAAACAGATAAAAGAAATGAAGTGCCATCAGGCAAACAAAACACATGCTTGAGAAAGAATCATCTACATCTACTCTCTAATCCTAACCCTAAAAACTTGATCAAATCTAAGCAAAGCCCTAAAGCAAAACCCTAATCAAGAGAAATCAATCCCAGTCTTCAAGCTTCAAAACAAGCTTACCAAAGAAAGGGAGCTAAGTAGGCAGACTCATAGTGCCTTCCTCAGGAAAGCACTAGGAGGCTTATACTCAGGAATCATATCCTATGTGGCTCAACAACTGTGATCAGTTTACATTCCTCCTCAGGAGAAATTAAACTCACATGAAGGCTCCAACATCATTGGATACTTAAGAAGTCCTAGATGAACTAAGGGAACTAAGTGAATAGACCCATAGGACCTTCCTCAGGAAAGTACTATGAGGCTTCCACTTAGGAATCGTATCCCATGTGGCTCAACAACTGTGATCAGTTTACATTCCTCCTCAGGAGAAACTAAACTCACATGAAGGCTCCAACATCATTGGATACTTAAGAAGTCCTAGATGAACTAAGGGAACTAAGTGAATAGACCCATAGGACCTTCCTCAGGAAAGTACTAGGAGGCTTCCACTTAGGAATTATATCCCATGTGGCTCAACAACTGTGATCAGTTTACATTCCTCCTCAGGAGAAATTAAACTCACATGAAGGCTCCAACATCATTGGATACTTGAGAAATCCTATATGAACTAATGGAACTAAGTGAATAGACCCATAGGACCTTCCTCAGGAAAGTACTAGGAGGCTTCCACTTAGGAATTATATCCCATGTGGCTCAACAACTGTGATCAGTTTACATTCCTCCTCAGGAGAAATTAAACTCACATGAAGGCTCCAACATCATTGGATACTTGAGAAAGAGGTGAGAAGAAAGAATGAAAGTCATTCATAGTGCCTTCCTCAGGAAAGTACCATGAATTCCCCTCAAACTTCAGGATCTCAAACCTCACAGACAGGGAATAATCTCCAAGCTCTGGGTCTCTGGGTCTTGATCTACAATCTTCTCTTCCATCATGCTCTTCAACAAGGTCTTCAAAACAAACTAAGCCCCACAACAAATTCCCCAAACTAAACCCCAGGGACAGACAAATAACCACAGAACAGTCAATACAATCAGTCAACTTCAGAAAATACCTAAAAATACTAAAGCAAGAGGGAAAAATCTAACAATCACTCACAAGGGTCTATAACATCTACCCATACCATCCCTATATACCCATACCCAAAAATCAAAACAAAACTCTCAAAAGAAAATGAGTTACTTCATTTATGCATTCTTAAACCCTAATTTTGATACCCTAATGCTAACCTAATTAGACTAATCAAATTTTAATCTAAAAATCAAGAATTAAATCCTATGGGAAGCTATGATTCAATCTCTAACTATGCCAAAAAGAATGAACTAAAAATCCTAAAGGAGGGTCCTAAAAGAAATTCTACAAAATGGAGTATCAAACTAAACATTATAAAAAGCTATTTAAATGAAAAATATACTAAAAATATTAAAAGAAAAATAAAATGGAATCTTATTTATTTATAATTTTCTAGACAAAATGATGAACATGTGAAAAAAACAAGCATTAAAAAATACTAATTTTTCTATTTTCTATGAATTTTTTAATATGCAATAAAATATAAAAGAAATGAAAATAAAAGAATAAAAAGAAAAAGGGGAGGGGGTGTTAAACTTAAAGCGCCCAGTTGATTTTATGATGGGCCCAGGAATATGGGGGTGCGCGTATCAAGTTGGTAGGCCCAGTGATGATGGTGGATGATGCTAGAGATGAATTCAGAGCTTGTAATTGGTGCCAAACACTCCTCTAATGGAGTATTTGTTTCTGTTTGCAATAATCTTGAAGAAGGAGGCTTGTAATGGAAGATTCGAGTCTTGCTTGATTTTGAAGAAAGCTTTGAATATTCCTTTCTCCCTCACTCATTCACCAATGGATTCACCAACCTGACCAATCTTTTTCTTCATGGTGATTCACTTGATATATAACCATCCATGGAAGACTCTAGAACCTCCTAGAAAGAGCTAGAATACCATGGAAAGTCTCATGTAATGACATATTGGATTATCTCCTTTCATGCATTAAGACATTCAATTTTGCTTTAAAATCTCCTTACAAGAGATATTGAGAAGGAATGTGATGAAAAACAAGCATTGGTTTTGCCTTATGTGAAGATTTGCAAGTTGCTTAATATGCAAGAAACAAAATTACAAAGCAACCCCAACTTTGAGACCTCAAATCAAAATTCTACTTGAACCATTGTTTTTAAAATAATGTTTGGATTCAAAATGACATATTGGATGACCTACTTTGGATTCATAGATCTCCCAAACCAATTTCCAACTTGGATCCATTTACTTTATAAGTCATTTTTAGGTCACTTTTAAGCAATCTTGAAAATCCTTGCTACAAGATTTTTCAACAACTCATGACCACTTTACTAGGATTAAAATCCAATTTTGAACAACTTTGATGTTTTGAGTTTTTTCATTTGAGGCTTGGAAATAGGAGATATGGCTTTTGCTTAAAATGACCTATAACTTCCAAATGACCAAAATACCCCTGTCTTGTTCAAACCATAAGTTGAGTTCTACAAATCCTATCAAGGACTTCTAGTACTCTATAGAAAGCTAAGAAGATTCTCTTCAACATTCATGTTGACCAAGAGATCATAGGAATCATCCTGCTAGGGAAAAAGTTGTCTGCAAGTTGGGTGACTTTCAAGGACCCAGATTCACATACCTCAGATGACCTGCAATTTGTCAAAACCATAACTTGAGCTCCACAAATCCTATCAAGGACTTCTACCACTCAAATTAAAGCTAAGAACAAGCTCTACAACATTCATGTTGTGGGTAAGATGAGATGACAATCACATCTTGAGCTAAAACTTCCTGGAAGATAGGGATCAAATTAGGGTTTTTTCACTGACATTCCTTGGAAACCCTAACTCAAAACTTCTCAAACTCCTCAATCATGATGAGTTGGTCTAGGAATCATCTTTATAACATCTCCATACATCATTCCATGATCTCATGGCCCTTGGATTAGTCTTAACCTTTTCCAAATCTTCAGTTGTCCTAGAGTTGACCCAGTCAAAACCCTAATTCTACCATTCATGGTTGAATCTTCTGAATTCTTGCACAATGACCTCTCTGGGCTTCATGATGACTTTCAAGACATCTCATAGACTTTCTCAAAGCTTCAAGTTCATTCTCAAAGTCTCAGAATCATCTGAGGAGCTCCCACAACTCTCTAGCCATGAAGCACACAACCTTGGTTTCAACCAATTCCTCTGAGGGTCTCTTGAACTTCCTGATGAAGGTATCAACTTTCAAACACTTGATGGGTGAATAAATGTTGGTCAAATTTTGGGGTGCAACAGAGTGCAAAGCTTCCGGGTTAAAAGTACAAAGCTTGTCAGAGCTATTAGAACTTCAAGAAGATAAACCAAGTACCAGTGGCTCAGCTCTTGAAGCAAGTGGCAAAGGACCTACGAGGCCACTCATAATACTATACCACAAAGAGCAAGTGGTTGTGGAAGGTGTTTCTCTGCATCAAGCTTGAAATTTGTTTTGTTAAACAGTGTAATTCCCTAAGGCTGGCAACTCGTAAACTGTTTCAGCATTGTGTTGTGGTTTCTTTGCATTTGTGTTTGCTTGCAAGTTGGTTGTTCATTTTAAATTGGCATATTAATGAAATGTTTATGCATCTTTTGATTAAATCCATTCGTTTCACTCTTTGTATTTCATTGTGATAAGAAAACAAAAACAAAAAAAATGAAAAAACAAAAATGCAAGAATTTCTTTTCTTTACCAAATTTCTGTTTGAAGCAAAGATTGGGGAGGATGATGAAAACTATATTCATAACTGCTGTTGATATGCTTTCAATTTGACTTTACCAATGATGTAAGGCATTGTTTCAATCCCTAAACACTGGAGAAATAAGGAAGATAATACCTCGTTAAAACCCTTCGAGCCTAGAAGTAGGAGTTTTCTTTCTTCACAAAAATAAAACCTTAAATCTCAAACCTGGGGCGGGTAGTTCTCAGTTAACTTGGAGATATGTGCATACATGACACTTTTCATATAGAGTTGATGCACTCAGGTTTTCCTTCGTACACAACAAACAAGTGTCAAAGATGCTTTTCAGCATAAAACACGATGATGGTTCACTGTAAGCCATTAATCAAGGTAGTCACCTTCTTTCTCAACGAAAAAAAAAAGAAAAAAAATGAAAATTTAAAGGCCCGCTAAGTCAAAACCTATGAAGGGGACTTAGGCAAAATGGGGCATCCCACTGACTGCGTATTCAAAAGAAAACAGTTCAGGCAAAAGTCAGGGATAATAAAAAGAGGAAAACCTTAAAGCTTTCACTTTTAAAATCCTCAAAATAGAAAAAGACAACCCAATAATGTAAGGGAGTTGTGACTACATTAGGTTTGTAAACCATCACTAACTACCATCAATTCAATTCTTAAAAAACGGGTAAAAACCTGAATGAATAGTTTGAGTTAACTGAACATAGGAGTGGAGTTTATCACGGAGAATGGGTGGGACAAATAAGTTTGAGCCTTTATCCTTTGTTTCATGAACCGTGAACCGAGCCACGTTACAACCCTTAAAAGACCTAATTGAGGTAAGGTTGTTTTGAAAGCATATTACAGCAAGGTTGGATAACCTGACTCCTAATGATCTTTGTTAACTGTGTGTGTTCATCACTTTATCCATCATTTGTAAATGACTGAATCATTTTCACTTTGATCACTTGACCACTCCACCGTGTGTGTTCCATCAAAAGATGTTTCCAAAAGATTGCATGAATTTTACATTGAGAATTGCCAATTTTTAAATGAACAACATTGCGTGCAAGACAATCCAAACGTCAAAGGAAGCCCAACAAACGCTGTCAGCTAGGGAATGGGATTCGATAAAGGAAGCTCAGCCTGGGGCAACTAATTTGAAGGATTGGTAAATCATTTGTAACACCGTTAATCCAAGCTAATCAAAGACATTTGAAATGGGGCAGAACTCTTCAGTTAATCAGGGGTAGTCAAGTCAAGATTAGAACTCTCGAAAACAGTCAATCAAAAGCCATCAAGTCGGGATTAGATTAATCTCTCCAAGACAGTTAAACTGGGGCAGTTACGTCGAGATTTGTGAATCTCTCTAAGAGTTTGAAAATATTGAATGCATCTTGGATGACAATTCTTTTGTAAAATCCTCTTAGTGATTTCTTCCTGCAGACCATGTGTTCTGGGGCACATTGTTTGAGATCTTAAAATGAATTGTTGTCAAGGCCAGCTACTCCAGGTTCGCCAGCAAAACCAACCAGGTCAAGGCCAGATGAATCTCTTAATCAACAGTTTAGTCTGGGGAAAATTTGGTACAGTTACCAGCTAGCAGGGGCAAGTTTGTTCCCCAATCATTACTTCCACAGTCTGAGGACTTTATTGTGCAAATACAGTCAAACTGGGGCAATCACGTCGAGATTGGTAAATCCATCTAAAGGTTTGAAGACATTGAAGCATCTTTATGACGATTCTTTTGTAAAAGCATCCTTCTGACGTCTTCTCACAAAATGCATAATTTGGGGTAGAAAGGATTTGAAGACTGTTCGTCGTAAGAGCCTCTGCTCGCTTGAAGAGGATTATCACCATCATGAGGCATAAAGTTTTTGTTCTCATAGGTACCTTTTGTCAAAATTCTCCGGTTAAGTTGTTACTTCTGTTGATATGGGAATCTCTCGGTGTTATCTTCCTTTAGCAAATAATTCAAACTCATGATGGCAGTCCAAGTGAAGTCATGATGTTTTGGCCTAAGAAGATTACTCTCTCAGAGAAGGTGGTAACCTTGAAAGTAGAATGGATATTCTTCCTGACCATCCCTTTGATGCCCAACTTTGGTGAAGTTGTTTGAGTCTCTGTGTCGAGATGTTCATTTCATCTCCAGTTTTGTCTGTTTTGTCAGCATAAACAAAAGCATAGCATAAACATGATCATGGCATAAGCATATGCATAGCATCTGTGCATTTGTGCTATCTCTGGTCGTTACCTGTTTTGTTGGGTGTCCCTCCTTAGTGACTGGGCGTTTTGTCTCTTTCCCATAGAGTTGTCGGCCTTTAGGCATAAAACGTCCACCCTTTGTCAATTCCCCACAGAGTTAATCCTCGTGGATGATGGTTGCTTCAGTTATCTTTTTCCAGGATTGGATAAGAGGTGTCCCCATTCGAGTTCATTTCTCAGTGATTGGAGTCTTATTTGACAGTTTCTTTCTAGTTCTATTCTAGATTGAACTTTGGTCCATGTCGGTCGCCAAACCTACCTGACGTGCATTTATTTTGCACTATCTATCAAGAAGAGCATTTTTAGATAAGTGGCAGTCTCTTAAGAGAAGCTTATCTTTCTTCAGCGATAAGTGGCAGTCTCTTTAGAGAAGCTTATCTTTCTTCAGCGATAAGTGGCAGTCTCTTCAGAGAAGCTTATCTTTCTTCAGGGATAAGTGGCAGTCTCTTCAGAGAGGCTTATCTTTCTTCAGCGATAAGTGGCAGTCTCTTCAGAGAAGCTTATCTTTCTTCAGCGATAAGTGGCAGTCTCTTCAGAGAAGCTTATCTTTCTTCAAACGATAAGTGGCAGTCTCTTTAGAGAAGCTTATCATTTTTTGAAAGCATTAGATTTAAATAAACTTGAAAAGAATAACAAAAAATGTTTAACTCACGGAAAATATTCGAGGAAAATCATACTTCCCCGAAACCTCAGAATAGCAGAAACTTTGATACACCATCCTCCCCGGTGAAGTATAGGTAAATTTGAGCTATTTTGGCCATGTATGGTTATCAAGATTGAAGATTATCCCTCAGGATTTCTTGTGATGATATGAAAGTTCTTTCCCCAGCGAAGTATTTCTGGACATCTGTTTGAATTCACCTCAGCAAAATCTACCTACAGGCTCTATTCCCCAGTAGGTCTTCGGGTTTATTTCCCAAGTCTACGTACACCCCTCATCATTGGATCAGTGTGATTTGTTGTTCCCCGAGTCGGTGACATCTATCAATCCCCGCGAAGTCTAAGTTATTACTCGCTTCATTTCCAAGTATAAGTCCAGTCATAACTGGCATTTTGTTCAAACCAATTGTCGTTGGTATTCATTCGGTCGTCACCATCTATGTCCTTTTAAAGCCCATTCGTCACTGGCATTGTCTAAATCCAATCGTCATTGGTATCTCGTTAGTCGTCACTAACAAATCCACGTATAAGTCCTATCGTCACTGGCACTAAATAAAAGTCCAATTGTCATTGGCGCCTCTTGGTTTGGTCGTTACCAAACTTTCCCCGGGGAATCCAGTCGTCACTGGTATTGTTCCAATTGTTATTGGTATCTTGTTAGTTGTTACTAACTCTCCCCATGAAGTCCAGACGTCACTGGCACTGCCTAAATCCAATCGTCATTGGTATCTTGTTAGTTGTTACTAACTCTCCCCATGAAGTCCAGTCGTCACTGGAACTGCCTAAATCCAATCGTCATTGGTATCTTGTTGGTTGTCATCAATTTTTTCCCCTTTGAAACCCAGTCGTAACTGGTATCATCATCTAGAGTCCAATCGTTATTGGAATCTGTTTCGTTTTGGTCGTTACCAACACCTTAGTTAAGATCTAGTAATCACTAGCATCCTCGTAACCAATTGTCATTGGTATTCCCCAGCATGGTCGTTGCCATCTTCATTAAAATCCAGTCGTAACTGGCATCGTTCCATAACCAATTGTCATTAATACCCTGATTTGGTCGTTACCAATCACCATTAAAAGACCAGTCGACACTGGCATTACTTGGAATTCTGGTCATTACCAATTTCCCCCAGGACGTTTCTTGATCACCAGCACTGTGTGAACTGGTTGCAGAAGCTGAGGATATATCCCCAGTGATCCATGTTCCCAGTCAAGTCTCGGAGATCTAGTCGTCACTAGTATCCCCCGTGTGTGTTTAGTCTTGTTTCTAGTCCATTCCTGAAGATCCCGTTTGAACTCTTCGCTATAGGAAGTTCCTCATCTGATCATCCCCAGTGAGGTTGTATCCAGTCTTTCGCTTCCCCGGTGGAAGTCTGCTTCTCTTATCCCGATGAAATTAATTTTCCATTTCCCCAGTAAAAGTGTATCCTTTTCCCCAGTAGAAGTCAATTCTTCTCCCCGGTGGAGTACCTCTGTTCCAATAAGATTGTCATCTTTATTGGATTTGTCTCTTCCCCATGTGAAGTTTTCCTTCTTACATTATCAGTCATGTCTGAACTGTTAATTTAGTTTTTCAGTACGAGTCCCCAATGTTGACTCCTTGTATTTGTCATTGTTTGTTTTACTGTTTCTTTTATTATTATCTTCGCGTCTGTGTTGTTTGCATTCAAGCATCATAAAGCATCATGTAAGATTCATGGCATATCATAACTTGTCCTTTAGCATGACATCGGATCTAAGGGACAAAATTTTTGGTTATCTATATTTAAATACCTTTCACTACGATTTAACGAAGATTGTCATCTCTCGTTCCCCATCTAGTGAAGATATTTAAATAGGGGCAACTGTTGTACCCCAAATTTTGACCCCTTAGATTCTCATTATCATTTTAGAAGCATGATCATGAATTATCTAACCCTAAATCAGTGCAAGTTCATTATTGTCAAGTTACAGATGAATTAGGGTTTTCGCACCGATAAATTCAAAACAACCAAGGAATGATCAACCAATGATTTGGGACAATTCAATCATGGAATGAAATCAAAGATAATATCAAAGTCAAATGAGAAGTCAATTTGAAGAAATCAGTTCAGAATCAAAGACAGTACAGTCAGGAGGCCCCGATTAGGGTTTTTAACTAGTGAAAAGTCAACTGTAGTTTGACTTTGATGTTGGAAGGTGTTGCAATGGTGGGATTGAGGTCCATGAAGTTCATATAGATTATTAAAGACTATTCAAGAAGTATCAAAGTCTCAGGATGTCCAGAATGTCAACAGGCGACTCAATCGGCATCGATCGATCGTACGGTTCACCGAAAAGTCAACTCCTCAAATTTTGAGAATTGGAATCCAAGTTGTGAATTAAAGTTGTTCCTTATGTCATAATGGACTTGCATATCAATTTTCATAATCATTGGATCAAGGATGAGAGAGTAATCGAAAAATCGGGAAACTAGGGTTTCAAAAGGGGCTAAACCCTAACTCCTTAACCACACACTCAATTGAGTTGGTTCCAATCTCATTGGAAAGCTCTTGACAAGTCCTACAAAAGTCCCATACTAGTCCACAACCATAAAATGCATACTTTTTAAGATAGAAGCAAAAACATTCCTAGAAGGGAAAATAACAGAAAAATTCTAAGTTATTTTCACCTTAAAAGCTTGTGTGCAGCCAACTTTGAGAGGATTTTTCACCTAGTTCCAATTGGAGTTTGATTTCTTGGCAAACATTAATGTTTTAGAGCTATGTGAGGGCTTTCTAAATTGTACTATAACATCTCAAGAGGAGTTATGAGCAGAAAGTTACATGTATTCAAAATTAAGGGTTTCACACTTTAGTCCCACATTGGCTGAATTTTCAAGATTGATTTCTTTCACCAATTTTGCCAAATATTCTTGATCCAACTTGTTGTATCTGATGTATGAGATGTATGTAGCATGAAACAAAAGAGAATTATGCAGAATAGCCCAAAATCAAAGCTTGAAGTCCATTGCCTTTCAAGTGGGGCAAGTTGCCAAATTGAACTTCACCAAGCATGAGGTGGAAAGGTAAAGTTGTACCAGCCCCTTCCCTATGGTTTCTAGGCTGCAAATCACATCAGAAAATCATTAAGGAGCTTTGAAAAAATGGTCTTGTAGCAGAACAAGTGGAAAACCCTTCAAGGGAGGTTTGTTTCAAAAAATCTTAAAGCTTGCTTCATGGTGAAGAAAGGTCTCTAGCAAGCACCTCAATCCATTTATCTATAAAAGGAGGACTCATTCACCTCATTCCACACACAATTCATCTGATAGAAACTACAAAGAAGCTCTGTTACCACAATTCCTTGACCTTGCTTCAAATTCTACAAAACACCAAAGTTCATAAAAACACTCAAAATGGCCATGAAGTGAAATCTGCCCAGATTCATTTCTACCCTTTCCACCACTCCCACAACCATCCATACACCTTCTAAATAACATATATAAGGTGTATAATCCATTAAACCACCAAGGAACCTCAAAAATCAAAAAGTCAACTTGTTCACCAAGTTACTTTGACCAAAAGCTACCAAATTCACCAATTCTTGTTCCAAGAACTTTCTTGAGGTTTTGATCATCCATACACCTCATAAATAACATATCTCAACTGTCCAAACACTCATCAACCATTAGAAACTCACATCTCTTCATTTGGCATTGAAAGTGCATTGTTGCTTAAAGTTGAAGAAAAGTTCAAAGGCCAAAAAGTGAAATCAAGGATCTCTGGTTTTCTCAACTGTTCTAGCATATTCAAAAGGATCATCAAGAGTTATGTACATGTTTCTTATTGGCTTTAGCATCATTCTTCATGAAATCATACTTTTAAGTGCTTTGATAGAGTTTGAGTTATGTATACCATGTTGATGTTCACAATGTATGTTTGATTGTATGATAGAATTTCTCATAAGTGTTAGCATACATGTTTGGATCTGTTTGTCATGGTAGTATGTTAATTTGATCATTATGCTGTCTCAAAACATTTAAAGAATGTGGACTAAGTTTTCATGATTTACTGCAATACCAACTTGTTAATATAATGCTGTTAGTATGCTTTTGCTTGCTGTATTGAAAATCATGGGGCTGGTGGGTTAAGTTCATTCAAAGTCTGGTGATACTTGAGGTGTGTAGCTATGCATACTATGTTCTTGATCTATCATGCCAAGGGTTTACCAATTCATGACTAAGGAATTCAGAGAGTATTTCAAAAAAGGCTAGCACTGTTACTTGTGAAGGCTGTACCAAATGACCCTTCTATGTGCAATCTAGAATGAAGGTTAGTTGTGATGCAAACCAATAGGAAGATCATACCTATGGAAATATGCTTGCTCCTGTTTACAATTTGTTAGAATTTTGCTCAGTGGACAGAAACCTAGGGTAGTGATCAAGGCATGGATTTGTGTTGCTTTTTAAAACCTGACATGTGCTGCCAATATCTGTGAGGTTCTGTTTTAAGTCTCCAAGGTAACAGTTTGTGACATTGATTTAATTCTTGAAGAAACAGTTGAAAAAGTGGCAGCTATGTGTGGCTATGTTGTTGGATACCAGTTATCTTGATGCTCATTTTAGGGCCTGAATTATCAACTCAGTGAGGCTTACTAGCTTCCTTGGCATTCATGATTTTTGGTTTGTGTTGATTCAGTTCAAATTGGTTCTGAGCAGTTTCATTTAGTTGCTAGGATGACAGTAACATGATGTGCATAGTGTAGATTCATTATCATCAAATTATAGCCATCAACATCATCATTAGGCTGTGATAGATTATAAATTGTGCTGGTTGGTTTTTGGTGATGCTGTCATGAACAAGAGCCATAGCAGTTTGACACTCACATTTTGTATAAAACATGACAAACCTGTTTTCATCATTCCAACATGTTTTTATGTGCATTCTAGATATGCTTGTGTGCTTATTTTGCTGCCTGTGCATAGAACCAAGATTCCACATTTTGACACAAATACTTCATATATGCAAGTCACTCAAATGGTACTTTTTGCACCAACTTGCTTTTTCACTAAAAACCACTGTACATACACCTCATATTGGTCATTTATAAGATGCTAGCATGATCACTTGACACCAAAACCAACTGTCATGAAAATTCACTTTTCAAAATGCATTTTTCTCCACATCAAGCCACCAATATTTGCATCTGCTTGCTTTGAACTGAAATGTGTGTTCTAACATCTCATGTTTGTTATTTATGATATGTTTGCATTGTCATTTGAAGTTAAAAATGATTGGAACCAAGAATCACACTTTGAAATGCATTTTTCTTCACAAAGTAACACACCATACACTAATTCTTGCACCAGTTTATTTTTCATAAAAATGCTTGATCTAACACTCTATACTCATCAATTGTAAAGTGCTTGCATGATCACATGACATAAAAAACTGGCTAAACATAAATCACGCACAAATGATGCATTCTCACATACACAAAGTGCACTTTGAACACCAAAACTTTATACTGTCATTACAGCCCCTGGTTTTTCATGTGAACTCAGTTCTTAACTCATTGTAGAGGTGTGTGTAAGATTAGAATGAACAATACTTGTCTGAAACAGAAATACCAACTTTCATGCGTAATTTATGTTTTCTTTGCATTTTGTATGTGACATTTCGATACAGTTCAGTTTCAGCCCCAAGGAGGATTTAAGCTCTTTCATTACCAGTTATCTATGATGTGTGCATGATTAGTAGGCTTGGAGCATGAGTGTGTAAGGCTGCCCTTGAGAAAATGCAATTCTTGAGCCTAAAAGAAGGTACTATCGGGTTTTGAAGAGGAATAAGAATTTTCAAAAACCATCACCACCATCATGATCCTCAGATGATTCTACCCCAAATCCATATAAATTTTGTGCCGATCCGATTAACGGTTAGGAAGTTACGATATAAAACGTAAATCCATTTGTTGTGTGTTTTTGCCCAGCCAGAAAATTGTCACTTTTTATACTAAACTTCCACCAGTGGAAGTTACTTGTAAAACTTGTCATTTTTCACTCCAAATTCAAAAATTCATAACTCGCTCGTTTTTTATCGTTTTTCGCCCGTTCTTTTTCCGTTGTGTTCGTATTAATGTCTATTTTCAGGCTGTATTTTTATTTGTCATGTTTGCATTTTTTATCACTTAGTTTGATTATGTACAAGTATGCGCGTTTACGCGACCGCTTGTATAGTTGCAGATGAAGGTTTATGTGCTTCTTTTAGATTTTTTTCTTGAAACTTGTTGGAATCCATGTATATACATGTTAGTTAACATGCTAGGGTTTATTTCTTGATGTTTAACCATTTTTCATCTGTTGTTTTTCGTCAAAGTGCGAACCGCTGTTGCAGTATCGTTTATTTCATCTGTTAACTTTTATCACCATGCTTCATTCTCACCATCTCTTGTCATTTAAGTGGTTGTAACCATGATCATGCTTTTCTTTGATTGTTATCTTGCTTAGAATTTTATTTCTTTTCTCCCCAAGCGACGAAACTCGTTAGTTCTCGTCCAAGTCGTCTCCCCGTTTTTCCCTCCAAAGGAAGGTCTGTCCACTTGACCCTCAATGTCATGGACTCAATTCAATCACACCCTTGACTTTGTTAAGTCATTTTTAACCTTAGATTAGAAAGCCCTAGACATTGCTTAAGTCTAAGAAACCTACCCGTACTAGGAGCGTTCTTCAACTAGAACCCTAGGAAAGAGTTCGTCAACTCTGTGTAAGAATCATCGTCATGATTTCTTACTTTTCCCCTTCTACAACTTAGAATAGGGAGTTTTGTCAAACTCCACACAAAAATTGTCATGTTTGTTCCCCCTTGAACCTTGATCGTCGTCAAGTGTTCTTTTCCCTCGTGAGGTGAACTACGATTGCTCTGATTCTATCCTAGTCAGGATACGTAGAGTACTACAGATATTTAGGGTGCTAATACCTTCCCTAGATATAACCAACCCCCGAATCCCCGAATCTCTTAAAGTGTTGTTGTCACATCGCGCAAAAGGTTCTTTCTTTCTTTAGACTTATCCTTTGGATAAATTAAAGATCGGTTGTAAAAAGAAATACGGTTCAAGTTAATTAATAGCTTGATATCAAATTTTCACCGCAACACAGAGGGATTTCAAAGCCGGTATGGGAAGCTGTTGCTACTCTTGAAGATAAAAATGGATAGTGGACTCCTTTCTACTCTTCTCCAGTTTTATGATCCGCTCTACCATTGCTTCACATTCCCTGATTATCAGCTAGTGCCCACACTTGAAGAGTATTCTCAGTTGATTGGATTGCCCATTCTTGAAGATTCTCCTTTTCCAATTATGGAGAAGGACCCTAAAGAACAAGATATCGCCAAGGCTACACGTTTGGGAGTGGTTGATATTAAAAAGAATCTGATTACAAAAGGGGGAGTTTTTGGTTTAAAAACAAAATTATTGGTTGAGAAAGCTCAGTATTATGCAGATCATTTAAGCATGGATGCATTCGAGGCTATCCTTGCCTTACTCATCTATGGTATCTTCTTGTTCTCGAGCTTTGAGAATTTTGTGGACCGCAATGCCATCAAAATTTTCTTGAAGAAGAATTATGTGCCTACCTTGTTAGAAGACACATACCATTCTGTTCATTTGAGGAATTTCCACAATGGAGGGATGATCACTTGTTGCGCTCCTTTGCTATATAAATGGTTCACTTTACACTTGCCCAAAGCCAACGCCTTTTGGGATCCAAAGAAAGGATGGTGGTCACAAAAGATCATGGCTCTTACCCACTCCGATATTAATTGGTATAGTCGTGACTATGATTATTGACAATTGTGGGGATTGTGGCAACGTACCTCTTCTCAGTGTTAATGGAGGAATCAGTTATAACTCAATACTCGCCCGCCGACAATTGGGATACCCTCTAAAAAACAAACCTAATGGTGTTCAAGTGGAAAACATTTTCTTCAAAGAAGAGGAAGATAATCAAGGATTAAAAGGGAAGATTCTAGAAGCTTGGAAGCATCTACACAAGAAAGGGAAGAAGGATCTTGGAAGACTCAACTATGTCTCTTTGGAACCTTACCTCCAATGGGTTCGAAAGAGAGCCATCACACTAAGGATGCCTTATCCTAAGCAAGAGCCTATGGCCTTGAAGAAAGAACGCCAGTTGGTCTTTATGTCTGAAGAAGAAAGGTTAAAGATTGCTTTGGTCAAAGCACAACAAACTGAAGAAGCTTGGAAGCACAAGTATCAAATAGTCGTCGAAGAAAATGCGGAGCTCCAGAAACAACTCCAGTTGAAAGATGAAGAAATCCTCTCCTGTAAGAAGAGGAAAGCACTAGAAGAACCTTATGAACCTCATTCTAATCCGTGGAAGATAATTGTGGACAAACTCATCTTTGAGAAGACTCAGATGGAAAGAAAGAGCGAGAAGCTCAACTGAAGGCTGCTAGGGGAACCTTGATAGGATTCATTTAGTTGTTGTTTAAAACTCTTGTAAGGGGAAACAATATTTTGTAATCCATTTTGTTAATCAATGAAATGGCGACTTCTGGTGTTCGTAAATATCTGAGTTCCATGACACCATTTGCATTTGCATTTGCACTTCTTCTAACCATTCAAGGAAATTCATTTTTTCTTTTTAGAGACGACATCATGGTAAGAAGAGACATGCTTCCGGTTCCGGATCTGAGATTGGGCCGTCTAAGGATGTTAACTAGACTTGTCTGAAATCCCGCTGCTTTCATAGTCAAATATGGAGACCTATTACTGCTGATAAGTGCTCCGATCAACGAGCCCATGCTGCAAGCTCTAGTTGAATTCTATGATACAACCTACCACTGCTTCGTATTTCTAGACTTTCAGCTACTCCCAACCATAGAGGAGTATACTGACTACTTAAAGATCCCATGGACTTTTATGCTTCCTTATGGAAAACCAAAGAAGAGGGACTTGGATAAAGCCTTACATATCAAGCTGGAAGACTTACCACCGATGAGAGCGAAAGGAGGGTGGTACGGAATTGATGCCAGGCCTCTAATGGAGATGGCTAAGTATCATTATGAAAGAAGAAACCTGGGCATTTTTGAGGCGATTCTTGAATTTCTGATATATGGGCTGTATCTTTTTCCAAGTAGTTACGACTTCATCAGCGAAGAGGTGATCCGCCTCTTCATCATCAAAAATCTGGTCAACGCGATACTGGCTGACACTTATGTAGTCATCCACCATTTCATCTTGTATGATCGCGGGCAATTCTCATGCTGTCTTGCACTACTCGACCGATGGTTTACTTCTCATCTGCCAAGGACTCATATCCTTTGGAGGCTTCCTACCAAAAGCGCATGGGTTTCCAAACTCGTCACTCTCAGGCACCATGATATCACATGGTATGACACCAGCCTCGGTGACCAAGTTATGATTCCTAGTTACAGAGATTTCCCCAATGTGCCTCTCATTGGGCCAAAAGGAGTTATCACTTATAATCCTGTCCTCGCCTGGCGTCAATATGGGTATCCTACCGGACCAGAGCCTGAACCAGAATTATTGAGGCCTTGCTTCTGCGAAACTGGTCGCAACCGAGAACTAGAGTCTAATGCTCAGTACGCTCAAAGGGATCCATACCTCTTGGGCCTAACTTCGATGGAGAATGCAAGTTGATTAACTACCAAGGGGTACCTGCTATGGTCAAAAGAAATTTCCTTAACCATGTTCTACACTCATGATTATGAGATAACCATGGAGCCTGAGGTCCCCACAACTAGGGAAGATCTAAAATACGCTTTAATCAAAGCGCAAAGAGAAAACGAAGACCTGTGGGAGATTATCCGCCAGGACCAAGTTCATGTCAGAGTCCAAGAAGGAGAAGGATCATCTTGTTAGAATGGTCTTTGTTCCACCATTTCCTTGCTTTCCCTAAAAGAATTGAAATCCTACTTGTTGCATTTGCTTTCATTTTCTTGTAAGAAAGGTCTTGCTTTTTAGCAAGGGCCACCCTATTGTAATGGATTTCCAGCTATCAAATGAAAAACACTTTTTAAGCATGTCGTTACATGTTGTTCTAACTTTTTGTTTGTAAATAAAAAAAAATTGTGTTTCCTTGAATGGTTTATGCATCCGCATTTGCATTTTCATTCACATGTCATCCTGCATCGGTCTTGCATCTGGGTTCCGTAGCTCATCCTGTGTTCTTGTTCAGAGAGAGAGAGAAAAGAGAGAAGGAGTCACGCTGAGTACTCACAGATACAACAGACGGTCCCAAGCTCAAAAGAAGATGGCAGATAACGACCAGAGGTTCGATCAAATGGATAACGACATCGAAGGGATCAAAGGGGACATCAGCCAGATCATGGAAGTCCTCAACATAATCAAAGCAAAGATGGACACGCAGCCTACAGTAATTTCCGAAGTTGCCACAACAGCGGCCAATGTCACAGTAGCTCCTGTTACTTCAGCAGAGTTCCCTTACGGCATGACCCGAGATTTTGTGCCACCATTCAACAATATGCAGTCTTCGAGTCTCAATCCCCTATTCGACTCAACAACCAGAAATCCTATTTTCACTCAAGCGGGTGGACCTACCACTGTGCGACCAGTTTTCGCCAATCAACAGCCAATCTTTGATATACCCGATGGATCCGAAGCTGAGAACGAAAAACCCGAAAAATTAAGAGTGGAAATGGACATCATGGCCAAGAGGATGAGGGCCATTGAGGGAAGCCATGTCTTTGGGTCTGACGCCAAGGACCTATGTCTGGTATCTGGATTGGTGTTTCCTCAAAAATTTAAAATGCCGGTCTTCGACAAATATGAGGGGACCACTTGTCCTAAAGTGCACCTAATCATGTACTGTAGGCGGATGGCTCCGCATATTGAAAATGACAAGCTGTTAGTACACTGTTTCCAAGATAGTCTTAAAGGAGCTTCAGCCAAGTGGTATCTCAGTTTAGACCAAGCGAAGATCCATAATTTCCAAGACCTTTCAGATGCTTTTATTCAACAGTACAAGTACAACATGGACCTAGCTCCCGACCGTCTTCAGCTTCTCAGCATGACGCAGAAAAATACTGAAACCTTTAAGGAGTATGCACAAAGATGGCGCGAAACTGCATCACAAGTAGAGCCTCCCTTTACTGAAAAGGAGTTGGCGGACTGGTTTGTGGATACAGTTCGGCCAGAATTCTATGAACGATTGATTAATAGTGTTACAACAAATTTCCCTGATATTGTGGCAGTGGGGGTCAAGGTGGAAGCAGGTTTAAAGAATGGAAAAGTGACCACTCCAAATATTACCTCAAGCGCCAGCACAACAAAGAAACCAGTCAGCAATTTCCACAAAAAGAAAGAAGGAGAGGTAAGTGCAATCACATATGGGAAGAAAGCATAAAACTCCCGAAGCCATCACCAACAGTACCAACCATCATATGTGGCAGCGGTGACCCCAGTTTTTCAACCTTCATCACAGCATGGTCCCCAGCCTGGGGCATCCAGCAATCAGCACCAGTATCAGCCTGGCAACCAACATCAATATCACTCCAATAATCAACAACAATACCAGCAGCCGCAAGGTCAACAACCTCATAACAGGGCTCCGAGGGCAAATTATCAAGCAAATAGGCCAAAAATACAGCCTATTCTAATGAGCTATACCGACCTGTTTCCCATGTTAATAAAAAGAGGGCTGGTCAAAACAAGAAAATTAGGTGTTGCACCTAATCCACTCCCGTTCTATTACAATGCAAATGCTCGCTGCCCGTTTCACGAGAATGCTCCAGGCCACGATCTCGAAGGTTGTTTCGCCCTTCAGCATCTAGTTCGCGAACTAATTGAAAAAAGAATTCTATCCTTCGAAGATAATAATCCCAACGTAAAGAGCAACCCTCTGCCAAATCATGGTGGAGTCAACGCCATTACTGAAGAAGGGGAGGGATCAGAAGACAAGAAAGTTACCACTGTTGGTGAGATCAAAGTGCCATTAGCAAACCTACACAAACGCCTTGCTCAGGCGTGGTCACTCAAGACATCTCACGAAGATTGCAAAGAATGCATGCTGAATCCCGAAGGTTGTGATGCTGTGAAAAAAGACATTAGGGCAATGATTGAACAGGGAATGATAGAAATCGCTAACCGGAAAAAGGAAGAAGATGTGGCAGTCATTGAACCTGTGTTTAACATACCAGGAGAGCCCAACAAAAGAGCTGTATTCAGAGATGATAACAGCAACAAAAACTACAAGAACGTCCGGCCAGTATTCCATGACGATGCACCCCCGAAATTCGGGAGGGGACAGACCAGGTTTGAGCCGAGGGGAGGATCCAAGCCTCACCCAAGAGGCATGACACCAAAACAAGACTATTCGTGGTGTGAGGGGATCTTCAAAGAAAAGAAACCAACAAATGTGGCCAACATTGCCGGTGGAAGCAAAATGACCCGGAGTGGTCGCATCTACCAACCTCGAACATATAATGTGGCTCCTCCACCAACAGTTTCTGTTCAAAAAGCTCTTGTTCCTCAGAAGCCCATACCCGAGACAGTCGCCACTAAAGAACCTTTAGTTAAAGGAAAAGAAGGTCTCAAGAACGATGAAGAAGAATTCTTAAGAATCATCAGACGAAGTGATTATAGGGTGGTGGACCAACTAAATCAAACACCCTCTAAGATCTTGGTCATGGTTTTGCTTTTAAGCTCTCCGGCACACCGCCGGACGTTGCTCAAAATCCTGACGCAAGCCCACGTTACTAAAGATATTACAGTAGGGCAATTTGACTCCATTGTAGCAAATATCACTGCCTGCAACACATTGAGCTTTGACGATAACGATCTGACACCTGAGAAGCGTAAGCACAATCGTGCAGTACATGTGTCAGTCAAATGTGAAGAGGATACAATGTCCTGAGTTCTTGTTGACACAGGATCATCACTCAACGTAATGTCTAAAAGGACATTGGCCAAGCTAGCATATCAAGGTGCTACCATGAGACCAACTTCTCTCATAGTCAAGGCATTTGACGGATCCAGGAGAACCGTGATAGGAGAAGTCGATCTTCCTATCCTAATTGGACCACAAATCTTCGAACTAACCTTCCAGGTGATGGACATTAATCCGGTTTACAGTTGTCTACTGGGAAGACCATGGATTCACACAACTGGCGCTGTCACTTCTACTCTCCACCAAAAAATGAAGTTTGTTGTGGATGACCAGTTGGTCATTGTCCATGGAGAAGAAGACTTAATGGTGAGAAACTTGTCATCATTCCGGTATATTGAGGCCGATGAAGATTCCCTCGAGACGGCCTTCCAAGCACTAGAAATAGCTCACGCTGTTCTAGTTGATGAATCGTACATAACCCGTGGGCCATCATTTACCTCTGCTCATAGTATTAAGGCGGCACTGAAAGTTGGAGTCCCATTGGGATGGGGAGAGGTCATCAAAGTCAATGCTCGAGCCAAAAATGATCGACAAGGGTTGGGTTACAAACCAACTCTAGAGGGCGAGCCAGAAGAGAGCAACATGAAAAAGAGGTCTTTAAATGAGATATTCAGCAGTGGCGGCGTGAAAGTCAATGCCATTATTGCTGAAGATGAAGATGGCAATCTGGATCATCTAATAACTAGAGGAGGAGCAGCGTTGCGCAACTGGAAGGGTGTGGAAGTTCCCATCTTTTTACCTTTAGAGTAATTCACTCTGCTTGTTAGCTTTGTGTTTTTCTTTAAAAATTCCTAGTTTTGCCCATGGCCTGCAAATTATTTTGTATTGGGCCACTTTGTAAATTTGAAAATCATTAATGGAAAAGTGTTTTTTGTTAAAAATCTTGCTTATTGTTTTGCGCATCATTTTCACTCTTTTTGTTATAAAAAAATGGCAATCTTTTTGAAAAAATAAAAACAACCCTTCATCTGCATGTCTCTGTGTGTGTGTGTGTGTGTGTGTGTGTCTAATTGTTCCAAAATAAAACATGCAGAATACCTCCATCAATCACAGAATCCTATGATCCTTTGGCTCCTTCTACTAGCGGTTCATCTGTCTTTTAAGCTGAAGAAGAGAATGATGAAGAGTTAGAAGTCCCAGAAGAGTTGAAGAGAATGGCTGAATACGAAGATGTTTATCTCCAGCCCCACAAAGAGCAGACTGAAGTCATCAATTTGGGGTCAGAGGAAGAAAGAAGAGAAGTCAAGATTGGGGCATCATTAAGGCCAGAGATCAAAGACAAGCTGATAGCAATCCTTAGAGATTTTGTCGACGTATTTGCTTGGTCTTACCAAGACATACCAGGGTTGGATACTGACATTGTCATGCACAAGCTCCCCCTGAAGCCAGAGTGTCCTCCGGTCAAACAAAAGCTTCGCAGGTCAAGACCAGACATGGCTCTTAAAATTCGAGACGAAGTCAAAAAGCAAATTAATGCTGGCTTTTTAGTAGTATCCAAGTATCCAGAATGGGTGGAAAACATCGTACCGGTCCCGAAGAAGGATGGTAAGGTCAGGATGTGCGTCGATTACAGGGATTTAAACAAAGCAAGTCCAAAGGACGATTTACCTCTACCACACATTGACACTTTGGTGGATAACATGGCAAGCTTCGAAGTATTCTCATTTATGGACAAATTTTCTGGTTATAATCAGATAAAGATGGATCTAGATGACATGGAGAAAACAACCTTCATCACACCCTGGGCACCTATTGTTATAAGGTCGTGCCTTTTGATTTGAAGAACGCAGGGGCAATGTATCAGAGAGCTATGGTCACACTCCGTCATGATATGATACACAAAGAAATCGAAGTATACGTAGATGATATGATCGCACAATCCCAAAGTGAAGAAGACCACTTGGATCATCTGCTGAAGCTATTCGAGAGACTCCGGAAGTATCAACTAAGGTTAAATCCAGCAAAATGAACCTTCGGAGTTCGCTCAGGCAAGTTACTTGGTTTCATCGTTAGTCAACGAGGAATCGAAGTAGACCCTGACAAGGTTAAGGCAATTCAGGAGATGCCTGCTCCCAAAACTGAGAAACAAGTCAGAGGCTTCCTCGGACGTCTAAATTACATTTCCAGATTCATCTCCAATCTAACTCCTACTTGCACGCCGATCTTCAAGTTGTTACGAAAAGATCAAATAGTGGTATGGAATGAAAACTGCCAGGCCGCATTTGAGAAAATTAAGCAGTACTTGCAAGAACCTCCATTGCTGATTCCTCCTGTACCCGGAAGGCCTTTGTTCATGTATATGACAATACTAGAAGATTCAATGGGTTGTGTCTTAGGTCAGACCGATGAGTCAGGAAAGAAAGAACACGCAATCTATTATCTAAGCAAGAAGTTCACCGATTGCGAGAGTCGTTACTCTCCCCTGGAAAAAGCCTGTTGTGTGTTAACATGGGCCGCCAAGCGTTTGAGGCAGTACATGATTTGTCACACCACAATGCTGATTTCTAAGATGGACCCCATCAAGTACATCTTTGAAAAGCCAGCTCAAACAGGAAGATTAGCCCGATGGCATATGCTCTTATCTGAGTATGATATCCAATATGTTGCTCAGAAATCTATCAAAGGAAGTGTCTTGTCAGAACACCTCGCAGAGCATCCCATGGAAGACTATCAACCGCTCAAATTTGATATTCCTGATGAAGATGTGATGTATATCCAGCGCACAAAACAAGAGCCTGGTCCGGAAGAAGGTCCCGAGCCTGGATCCCGCTGGGAAATGATGTTTGATGGAGCGTCGAACAAGAATGAACATGGTGTCAGAGTTGTTCTGAAAAATCCAACTGGAGGGTACACTGCCGTCACAGCACGACTTTGTTTCTCATGTACAAACAACATAGCCGAGTATGAAGCCTGCATCTTAGGGTTGGAAGCTGCCATCGATCTCCGCATCAAAATCTTGGAATTAATTGGTGATTCTGCTTTAGTGATCTACCAACTCAAAGGAGAATGGGAAACCAGGGATGAAAAGTTGATCCTTTACAAAACTCATATCTTGGAGATGGCTGAATATTTTGATGAAATCACCTTCAAGCATGTACCAAGAGCAGAAAATCACATTGTCGATGCACTAGCCATGATGGCATCAATGTGGAAGGTCCAGTTTGTCAACGTGGCACCTCTGATCCACATCGAAAGAAGGACGGTACCCGCATATGTCATGACCATAGATGAAGAATCTGATGAGAAGCCGTGGTTTCACGATAACAAGAATTTTCTCCAAAATCAAGAATATTCAGCTGACGCATCCAGAATTGACAAAAGAGCAATACGAAGATTGTCATTTAAATTCTTCATCAGCAATGGTACCTTGTACAAAAGAAATCATGACATGATTTTACTCCGATGTGTCGATGAAAATGAGGCGAACCTCATAATGAATGAAGTACACGAAGGAACCTTCGGAACCCATGCCAACGGTTATGCCATGGCTAAGAAAATCTTAAGAGCAGGCTACTTCTGGTTAACTGTGCAGACAGACTGCATACTCTTCGCTCGAAAGTGTCATAAATGTCAAGTCTATGCTGATAAAGTGCATGTCCCTCCACATCTGCTCAATGTGATGACATCACCATGGCCTTTTGCAATGTGGGGTATAGATATAATCGAAGCAATAGAGCCAAAAGCTTCCAACAACCATCGCTTCATCCTTGTCGCAATTGATTACTTCATCAAATGGGTGGAAGCAGTGTCGTATGCAAACGTGACAAAGCAAGTAGTTGCTCGCTTCATAAAAAAGGAGATTGTCTGTCGATATGGTATCCCCAACCAGATCATCACTGACAATGGGTCAAATCTGAACAACAAAACGATGAAGGAACTTTGTGACGAGTTCAAGATCAAACATCACAATTCGTCTTCTTACAGACCTAAGATGAATGGTGCAGTTGAAGCTGCAAACAAAAACATCAAAAAGATAATACAAAAGATGGTCGTAACTTACAAAGATTGGCACGAGATGTTACCATTTGCTTTGCACGGATACCGAACATCAATGCGCACTTCGACCAGGGCAACTCCCTTTTCCTTAGTGTATGGGATGGATGTTGTGCTACCCATTGAAGTTAAAATACCTTCCCTAAAGATCTTGACAGAAGCGAAGCTTGATGAAGACGAATGGATAAAGGAAGGATTCGAATCTTTGAACCTCATTGATGAGAAGAGAATGACGGCCATGTGCGACAGTCAAATCTATCAACAGAGGATGATCAGGGCGTTCAACAAGAAGGTTCGCCCCAAAGAATATAGAGAAGGAGAGCTTGTGCTTAGAAAAATCCTACCAACGCAAAAGGATATGCGCGGCAAGTGGATGCCCAATTATGACGGCCCTTTCGTTGTAAAGACTGTCTTCTCCGGAGAATCTCTGATTCTCGAAACTATGGATGGCGAACAACTCAAGTATCCCATCAACTCAGACGCAGTGAGAAAATACTATGCCTGAAACAGAAGACCTAGAAAGGAGATTTCAGTGATTTAACAAGATGAAAGCCCAATGTTTAAAAGCTGGCGAACGCCGGGGCAGAGTCTTCTGCAAGATATCAGAAGAAAGGTCAACGCCTGTCATTCTCGATTAGAAGCAACGAAGCGAGTGAACTGACAGTTAGAGGGACCGGATTATTATGGGATTTTGTAACCTTTTCTGTTTTCCATTTTTCAAATATATAAAGTTCCCAAGTCTTTACCCTTTGTAAAGTTCTTGTCTATCAATAAGATCAGACTTTTGGCCAAATCATTGTTATGATCCTCTGTTTTTGTTATGCAATTTCTCTTATTTGTTAATAAGAATTTTCATGAAAGCAAAGTGTTTTGAAAATTTTAAATTTTTGTTTTAAAGGGAAACACGATTTGACAAAATGATTGAAAAGTTCTAGAGGTAATCTGATGACATTACACATTCCTCAAAGTTGTGGAAGTTTACTGTTACCTTTGACCAAGCTAGATTGCGTCTGACAACAATTCTGGCTCTTAAGCCAAGATTTCTTCTCTACAGAATTACGAGGATATTATTGGAAAAGATCGTTATCTATGCCAAAGAAGAAAGTGTCGCCTGACTTGAGGCGTTTTGAAACTCAGTGTGACGAGTTCTCTCTTTGTTTTGCTTTCTTTTATTCCTGCGGGTCGGTCTGCATCTTACATACAGCATTATGCCAGGATACGCATTTGTTTGCATTTCTGGTTTTGGTTTTTGCCTGTTTGGGCTATTGCCTTTGAGATCCTTTGGTCGTTACCATTATCTTTGATCTGTTGTAACAAGTTCGCTTCAAAGTTGACATCCTGGGGTTTTCCTTATCTTCTCTGGGAAGCTAGTGGTGACTAGCAATGTCCATTTTACACGGATGGGGGGAGGTTGTTACCAATGTTCATCTTTGATCTGGTCGTCACGAACAATCTTTGAAAGACTGGTAGTCACTAGCACACGTTCAGGACTAATTATGTTCGGTACCGTGATTCGGTCGTCACCAACCATTTTCCAAACCCAGTTGTTACTGATTCTGTTATAAAGCAAACCAATTATTATTGGAGTCCCTTTGATTCGGTTTTCACCAATCTGGCTAAAAATCTAGTAGTTACTAGTATTGCCTTCTAAAAACCAATGGTCAGTGATATTGAAGTTGGTCATCACCAAAATTCCCTAAGAGTCCAATGATTATTGGCATCGCCTTCAAATCCAATTGTTATTGGTACCTTTTTGATTCAGTTTTTACCAGTCTTTCTGAACCTAGTCGTTACTAGTATTACTCTCAGATCCAATTGTTATTGGTATCTCTTAATCCGGTTATTACCAATATCTGTAAGTCTAGTGGTCACTAGCCTCGTTTGGAAAAACTAGTGGTTACAAGTGTTATCCAGAACCAATCGTTATTGGTATACCTGAGTTGGTCATCACCAATCGGTCTAAGTCCAATGATTATTGGCATCGCTTAAATCAGATTGTTATCGCCGCATTGGTCTGGTCGTTACCAAACTCTTTGAAAATCCAATGGTCATTGGTCTCCTTGGATTCAGTCGTCACCAAATTCTCCAGTTAAGTCTAATGGTTACTAGCATCATCCAGAACCAATTATTATTGGTATATCCTGATTTGGTTATCACCAGTCCCCTCTAAGTCCAGTGGTTACTAGCATTGCATGAAAGCTAATCGTCATTTGTGCCGCAAGTTGATTGTACCAACTTCCCCAGCCAAAGCCCTGTTGTTTTAATGACATTGTTTGGAACCCTCAATTGTAATTGGAATTTCAATTTGGTCGTCACCATATCCCCAGGAAGTCTAGTGATATTTAGCATTTCTTGGAAACCGTTATTGATTTGGTCGTCACCATATCCCCAGGAAGTCTAGTGATATTTAGCATTTCTTGGAAACCGTTATTGATTTGGTCGTCACCATATCCCCAGGAAGTCTAGTGATATTTAGCATTTCTTGGAAACCGTTATTGATTTGGTCGTTACCATATCCCCAAGAAGTCTAGTGATATCTAACACTTCTTGGAAACCGTTATTGATTTGGTCGCCACCATATCCCCAGTAAACCTAGTGGAAACTAGCTCTGTTCGAAGTTATTCATGGTTCTGGTCGTCACCAGTCTCCCCATTTGAAGCTTTTGCTTTTCCAATCAAGTCTTGGAGAACTAGTGGATACTGGTTTCCCCAGTGTGTCCGGTCTTGTTTTTTAACCTTTCCTGAAGATCCCGTTTGAACTCTTCGTTATAGGAAAATTTCTCATCTGGTCATCCCCAGTGAGATTCTTGTCTTCGTTCCGTCTTTTCCCCAGTGAAGTTCTGCTTCCCCAGTGGATTTGTTCCCCAGCAAAGTTTTCCCCAATGGGTTTCTTCCCCAGTGTGGTTCGCTTTTCTTTTCTTTCGTTTCCCCACTGAAGAATTGTCATCTTCCCCGGTGGACTTCCTCGTCTGGTTATCCCCAGTGAGGTTCATATCTCCTTTCCCCAGCGAAGATGTGTCTTCCCTGGTGGAATTTGTGTCCCCTGCGTGAAAGATTTCCTTGAACAAACATCTTTATTCATGTTTGAACTATCTTGCTTAATTTGCCTTGGATCTTTCCCTAGTGTGTTGAGTCCCTCGTGAGTGGTTACTCGTCGTATTGTCGTTCTTTTATATTTGCTCGTGTGTTTGCATCTGTCTTGAATTCAAGCATCATAAAACATCATTTAGATTCATGGCATATTTGCATTCGTCCTTTGGCATACCATCGGATCTAAGGGACAAAATTCCTGGTTTGCTATATTTAAATACCTTTCACTACGATTCTATGAGGATTGTCATCTCTCATTACCATCTAGTGAAGATATTTAAATAGGGGCATCTGTTGAACCCTAAATTTTGACCCCTTAGATCCTCATCATCATTGTAGGATCATATTCACTTGATTAACTAACCTTAACCCATTTTCAGTTTATCTTTGTTAAGATGCAGATGAATTAAGGCTCCGTACAGTCAAAATCGAGATTTCGGCGGTCTGATCAATCAATGTTTTGGATTGATTCAACTTCAAATAAGTATCCACATCATCAAGAATACAACATTGGATCAAGTATGAATTCAATTTGACTTGGTCACCCGGGGATTAAGAGCAATGCAATTTGAGGTACCCGATTAGGGTTTTCGACGAGAAAAAGGCAACTATAGTTTGACTTTTGGTTTAAAGAGTGTTTCAATGGTGGGATTTTGGTCCATTAAGTTCATATGGTTTAGTAAAGTACATTCAAAGAGTTTCAAGTCCTCGGGATGTCCGGATCATCAACGGGCGACTCGGTAGGCACCGATCGATCGAACGGTTGACCAAAAAGTCAACTTTTCAACAATAAGGAATTTGACTTCAAGGTGTGAATCTAAAATGTTCCTTATGTCATATTACACCTCCCCATAAAATTTTATGACCATTGGATCAAGGGTTAAGAAGTAATTGCAAAAATCGGGAATTAGGGTTTCGAAAGGGGCAACACCATAACTCCTCAACCACACATCCAAATGAAGTGGTTCAAAGCTCATTGGAAAGCTCTTGACAAATCCTACAAAATCCTCAAAGTGGTCCATGATCAAAAAATGCATAGAAGTGGAGTTATAGCAAAATTCATTTTTGAAGGGGAAATAACTTAGAAAAATTCTAAGTTATTTAGCACTTGTAAGTGGTTTTTTCAGAAATTTTGAAGGGTTTTTCAACCTAGTTCCATCAAGAAATTGGAAATTCCTAAAACATGAAAGTTGTAGAGATACTTAAGGGCTTTCCAAATTGTGGTAGAACTCCTCAATAGCATGTTTGAGCAGGAAGTTATGCACCATAGAAGTTGGGCCTGTCACACTTGAAATCACTTTGTCAAGAATTCTCAAATTTGGATTTTCACAACTTAAGCTACTCTCAACCCTTGGATCTTGATCCAAACTGATAATGTGAGGCATGGATAGAGAGAAAACCAGAAAAAGGAGGGATTTGGTGAACATAGCAAGTTGTTGCAACTTGACAATATAATAATCAAATGTAAGAAGGAGATAGAAACTTTTAAGGCTAGGATTGTTGCAGTTGGCTTACTCTACCATCATAGATCATCTCAGTCATTTCATGTCCATATCCACTTGATATTTCTGATTGCCTTTGAATAATGGAGCTGATAGGAGAAGATCTTGCAAGATTTATTTGAAAATCTCATGAAAACTCCCTCCAAAAGTGGTAAATGACCAAGGCTGCCCTCACTCTTGTTCGGCTATAAATAGAGGCCTCTTCTATGAGTCTAAACACACCAGAGCAATCACAAAAAACCAGAGAAAACATAGCTCTCATTCTCCTCTCATTCCTCAAGAATTTCAAAAACTTCAAAATCTCCATTTTTACCAAAAAGCTGTCTTGAGCAAACCTCTGCTCAAGACCAGTTCCATCACTTCCAAGCCTCTAAAAATCCCCCACACAATCCCTAAATATAATATATAAGGTGTCTATACCTTCAAACCTTTCAAAAATACCATTTTGCAAAAAGTCAACTTTCACACTAAGAAAGTTTGACCACCACACTCAAAACTTTCCAAATCCTTGCATAGGCTTGTTCTTGCTTTCCTAACCATCCACATACCTCACATATGACATATTACAACTTTCCAAAGCATTGAAAATGAACTAGGAATCACCTAACTCCAACTGTCTTGAAGTTTGGTTTTGTTGCTTCAAGAGGAAGTAAGCTTCATATCATTGCAAAGGAAGGAGCATCTCTGGGTTTCTAAGATTTTTAGCTTGTTCAAGGCCGATCAACAAGAGGTATGTGATGTTCTAACTGTCTAGAAATCATACATTGTCATGTATTGTCATTTTGTGAGGATTTGTATGAAAACATACCATGGTTGCCCTATTATGCTTCTTTGTCATGAATCTTAGTTTTATGATCATAATGCTTATTTTGTCAAATTTATTGTCATTTGTGAATGGTATATTGATGATAGATTGTAAGTTTGTGCCTTATTATCATGTTTAGATTTGTAAGTGAGGTTTTGGTCATTTGGTAGATTTAGGATCCACCCTTGAGAAAGTGGTATGTTTTCCCTAGAACTATAAACCTAGCTCACTATTAGGATATGTAGATAACTTGTAAGTTGCTCATAGATCCCCCCTTGCCCTTGATCATGTGTGAATCAATGTGGCCTTTTGTTTTCATTTTGATGATTTCATGTTTTGTCTATCATTGCTTTGAAGTGGTTCTTAAATGGTTATGCTTGCTATTCCTCATGTCTTAAGTCTTTGGTCAATGTTGGATTTTCTTCATAATGCTTGTGTTGGTGAGGATGTGAGGAGTTTGAAGCTTAGTCATTAGGGGTTGTCTTGTCAGACATGTGTGTTTTTGCTGTCCAATTTGGTTCAACATGTCATTTTTGATTTAATGAGTTTTTTGCCTAACTTGAAGTTGTGAACTCATTTGCCTATCCATTTCAAGAATGTGTATGTTGTTGTTATGCTCAAAATCTGCCTAAGGTTCAATTTGCCGTATCATGCCTCAAATTGTTGCATTACTCAAAATATCATGAGGTCAATATATCATTTTCTGTTTCAAGCATTGTTTACATGATTGGTCTGCATTAAATCTTTATCATATCCATTTAAAACTTGTGCATGATCTCAATTTCTCCAACTGTCGTGGTTATGGTTTATTGTATGTTCAAATTTTTGTTCTTGTATGACATAAGTTTCAAAATGCTAACTTCTGTTTTGGTAAAGATTTCACTCTTTTTCTGAGTTGCATCTCATATGTTAGCATCATCATAATGTGTATATAATCTCCTTTTCATGAAAGAAATCATTGCCTTAAAATTGCCATGTTGTGGTGAATGTCTTGCCTAGGTAGAATTTTCCATCTTTTGCACCAACACACCAACTTTCATACTACTTGACACAAGTTCTTCCATGAACCTAAAACACTTTCATGATGACATTTTTGGCTTGTGCATATTGATTGATTGTGATATCCTGGTTTATTTTCACATTTCACATTCCAATCACACTTACACACTAAAACTGCCACAGCATGCTCAAGTTTGTTTTTTTCTGTGTGTATACATGATTGTAGAGTTGCAACTCACTCACATGCTTGATTCTAAGGTGTGTATATGTTTGGTTTGGTCTGAGGTTACCTATATTTGCATTTCACCATTTAATTGCCTTTTGAGCCAAAGCTGTCAAGAACACATACCAAAATCATGATTACTTGCATAATGATCAATCTCAGAGTGGTAACTCATTTTGCTCCATACTTGTGGGGTGTGTATGTATTTGTTGGTTGATGAGAGATCTTTTTCTTATACTTGAACTATGCTTGCATACCATGACTGTCAAACTGTTTTGAAAAACATTTTTGCTCTTTTGTGTTGCCAACTGCTCAGGGTTTGTAAACCTGCACTGAAGCTGATGTTTATATTGGTATAGGCATCTTTATGCTAGGTCTTATATTTGTGTCAAGAGCATATTGCTGTTACATCATTTTGTTGTCCTGAATTTTGCTGCACTTGTCTACCAACTTTGTTCATAATCTAAGTATATCATTGTTATGGTTCTTGCTGTCATGAACTTTATTTGCAAATTGCCACTATTTCATAGAATATTTTTTGTGCTACAAGCAAAACCTGGTGAACTTCTATTCTGATGTACATCCTGACTGCCTCATTTGTAAGAATAGAGTTTGGTCTCACAACGTAGAACTTTAGGATAGAGTTTGGTTAACTCTATGTAAGAATCATGGACATGATTACTTACTTCCCTTTCTCGAGAGTTCAACATAGATTTAGAGAATTTTGTGAAACTCTACACAAACATTGTTATGCTTGTTCCTCTTTGAACCTTGATCATAATCAAGTGTTCTTCAACCCTTGTAAGGTGAACTACGATTGCTCTGATTCTATCCTAGTAAGGATACGTAGGCAGAGGACGCGATGTCTTTGTGAGCAAACTTAGAAACTATCTTTAGGTTTTAACCTATACCTTTACCCAATCCCAAACCTTAGCAAACATTTACCAAACTTAGCATGCAAACAAACAAAAGGTTCCTGTAGAGTACTACAGATGTTTAGGATGTGAAATACCTACCCTATGCATAACCAACCCCCGATCCCCGAATCTCTTAGCGTTGTTGTTACATCGTGAAAAAGGTTCTTTCTTTCTTTAGACCTCTCCTTCGGATAAATTAAAGTCCGGTTGTGAATTTAAGAATTAAAGATTCAAGTTAATCAATAGCTTGGTATCACGATTCTCACCACAACAACCGTGAGCATTGATATGTCTCCCCGAGCAGAGATAGATTCTCCCCGACCAGACATATCCTGAAGAAGGTTCACCCTCTCCCCAGCTGAGTCATACGCTGGAGCGTATGTTTATTCCCAGCACTGAGTCAAAGTGCAGTTTTCTCGCAAGTGTTTGGCTTCCGATAGTTCAGACTAAAGTCTCCAGCGGAATGGAAATTCCCCACAGAGTTGTACTCTCCCCGGCAGGTAGGAGTGATTCCAACGTCTGGTTTCCTATCCTCAGCCGAGTTTGCAGTTCTCCAAGAGAGCCGAGTCCTTGGAAGCCGTTCAGGCCATGATGGGTTTTCCCCAGTAGAGAGTATTGAGTAGCTGATGCCGTATTTCCCCATCGGAGTCGTTATCTCCAGGAAAGATTTAGCCGCGAAGGTCGTGCAGTTTATTTCTGCGATTGACATTGTTTTCCTCAGCAGCTTGTGGTTCGTATGCCTAGTTGAGCAAGTTCAGGTTCTCGTAGAACTTCATTCCCCTGCAGCAGTCTCCTGGAGTTCGCTTCCCCAGGTTAAGTCCAATTGAGATTGACATGACTTCTTCTCCTTGGAAGGATGATTCCTCCTCTCCACCAGAGTGGTCCTTTCTCCTTGACAGGAGAATCTTCCCTTCGGCATTTATTTTACTGATGGGGTCATAACATTTTGCATGATTGCATAGCATCTACCTTAAACGCGTAGCATTTCCACTGTGTGGAGCATTGCGCCATTGTCAAACATATGCATATGAAAAATGAGCTAGGTCGTTAACGTTCTTGTTTTGCAGGTGTTCCTCCGCAGAATGGTCTGTTCGAGATGATTCTTAAATTCCCCAGGGAAGTCGCCAGAGTGTTTGCTCAGGATAATTCCTGAATTCTCCGGCAGAGTTGCTTATTCAGGATGATTCTTGAAGTCTCCGGCAGAGTTATTTGTCCAAGATGATTCTTGAAGTCCTCAGTAGAATTGATTCATCCAGAATGATTTTTGGATTCCCGAAGCAGAGTTACTTGATAGTTCTCCAGAATCCCCAATGGAGATATGTCATCCCCAGTAGGTTTTTGAACAGAGAAGTTGAAACTTCCTTTAAGACTTGATGATTGAAGTCCGAATGACTCCCGAGAATTTCTTTGAGTGCCCGATGGCATGCTTATAGAGATTGTCAAAAGTTCCTGATGACCTGATGAGTCCCGAGGAATTCTTCTGCTGCCGTGCCGTAGAATGCCTGACGGCAATATCAGCTATGAAACACTAGTTACCGTGTGACCAATGATCCCTTGATGACTTGAGTAAGAAGCTGTGGTGAAAACTAATGATCATCCTGATGGAGACTTGGGCCAGTTATCGTGCAACTGCCATTTCAGATTTCAAAGTTTGTCCTACTGATCGGAGTATCGTGTACTTGTGCGGTTGGTAAACTTCCGGTTACCGTGTGACCAATTCCCCAGCAGAGTTTCCGTGCAACTGTCATTTTCAGTTCGAAGATGTTCCTACCAATCAGAGTATCGTTTACCTGTGCGGTTGGCAAATCACCAGTTACTGTGTAACCGGTAATCCCTTGATGATTTAAGGACATAGATGATCATCTTGACGGACATTTGAGATTAATCCTTCACCAGTTACCGTGTAACCGGTGATCCCTCGATGATTTGAGGACGAAGATCTACATTGAAATCAGAGAATCATCCTGATGGAGGTTCAGATCAGTAGTTCTCCAGCTAGTTGCCGTGCAACTATTGTTTCAGTTTCCGAAGATTTGTCCCTATCAGAGTACCGTGTACTTGTGCAGTTGGAAAATTTCCGGGTTTGTTGGTATTTAACCGTCTTTTACCGTGATTGTTTGAGAGTCGTTCGCTTCTCACCCAGTCAGGTCCAAGCCGTTTGAATAGGGGCAGCTGTTGCACCCCAAAATTTTCCGAACCATTCTTTACCTAGCTTGTGTTTCATTTCATTCACATTAGCATTATCATTTGCATTTGACTGACATGTATGCAGAAGATCAAGAGGTATGATTACCAATCAAGAGCTATACAAGGCTATGAAGCTAGCTAAGAAGGTTATTCAAGTGTTCAAGGGTTAATATCCTTATCAGAGAAGTCTGAGATCCTCAGAGAGAGTGGTTGACACCAAGTATGTGGGTCTCCTAACTTGAGAGTTGTGGGAAGATCATCAGATGATTCTGAAGCCATAAAGTTGGACTTGATGTCTTGAGAGAGCTCATGAGAAGTGTTGAATTTCATCTGGAAGCCTAGACAGGCCATTATGTGGAGAATATGAAGATATACCCAAGATTGGTGTAGCTAGGGTTTGACTGGGTCAACCCTAAGTCAACTGATGATTTGAAGAAGGTTGAAACCTAATTCAAGAGCCATGTGATCATGGATTGGTGCCTTGGGATGTTCTAAGGATGATTCCAATGTTAACTCATCATGATTGAAGAGTTTGAGAAGTTTTAGGCTAGGGTTTCTAAGGCTTGACAATGTAAAATCCCCTAGCTTGACCCCTGACTTCAAGACCACTTAACTCAAGATGTGATCTTCATCTCATCTTGACCATAACATGATTGTTGTAGGGCATGATCTTAGCTTTAATTTGATTACTAGAAGTCCTTGATAGGCTTTATAGAACTCAAGTTATGAGCCAGACAAGTTACAGGTCATCTGAGGCATGTGAATTTGGAGCTTGAAAGTTACCCAACTTGCATGACACTTTTGCCCTAGAAGGATGATTCCCATGAACTTTTGGTCAACATGAATGTTGTTCCTTATTCTCTTAGCTTTCTAGAGAGTACTAGAAGTCCATTATTGGATTTGTAAAACTCAAGTTATGGCTTTGACAAGTCAAGGGTATTTGGACATTATAGGTCATTTTGAATTATGGGTCCATTTCACTATCTTGCAAGCTTCGAATGGAGTTTTGTTCAACTTGAAAGTTGCTAAAAATGATGTTTTTAGCTCAGCCAAGTATCAAGAGTCCATTGATATGGATTAGAGCAAGCATTGGTTGAAGAAATTTCACAAAAAGGCCATTTTAATGAATTAAAATGAAAAAATTCAAAACAATTGGTAAATGAATGATTTCAAGCCAAGTTAGTACTCATTTTGACTAGAAAAGATATTCTAAACACTTTGGCATTATTACATTTTTGAGTTGATACTCATTTCATAGCATTTTGGTGGATTACTTCATGATGAAGTAACACTTCAAACATACATCTTTGGTTGAAATCAAAGGAGGAAACTCACTTAATTATACTCCATAACTCTCAAGTAAGTGAACTGAGGTGGATTGAGAGCAAGAACAGAGCCAATTTGTGCATTCCATAAGTGGATTATTGAGAAAAAGTTGAAACTTGGAATTGAGAAATTGGGCCATGAATGGGCCCCCAATGGATCAAAACAGATTATAAATGGATTGTGGATCATTTTCAGAAGCTTCTAGTGCCATTTTCTGTTGAGAAGCAGTTAGATCAGTTGGTGGAAGAAGCTTGAAGTTTGATTTTCGAGTTTGGAGATTGAAGGAGTTTCAGAAGAAATTGAACCTCAAGACTCTTCATCATCATTCAGTGGAAGATTCTGCATCTTTTGGAAGAGAATTGGACCCTGAAGAACACCATACGCGAAGCTCCAAACCAGGTTTCTTCCTCTCAAAATTTCTCTTAAATTATGTACTTTCCAAGCCTTAGATATATGTGGTTAGGATCTACTTGAAACGTAGATGGATTTTGTATAAGTTTCATAGCGAATTGTGACGATTTTTACCATGGCATTCCAAGTTGTTGTTCGCTTATCTCTCTATATAATGGATAAAAATGGAAAAGGATTGGATAATTGTGCTCTAGGAAGTGAGACGAGTAAAATGATATAAAGAAATTGGAATTTCATTGAGTTTGGATTTCTGGTACTGTACACTCTCGCCGGAGAAGATGATCGGATCTTCTCCGGCCGCCACCCCAACCACCACGAGTGAATAGCTCCATTTTGGCATTTGAATGTCCAGATCATATCATGTTCGTCCGTTTGCATTGAATCGTTGACTGGGCATTTGCATCGTGTGGCCCATATTGCTTTTCGCGAAACAGCTTTCCATGGCCACTTCCTTCATTAAGTGAAACGCAGAGTTTCACTAAAGGAAACTCTAGGCTCAACGTTGTGCTATTTCCACCTCACTTGTTAGGCCCAAACCAGTTAACACACAGAAATGTTACTTCGCACACCCCCAGGCACTGTTGCATTTGACTAACAAATAAAGCTAAGTTTGATAGCTCAGTTGGGCTTAGTAGAAGCGATGTTCGCACCCCCCTAGCGCAAGGCCCAATGTAGATAACACGTGAAATATTGCTAGTTACACCACCTGTTTCATTTAATCTCTTTTTTTCTTTTTCTTTATTTTTGGTTTTAATACTTGTTAGTTTTAATTCATGAAAAAATAGTAATGATTGTCAATAATTCCTGAAATAAATAATGTGAATACTTTGATGTGTTTAGAATTTTCTCACATTTTTTAATTTCTATTTTCATGCATTTTCAATTAATGGCATATTTTCTATTTTAGTATATTTTTAATAATTGAGAAATTGTGTGTTGAGCTTGATGATTTTATTTCTCATTCATGCTTTTGAGTTTGATATTGAAATTTTGTGTGCTGGTGATAGACATGTTCATGATGTTATGTGATTTTTGTTGAGATTTTTAGATGATTTTAAATAGGGTTTTGAGCTAGTTGCTTAGGAGTATTCATTGTTGGACCCCTTTAGTGTACCCTTGAGGTTTTAGATTTGTTTGAACCTTTTGATTTAGGTTTAACCCCTGATTTTTGTACCATAGCTTGTTAGTACATGTAGGATAATGTAGTATTTTCTTTAGAATTCTTAGGAATGATTTTCCATTAGTTCCTCATTTTACAAATTGGCCTTAGCTTAGGTGATCCTAACTAGGTTAAGTGCATAGATTAGTCTTGTAAATGACCATTAGATGATTCTAGGTCCCATTTCCTTTCTTGATAGATTGGTAATTAGATAGATACCTCTTTAGAGCCCTTGAATCTTTAGCATAGGTGGTCCTTGGAAGGAGATCTTTGAGGTTCTTTAGAAGATCAAGTAGGTGGATGATTCTTCCTATAGGGGTAGTTTCCTCTTCAATTTTCCTTGCTTGATTGGAATCCTCCTTGTGAGCATGTTTCCTCTTGTGGAGGAATACATTGCATTATCACAAAAGGGGTTGAGGCTATGAAAGCTCTCTCTCTCTCTCTCTCTCTCTCTCTCTCTCTCTCTCTCTCTCTCTCTCTCTCTCTCTCTCTCTCTCTCTCTCTCTCTCTCTCTCTCTCTCTCTCTCTCTCTCTAAGGAAGTGGAGTTGGTTGAGTGCTTGTGGTAAGTTCCTGTGGACCTTACCTTGCTTCTCATCTCCATTCTCCTAGCATTCTCTTATTCCTTTCTTTTTAGGAACCTTCTTGGGGTAGCATAGTCCCTCCTGTAGAGGGAATGTTGTACATCTCTTGAAGGAGCCAAACCTCTAGGATTCCCCCAAACCTCTTTTAGTTGGTTGAGTGCCTGGGATAAGTTCCTGTGGACCTTACCCTTGCCTCCCAACACCCAATTTCTTTCCTTAGGATAGAAGCCTTGTATGAATACTTGTGGAATGATTTCCTTATTTGCCATGAGTATTTTTCCTCATTCATGATTGAGTGGTGTGTTGCATTAGGATAGTTCATGTTTAGGATAGTTTAAGTGTAAGTGCATGACTGCATTAAGAGGTTGAGTGAGTCTCCCTCTGCTTGTTTGCCTTAAGGGTTGAGGTGGTCCTCCCCTTGCTTGTGTGTTGTTTTTCTTTTCTAATTGACGTATTTGCATAATAGAGGTTGAGTGAGCTCCCTCTGCTTATCTGTTTTGACTGTTTTTCTTTGCTTGATTGCTAAGAGGTTGAGTGAGTCTCCCTCTGCTTGTATTGCTGCATTGCATGTGCATCTTTACTGTTTTTTTATCTGTTTACTGTTTAGTTGATGCTTTGTCCGTTTTTGTATCCCATTGACGTGATCCCCTAGGAATCTCACTTCCTTTGATAAGGAAGTGATGATTAGAACTTTAGGTTGAAACTTATGTATGATAACTTCTAGGAGTTCCCTGTTTCAAACCTCAACCATAGGATGAATCCTTGGCATGACAACATTAGGACTTGACAGTCTCCCCATAGATTTTGTTCTCTTCTCATCTCAAAACAACAGTAAAAACGTAATAAAAGCAAGTTAGTATAAGCGCGTTACGAGCCTTAAGCTACTTAAGAAGTGATGATTGAGCGGTCTCCTCTCAATCGTCTAGGGTGTTTAGTATATGTCCTTTGGACGCTATACGATGCATTCGCTCCTAAGTCATAGTCTCTAGTGTTGTATTAACTACAGACAACCATAAAAAATAGTTCTTCCGTAAAAGACAGAAAACAAACTTCAAACCTTTTTGCCTTGTGGGCCCATAATTCAAAGGAATCTTTTCTGAAGAAAAGAGTGTCGTTAACTCCCAGTTCTACCGCAAACGGTAACGCCTAAGTCTCCAAGGGTCGAGCTGCGTACGCCAAACTACTGGAACTGTTTGTTAACCCTACTCGGAAAAACAGATGAATTTGAACCCCTGTAATCCATGTTATCCCGAACTACGTTTGCTCTGATCTTTCACGCCGTGTGAAAGTACGTAGGCACGAGATGCGATATCTCGGCGAGCAATCTTCCCCCGTAACCTGTAGTTAGGCGAACTACGTTGACTCTGATTTCTCGTTCCAAACGGGAATACGTAGGCATAGAACTGTTGTGTTCTGCCGAGTCATTTTCTTTTCTTTTTAGACCGACCTTTTAGCGTAGATAGATAAAACCAACCCGTCAGATAAACACAACAAGCATGGATCCCATCGAGTACGATGGACATGAGGGGTGCTAATACCTTCCCCTTGCGTAACCGATTCCCGAACCCAGACATTGGTTGCGATGACCTTGTCTTATACCTTTTCGTCAGGTTTTTCCGATCGTTTCCTTTCCCGTTCTGAGGGATAAATAATGAAAGGTGGCGACTCTTCTGTTTTGTCGGCACCTTATTTTCGTGGTAGCGACAGTATGCAGTAAGGTGAGGAAGGAATAGATATTTGTGATTGAGCCTATTTTCAATCTACCAAAGGCTAGTGAAAACGTACCAGTGTTCAATATACCTTATTCAAGTTTAGTGACTCCAATCTTTAATGTTGTTAAACCTGTTTTCAATATTCAGGTTCTAGTGTTTCAACAACTGGTCAACCTAGACCGATTATCACTCAAAAGCATAGTTCATTCCTCTTTGAGGATATAAAAGTTGTGTCATTGAAGTACGATATGAATGTGATTGATCAAGAGTCAGGAAAGGTCGTTCAGAATGAAGAAGTGAAGAGTAGTCAGGAAAGTATAACACATATTGCTGAAACAAGTAAGATGACCCGCAGTGGTCGAGTTTATCAGCCCAAAGTAATTATGGTTCCTAAAAAAGAAAAAACCACTTTTGTGCCTGCCAAAGACAAAGAAGTAATGTCGAATGAAGAAGATGCTGAACTTCTAAGGATTATTCGGAAGAGTGATTACAAGATCATTGACCAGCTGCATCAGACACCGCCTAAGATCTTGATTTTGTCTCTTTTAATGAATTATCCTGCTCACGGAGTAGCTTTACAAAAAGTGTTAGCTCAAGCACATGTGACACAAGACATAACTGTTGGTCAAATTGATTCCGTAATTGCCAATATTACTGCCTGCAATACTCTGAGTTTCAGCAATGAAGAGTTTCCTAGAGAGGGACCTAATCACAATCGTGCGTTGCATATATCTGTAAGGTGCCAGGAAGATGCTTTAGCAAGGGTTTTGGTTAATACCGAATCTTCTTTGAATGTGCTTCCCAAGAGGATGCTTGCCAAGTTGGTGTATAAAGGGGCAGACATGAGGCCAATATCTTTGATTGTCAAAGATTTTGATGTTTCGAGGAGAAATGCGATTGGAGTGGTAGAGCTACCGGTTATGATAGGCTCCCATGTTTTTGACATTACTTTTCAAGTAATGGACATTAATCCAGCTTATAGCTGCCTGTTGGGATGACCATGGATTCATGCAGCCGGTGCAGTAACTTCTACCATGCATCAGAGGATGAAATTCTTCGTGGATGAAAAATGGTAATTGTGCATGGTGAAGAGGACTTGATGGTAAGCAAGATATCATCGTTTAGATATATTGAAGCTAATGAAGATGCGTTGGAAACTTCTTTCCAAGCACTTGAGATAGCTAATGATGTGATGGTAGAGATGGAAGAAACAGTGGCTTGGAGTGGTCCATCCTTCGTGTCTGCTAAAAGTATAAGGTCTATGCTGGAAAAAGGTACTCCTGCAGGCTAGGGAGATGTTATTGAAGTGGAAGCAAGATCCGATCGCCATGGGTTGGGTTACAAACCAACTCATGATGGAACATCAACTTTTGCTAAAGGATGCCCGAAGACCATCAAAGAAATGTTTATCAGTGGGGTTTCCATATCAACACCGTTGAGGAGGATTTTGAAGATGAAGATGTTGATCACCTGGTGTATCAATGTGAAGCCACTTTGGGCAACTATGAAGCTGTTGAGATTCCTGTTATCTTTCCTACACTGAAGTAATTTTTTGTTGTTTTTTTATTTTCAAACTTCCATAGCCATGCCCAAGGCTATTTGATTATTTTGTAGGGCCCCAAGCTTTCAAATTTATTATGATTAATGAAGATGTTTTGTTAAAATCCTCATTTTTGTTTCATTTACTGGTTTTTGCTTTTACTTTTAAAGAAAATGGAAATCTTTTAAAAACTAGCAAAAAAAAAATTCTTTTGTCTTGTTGCATTTATCTTTGTGTGTTTTAACAAATCAAGTCATTCAAAACATGCAGAGAAATTCCCAAACCCGTTGAATCCATTGATTTTTTCCCCTCATGACTTTGGCTCACCCATATACCGAGCCGAAGACGAGAATGATGAAGATTTTGAGATACCGGATAAACTGGAAAAGATGGTTGAATATGAGTACGCGGACCTTCAACCTCACAAGGAGCAAGTGGATGTTATTAATCTTGGCACTGAAGAAGACAAGAAGGAAGTCAAGAATGGGACAACACTTGGGGCAGAAATCAAGCAGAGACTGGTGAAGCTTTTAGAAGAGTATATTGATGTATTTGCTTGGTCATATCAAGACATGCATGACTTATACACTGACATAGTGGTTCACAAGCTACCTCTTCAACGAGAATTTTCGCCCGTCAAATAGAAGCTCCAAAGGACTAGGCCAGACATGGCTCTTAAGATTTAGGATAAGGTCAAAAAGTATATTGATGCAGGTTTCCTGACAGTGTCAAAATATCTAAAATGGGTGGCCAATATTGTACCTGTACTAAAGAAGGATGGAAAATTCAAAATGTGCGTGGATTATAGGGATCTGAAAAAAGCTAGTCTGAAGGACGATTTCCCTCTGCCACATATTGATACTTTGGTAGACAATACGGCTTGTTTTGCAGTATTCTCGTTTATGGATAGTTTTTCTGGCTACAATCAAATCAAGATGGACCCAGACGATATGGAAAAGACAACATTCATCACTCCTTGGGGGACCTATTGTTATAAGGTCATGCCATTCGGTCTAAAGAATGTTGGGGCCACTTATCAGAGGGCTATGGTCGCATTGTTTCACAACATGGTGCATAAAGAGATAGAAGTATATGTCGATGACATGATCGCCAAATCTCATGGTGAAGAGGATCATTTGGATCATCTTTTGAAGATATTTGATAGGCTTAAAAAATATTAGTTGAATTTGAATCCTGCCAAGATCACTTTTGGGGTAAGATCTGGAAAGCTGATCAGTTTTATTATTAGTCAACAAGGGATTGAGATGGATCCTAACAAGGTTTGAGCTATTCAAGAGATGTCGGCTCCATAAACCGAGAAGCAAGTTAAGGGTTTCTTTGGAAGGCTGAATTATATCTCTAGATTTATTACCGACATGACTTCTACTTGTGAACCAATTTTCAAGCTGTTGCGCAAAGTTCAGACAGTTTTTTGGAATGTAGATTATCAGCAAGCTTTTGATAAGATCAAGGGTTACCTTCAAGAACCTCCGATCTTAATTCCCCCGATTCCTAGAAAGCCTCTTTTCATGTACTTGACTATGCAACACGACAAGTCTGGATGCAAAGAGCACGCCATCTATTATTTGAGCAAGAAGTTCACCAATTGTGAAAGTCGATATTCACTTTTAGAGAATACTTGTTATGCTTTGGCATGGACTACCAAGCATTTGAGGCAATACATGATATGTCACACTACTTTGTTGATCTCGAAAATGGACTGATAAAGTATAATTTTGAGAAGCCTGCTCAGGCAGGAAGACCCGCCCGTTGGCATATATTATTATCAAAATATGACATCGAGTACGTGATAAGTGCTAAAATGTACTGATTTTTAGTGTGAATAATTGGCACTTATTGGCTTAATTCAACCAATAAACCTCAACTTTTGTGCATATGTTGTGTAGTTTACATTATAGTGTATATATTGTGTATCGCATAAATATCATTGAGTTTAATTGTTTTCATTCATTTTTTAGGTATATAAGCAATGATATTTTGTCATTGTCTTATAGAACATTGAATAAGCTTTCCAACACTTCCGATCACGCGTAAAACAGAGTTACGTTTTAAAAGTTATGGTAGAAACAAGTGCTGGTCTACTGCCATGTTCGTTGTGCGAACTGTAGGCCTGCGAACTCGCCAAGAGTTCGCACTGCAGGCGAATAAAAATTGCTGAGAAGTATGGAAAACACGACTTTGGCAGTAGCTAAGGTGGCATATGTTTGTTGGTCGAACGGGAGTTCGCAGTGGGAACACGAGAACCCATTTTTGCCTATTTAAGTCATTTTTCAGCATTTTTTAGGTTATATTATTGGGAACTTTTTACCCCAACTTCATCAAAAACATTCTTGAGTAGATTTAGCTTAGAAATAACATTATAGTGTGCATCTTGACGATCCAAAGTCGAATCCACTTCAATCGGAGTTGACAGACCGTGAGATTTATGTTCTTCTTCTCTCTTCTCTTTGTACTCTCTATTTGTTGGAGTTTTGTGTGTAAGTTTATCTTGATTGTATGTATATTTATGAATCTTTGTATAAAATCTCTTTTACAACTCTTTATTGATGGTTATCTTGATTTTTTACTTAATGGGTTTTGATTGATATAGACATATACGGTTTGAACTCGATCTAAGATGAACATATGTTAGATTATAAACTCTAGACATAGATTTAGGACTAATATTCACGCGGGTATCGATTCTTAATGCTCCATTTTGTCGAGTTGTGTGAGACATCATCGATGAGACGATACGGTTGATCTCTCGACTTTGTGTTTGATATAACCTCTATTGTGAGTGATACATGATGATATTGACGAGCGATTTAGGTTGCGTGCATTTGATCCATATACTTTTTAGTACATGATGGGTGGAAAGAAATACAACTCTTGACGAGTTTTCTCATTTCTTAAGAATGTACTCCCTCCATTCCTATTTATAAGCAAATTTTAAAAATTTAGATTCATTAAGTAATTAATGCATCTAACCTATATAAAGTCCAGATACATCATTTATTGAATGAACCTAAGAAATCAAAATTTGCTTATAAAAGAGAATGGATGGAGTATTTATTTTCTTGTTTTATGTTTTTCCTTTTGCATTTTTATCCCAAACCATTCAAACCCAAGCTTAGAGACGTGGAGATTATTGAATGACATTCTTTCCCTCGCACTGATCCCTGTGAAAACGACAAAACTGGGTACTTAATATTTTTTCCTGCTACTTTACCGCTCCAAAAAAATGGCGTTGTTGCAGAGGATTGGTATTGATATTAAATCCCATTGCAATAATTTCTATCTTTTTAAGCTTTGTATATATGTTGCACCCCAAATTTTGACCCCTTAGATCCTCATCATCATTTTAGGATCATATTCATTTGATTAACTAATCTTAACCCGTTTCAAGTTTATCTTTGTCAAGATGCAGATAAATCAGGGTTCCGTACCGTCAAAATCGAGGCTCCGATGGTTTGATCAATCAATGTGTTGGAATGATTCAACTATAAACAAAATCAAGGATACTACATTGGGTCAAGTAAGAATCCAATTTGAGGTTGTCACCCAGGAATTGAGAGCAGTGCAGTTCGGGATACCCGATTAGGGTTTTCGATTAGGAAAAGTCAATTGTAGTTTGACTTTTGATTTAAAAAGTGTTCCAATGGTGGGAGAATGGTCCATAAAGTTTCTATGGCTTAGTAAATTCTATTCAAAGAGTTTCAAGGCCTCAAAATACCCGGAACCTCAACAGTCGACTCGGTAGCCACCGATTGATCGAACGGTTGATCGAAAAGTCAACTCTTCACTCATAAGGAATTTGACTTCAATATGTGAATAAAAAATTTTCCTTATGTCATATTACACCTTCCCATAAAATTTCATGACCATTGGATCAAGGGTTAGGAAGTAATTGCAAAAATCGGGAATTAGGGTTTTGAAAGGGGCAAGACCATAACTCCTCAACCACACATCCAATTGAAGTGGTTCAAAAAATGCATAGATTTGGAGTTATGACCAAATTCATTTCAAGAAGGGAAAATAACTTAGAAAATTTTCACTTTTAGGCTTGTTTTTTAACAACTTTGAGAGGTTTTTTGACCTAGTTGTAGTGGGAATTTGAAAATCTCCAAAACATGAAAGTTGTAGGTATACTTGAGGGCTTTCTAAAATGTGGTAGAACTACTCAATAGCATTTGTGAGCAGAAAGTTATGGATCATGGAAGTTGGGGCTGCCACACTTGAAGTCACCAATTCAACTCTTTCCAAAATTCAAATTTCAACAACTTGGGCCACCCTCAGCCATTGGATCATGTTCTATTCTGATAATTAGAAGCCTAGATGAAGAGAAAACCAGAAGAAAGAAGGAATTGATGGATCTTGCAACTTGTAGGTAAGTGGACAATATTTTAATCAAAAGAAATCAAAGAGGAAAGAGAAACTTTCCATGAAATATGGAGCAGATGTGACCCCTATGACTCTAGGAACTATTCAGTCACCTCACACACCTCATTCCACTTGAGTTATTGCTTGCATTGAGCCAAGAGCATGATGGATGAAGATGTCTCAAGATTTTGTGGGAGATTTTCTCCAAATTTCCCTCCAAAGGCCAATGCAACCAAATCTTCCCCAAGCTCCTCATGGTCTATAAATAGAGATTTCTTCGTACTCTCCAAACCACACTAGAACTATCCACAACATCATAAACACATAGTTCTCCTTCTTTCCCTCTTTACTTGTAAGTGAAGAAAAATCACAAAATCACCATTTTCCACTTTTCATGCTAGTTCTTTTTCCAAACATCAAAACACTTCAAAGACCATCTACACACCCTTAAAATGGCCATTTGAAACTGTTCCCACCATTATTTTCATCAAAAAACTCATCAATCTAAAAGTCAACCTTCATACCTTTATATGTTGACTTTTATGCACTTTGGAAGCCAAGGATCTACTTAAGGCCTTTTCTACCACCTCAACACTCCCAACACCTCATATATACCATATTTCAACTATCCAAAGTCTCAAAAATAGTTGGGAAATTCATAACTCAAACTGTCTTAAAAGATAGTTTATGCTTCAAGAGGAAGAAAACTCCAAATTTGTGCCAAGGAAGAAGATCTCTGGGTTTCTTTGCTATTAAGCTTACTCAAAAAAAAGGTCTACAAGAGGTATGTGACTTCTAACCATTGCTTTTCTCTCACATATGCAACATCATGTATTATTGGTTATGTTGAGAAGCCTATGCATTGTCATGTTAAAAGGATCACCAAACCATTTAAAATCTGTCAAGACATAAGTTTGGTGGATTAATCTTAACATTGTTATGTTTGTCATTTATGAGACTTAGCTTTCTCTTATTTGGATCTGTTTGAGTTTGTATGGTGTGCCTTGGGATTGTCATTTAAAGTCTTTTGTTTTAAGCTACTATTGGGATTTGTGTGAAGTTAGACTGTCATTAGGATAGTTAGAGGACTTGTTGAGTTACTATTGTTGGACATTGGTGTTTTGGTGCTTTGAGGGTTTGGTTTTACTACTCAGGATTCTTGGCTGCCAAAGTCTTTCTTCTATTATTAGTTTGGTGCCTGCCATCAGGGAGTCTTTCCTGAGGTTGCTGTTAAGGCCTGGACTTAGTGTTCTGATTTTGGCAGTATTGTGGGTATGTTGGTGAATCTCCACTTAGTGCATTTGGATTTAGCCTAACATCTGATGAGATGCATAACTCTGTCCTAGATTGAGATTTATCTTGTGAGTTCTCAGGACTGTTGTGTGCCTTAGGGATGTTAACCTTTGGACTTGAAGGAACCTCTTTTAGCTTGTAAGTTGAGGTATGGATTTAATGATGATGCTAATATAACCTTGGTTTCTGCTGAGTGTTAGTTTGATGTCCTTGAGGTTGTGATTTTTAGGTTCTAGTTGGTTGGTTTGAGTCAGAATTTATCATGTTTAGTATAGTGTTGGTTTTGTTGTCTTTATTTGTGCTCAAGATTTAAGTCTGCCAACTCACTTGTTGTCAGAAGCCCTGTCTTTGTAAAGACATGGTTATTTGGAATTCATCAGTGATTAGAATACCAAGAATTCTACTAGCATGTTTTGTATTTGTTGCACCCCAAATTTTGACCCCTTATATCCTCTTCATATCATATGCATTTATTTATCTAACCTTAACAAGTTTCAAAGTGTATTTTGTCAAGACACAGATGAAACGGGGCTCCGCCCTGATAAAATCGAAGGATCGAGGATTGGGCAACCATTGCTTTGGGATGAATCATTCATGAAATAAGATCAAGAGTACCATATTGGGCCATGTGTGAGTTCAATTTGAAGTAATCACCCACAGATGGGGTGCAGTGTAGTTCAAGGCACCCAATTAGGGTTTTGCGAGTTGAAAAAGTCAACTGTAGTTTGACTTTAGATTCGGGAAATAATTCAAAGACAAAAGTATGGTTTAAAAAGTGCATATGGCTTAGTGAAGTCCCCTCAAAGAGTTTCAAAGTCTTGGAAGCTCCGAAACATGAACAGACAGTTCGGTAATCGCCGATCGATCGTACGGTTGACCGAAAAGTCAACCCCCTCAACTTTTAGGAATTGGACTTCAAGTGGTGAAGCAAAGTTGTTCCTTATGTCATAAGGGGACCACATATCAATTTTCATGATCATCGGAACAAAGACGTGAGAGTAATCGGAAAATCGGGAAATTAGGGTTTCGAAAGGGGCTAAACCCTAACTCCCTAACCGCGCACCCGAATGAGGTGGTTCAAAGCTCGTCGGAAAGCTCTTAGCAAGTCCTACAAAAGTCCTATACTAGTCCACTCTCAGAAAATGCATGGAATGGGAGTTATCATCAAAATCATTTTTTAGTACAAAACACTTGGTGGATTTTTCAAAATCTGGTTGCATCTTAACTTGTTTTTTGCTAACTTTAAGGGGTTTTTTAACCCAGTTCCATCAAGAATTTGGACATTCCTAAAACATGAAAGTTGTAGAGCTACACAAGGGCTTTCTAAAAAGTGCAAGAACTCCTCAAAAGGATTTGTGAGCAGGAAGTTATGATGCCTTGAATTTGGGCCTGTCACACTTGAAATCCACTTGGTCCAACTTCTCAAAATCAGAATTTTTCATCTCCAACCACTCTCCACCCTTGGATCATGTTGCAATCTGATAATATGAGGTATTAATGGATAGAAAACCAGGAAAAAGGATTGAAATGATGAACCAAGCAACTTGGAGCAAGTAGGCATTATAATAATCATTTTTGTGGAGGAAAGAGAAACTTTTCCTCCCACATTATGACAACAGCAGCAAGGACTCTCTCCTATCACCTCAGCCATCTCTCCAATTGCCATTTGCTTGCATAGATCCTTGGAGCTGATGTGAAGATGGCTGCCACAAAGATCTTGCAAGATTTCTCAAAGAAATATCATGAAAACCCCTCCAACAATGAAAGTTACCAAGCTGCCCTCACCCTTCTTTCTCCTATAAATAGAGGCCTCACCCTCACTTGCAAAATACACCAGAGCTGCTCATAACATCAACATATTACAACTCTCCTTCTCATTCTCTTCTTGCTTGTAAGTGAAGAAAAGCTTAAAAACACCAAAAATGGGCATTTTACAACTTTCATGCCATTTTCTTTTCTAGCATTACCAACACTCTCACAACCATCCACACATCTTCTAAATCATATATAGAAGGTGTATGACTCACTAAAATATCAAGAACCTCAAAAAATCAAAAAGTCAACTCTCATTCGACCATACTTTGACCAAAGCTACCACAAACCACCAAATCTTGTTCTAAACATGTTCTTGAAGTTTTGATCCCCCTAACACCTCATAAACAACATTCTTCAACTGTTAAAACACTCACAAATCATTAGAAGTTCACATTTCTTCATTTGGCATTAAAAGTGTATTGTGGCTTAAAGTGGAAGAAATCTCAAAAGGTCAAAAATTGAAGCAAGCAACCTCTGGTTTTTCTCAGCCATCTTTACATTTTCCAAGGATCATCAAAAGGTATGTACTTGTTCCCCATCAGTTTTTGCCTCATGTTTCATAGAATCACATTTTTGGGGTGTTAGTTAGAATTTTGAGCTAATATACTATGTTGATTTTTACAATGAATACTTCAATGAATGAAAGAGTGTCTCATAAACTCTAACCAACATATTTTGACCTGTTTGTCATGATAATGTACTGACTCAATCATCATGCTGCACCAACTCATTTGAAAAATGGATTAATTTTTGGTACTGACTGTAGCCAAGTTGTTAATATTAATGTTGTTGGTTTGTTCTTGTTATGCTTGAAGTCACAGATCTTTTTGGAATATTACATTGATGCTTGTATGTGTTATTATGCTTATTATGTGTTTGGGCTATCATGCCAAAGTCTTCCAATAGGTTGTTTAGACCATCAGTTCTAGCAGTATGATAGGATAAGAAATCACAAGGCTAGCTTAGAGTGAAGCTGTTTTGAGAGGGAGATGACTTTTGAGGATGATCATGGTAGTGTGTTAGTTCTAGTTAGGATGATACTATTGTTGCTATTATGTTTGGATCTGCACTTTTGATAAATATAAGTCCATTTCAGTGCTAAAACTGTAAACTAGGCAGTGTAGCTATTGGGAGGATTTATTTTGGTGGTAAGTATGAAACTCTTGCCGTTACTCCATAAGGTTGGTGAGTGGCACTCTGGATACGACATTAACTGATGGGTTTTTGTGAACATTGGCCACTGTTAGTTTGAGGAAGCTCATTGCATTTATGGAGCAAGACTTTGCTATGTTAAGATACTACTCTGCCAAGAGGACAATGACTGTTGGTTGGTTTCTCTGTTGAAAGGATGCTGTGGAATTTTGTACACTTAAGGCTACTGACTCCAAGGTTTAACCCTTCACTTTCTGCTTTGACCACCATCTCATCAAACCAATCTCTTTCTGGTGATCAAACTCTTGTCTCCAAGGATGGCAACTTTGAATTGGGTTTCTTCAATATAGGTAATTCCTCTAACTACTACATAGGCATGTGGTACAAAAAGATATCTTTAAGGACATATGTTTGGATAGCAAATAGAGATGATCCAGTTTCTAATAAAAGTGCTTCCAGGTTAGCTATTTCTGATGGTAATTTAGTTCTCTTGGATCAGTCTCAAACTATAGTTTGGTCAACAAATTCGAGTTTTGCTAGTTCAAATTTTATATTTGCTGTCCTTTTAGATACTGGTAATCTTATATTAAGTAATAGGCCTAATGCATCAGCATCTGAAGCTCTTTGGCAGAGTTTTGATTTTCCATCAGATACTTGGCTTCCTGGTGGCAAAATTAAACTCAATGAGATAACTAAGAAGCCTCAATATCTTACTTCATGGAAGAACAGTAAAGATCCAGCAACTGGTTTGTTCTCTCTTGAACTAGATCCTAATGGAACCAGTTCATACTTGATACTTTGGAATAAAACTCAACAGTATTGGATAAGTGGTTCTTGGAATGGACAGATATTCAGTTTGGTTCCTAAAATGAGGGCAAACTACATCTACAATTTCACCTTTGAGAATAGCGCTAACGAAAGCTACTTTACATACTCTTTGTACAACAATTCTATTATATCTCGCTTTGTGATGGATGTGTCTGGGCAGATCAAGCAATATACTTGGCTGGAAAGTACTCAGCAATGGAATTTATTTTAGTCACAACCAAGAGGACAGTGTCAGGTTTATACTTTCTGTGGTGCATTTGGTAGCTGCAATGAGATCTCAAAGCCATCCTGCAATTGTTTGAATGGTTATAAACCAAAGTCACAATCTGATTAGAATCTTGGTGATTACTCAAATGGGTGTGTGAAAACAAACAAATTTCAATGCAAGGTATCTTCTAATCCTTCTAGTGGTGCCAATGATAGGTTCTTAACCAAATCAAATTTGGCTTTGCCTCAACGTGCACAGCCTGTTGTAAAAGCTTGGTTTGGGTGAGGAATGTGAGTCAACATGTTTGAGCAACTGTTCCTGCACCGCATATACTTATAAGAGTAGTGGTTGTTTCATTTGGAGGGGAGAACTCTTGAATCTGCAACAACTTTCTCAAGATGGCAGTAATGGACAGACATTGTTTCTCAAACTTGCAGCATTTGAGTTTCATGAGTCATAAAGCATTAAGCATTTTATTTTTTTTTATTCCACTAAGAATCTTGAAAAACTGATATCACCATCAGATCCCTCGTGATTTCCTGGGTAAAATGCATATAAGGATTGTTAAAATCAGTGGAGATTTGAGAAAATTGGAGTTGTTTTGCAAACATGGTAAAGGCCTTGGAGTTGCCCAGAAATCAACCAATTTAGGCTATATATGTTTTTTGTTTCCATCCAATTAATGGATGTAACAGCCACCCCAGTGGCAGACCATTGCGCGCCTTATGACCTTCTACCAGCATGACCAGGGTTCGATCCGGGTGGAGGTCGAACCCTTTTGTTTTATTTTTTCCAATTTTCATTATTAACTATTTTCTTCTTTCTTTCTATCTCCTTACGCACGCGCGTGTGCGCCCCAGTGGTAAAGTTTGTGTGTTTGTAAACACTAGGGCCTGGGTTCAACTCCCAGCTTGGCCCTTTCTCCATTTTGATTATTTTTGTTCATGTGATTTTATTATCATAATATCACTTCAATTTCAAATGACCATAGTTTATTCCTTTTTTATCTGTTTCAACTCGTTCTTTTTGCAAACTTTTCGTTATGATGTCTAGTTTATTTTAGCAAATTGTAATATCGTAATTTGTTTGTTTTCTTTTTTTTTTACAAATGCTTTGATCTTGCTTGTTAGTAGATCCATTTGTAAGTTATTACCATGTGTTTCAATTGGAAAGTTTCCTCATACCATGTTCGCTTTTATCTTGTGAGATTTATTTTCCTTTATGTTTGTTAGCATATTAGGATGTCACTCTTTCATTGGTTATTACCATGTGTTTTCCCTCAGCTTCGTTTTGTTAAGTTTATCTCGCACCTCATCAATTACGAGGCTAAACTCATTTAACTGTGTGAGATTGTTATCTAGGCATGGATTTTTACTTTCAACTTGTCATTTGTTTATATGGTTGTTACCTTCATCATACTTTCAATCTTTGCTAAAACATGCCTTCATTGTTGTTAAGATATGTCATCTGCTTGTATTTCTTGGTTGAAACCATTCATCTCACTTGAATTACTTGCTCATTATAGTGTGCTTGCCCATCTTTGATCGTAATCATTGTCTTCTATATTCCTCATACTTGAATATTTATGCTTTGTTAAGTATTTATTCCCCAAGTAATGGAACTCTCTAGTTCTCATCCAAGTTGTCTCCTTTCATCCCCTCCTAAAGGAAAGGTCTCTCCATTGACCCTTGTGTCATGGATAGCTCATTACCTCCTCCCTTAAACTTTGAAAAGTAATTTTGAACCTTAGTTAAGATCAAAACCCATAAGCCATTTGACTTTGCTTAAGTCTAAAAGACCCACCTTTACTAGGAGTGCTTCTCAACTAGAACCCTAGGATAGAGTTGTTAACTCTATGTAGGGATCATGGATATGATCATTTACTTCCCCCTTTGAGTGTTACAACATAGACATAGAGAGTTTTGTGAAACTCTACACAAACATTATTATGTTTGTTCCCCTTTGAACCTTGATCACAATCAAGCGTTCTTCAACCCTAGTGAGGTGAACTACGATTGCTCTGATTCTATCCTAGTTAGGATACGTAGGCAGAGGACGCGACGTCTTTGCGAGCAAACTTAGAAACTATCTTTAGGTCTTAACCTACACCCTTTACCCAACCCCAAACCATAGCAAACATTTACCAAACTTAGCATGCAAACAAACAAAAGGTTCCTGTAGAGTACTACAGATGTTTAGGATGTGAAATACCTACCCTATGCATAACCAACCCCCGATCCCCGAATCTCTTAGCGTTGTTGTAACATCGCGCAAAAGGTCCTTTCTTTCTTTAGACCTTTCCTTTGGATATATTAAAGTCCGGTTGTGAATTTAAGAATTAAAGATTCAAGTTAATCAATAGCTTCGTTTCACGATTCTCACTGCAACAGAAATGGCGACTTCACTGGGGATATGTGAAAACTTGAGGGTTTAGCCTATTTTGTTTAAATTGTATGCTATATTTGTAAATATTTGCTTAACATGTATATTTATCAATATATTTGTATGTTGGATATTGGGTGCTTTGAGTGGTGAGACGGTCCTATACCCGGACTTGAGTGCAATTGTGATAGAATGGTGGTATATTCAAGAAGGCTTATAGGGAGTTGATTCCCGACCAAGCTAACTTGAGAAACCACCGCTCAGTGTAGGCCCTCTTGAAAGTTTTAGTATTGTTGATCGAGTATTCGTGAAAACAATGCTACTTTCAACGAAGGAGCCTATGACACTGTGGACTTTTAGAATACATTCTACCCCACTTTGGCCTTATTAGGACGTAGTGCGATGACTATAAGGAAGTATTTCCGAGGTAGTTGATACGCGATACTACACTCAGACGAGATTCTCTTGAGAATATTATCAATTACCAAGTAATTTGGGAAGTCGATAATATCCGAAAGATGGGTTGATGACTCTGGGAACTTTGTAGAACCCGTTCGGCAGGTACAATCAATCCATAGCACAATCTTTGGGGATGGGTAGACCCTTGAACTCATGCTTGTCCTTAACCCTAAACCTGTGTTGTGTGCATATGCATCTTGTTTGTATTTTATGCATTCATATCATCATGTCATCATATCATCATATGGTTTCATGGAACTCAGACTTTGTTGTTTGTAAATATCAGAGGTCGTCATGAACAGTGAAAGAAAGAAAACTTTGAAGTACACTTACAAGGGTTTTAACCTAGATGATTTGAAAAGGTTGAGCACCTTGGTGACAGATTCAGAGGGATTTCAAAGTCGATACGGGAAGCTGTTGCTACTCTTGAAGATAAAGATGGATAGCGGACTTCTCTTTACTCTTCTCCAGTTTTATGACCCGCTCTACCACTGCTTCACATTCCCTGATTATCAGCTAGTACCCACACTAGAAGAGTATTCTCAGTTAATTGGGTTGCCTATTCTTGAAGAATCTCCTTTTCCGATTGTAGAGAAGGACCCCAAAGAGCAAGATATCGCCAAAGCTACACGTCTGGGAGTAGATGATATAAAAAAGAATCTGATTACAAAAGGGGGAATCTTTGGGTTAAAAGCAGAATTCTTGGTTGAGAAAGCTCAATATTACGCAGATCATTTAAGCATGGATGCATTCGAGGCTATCCTTGCCTTACTCATCTATGGTATATTCTTGTTTCCAAGCTTTGAGAATTTTGTGGACCTCAATGCCATCAAAATTTTCTTGAAGAAAAACCCTGTGCCTACCTTGTTAGCAGACGCGTACCATTCTGTTCATCTGAGGAACTTCCATAATGGAGGAATGATCACTTGTTGCGCTCCTTTATTGTACAAATGGTTCACTTCACACTTACCCAAAGCCAACGCTTTTTGGGATCCAAAGAAAGGATGGTGGTCACAAAAGATCATGGCTCTTACCCATTCTGATATTGATTGGTATAGTCGTGATTATGATGGGATAATGATTATTGATAGTTGTGGGGAATTTAGCAACATACTTCTTCTCAGCATTAATGGAGGGATCAGCTACAATCCGATACTCGCCCGCCGACAATTGGGATACCCTCTAAAGGACAAACCCAAAAGTGTTCAAGTAGAAAGCATCTTCTTTAAAGAAGGGGAAGATAGTCAAGGATTAAAAGAGAAAATTCTAGAAGCTTGGAAGCGTCTGCATAAAAAAGGAAAGAAAGATCTCGGAAAACTCAACTCTGTTTCTTTAGAACCTTACCTCCAATGGGTTCGAAAAAGAGCCGTCACACTAAAGATGCCGTATCCTAAACAAGAACCTATGGCCTTAAAGGAAGAACGCCCGTTGGTCTTCATGTCTGAAGAAGAAAAGTTGAAAATTGCTTTGGTCAAAGCACAGCAAACTGAAGAAGCTTGGAAGCACAAGTATCAGATAGTCATTGAAGAAAATGCGGAGCTCCGGAGACAACTCCAGTTGAAAGATGAAGAAATACTCTCTTGTAAGAAGAGGAAAGCACTAGAGGAACCTTATGAGCCTCAGTCTAATCCATGGAAGATAATTGTGGACAGACTCATCATTGAGAAGACTCAGCTGGAAAGAAAGATCGAGAAGCTCAACCTCAGGCTGATAGGAGAACCTTGATAGGTTGCACCAAGTTGTTTAGTTAAAACTCTTGTAAGAGGAAATGATGTTTTGTAATCCGTTTTGTTTATTAATGAAATGACGATTTCTGATGTTCGAAAATATCTGAGTTCCATGACAATCATGTGCATTTGCATTCACACTTCTTCTAACCATTCAAGGAAATTCAACTTTTTTCTTTGTAGGCAACAACATGGTAAGAAGAGACATGCTTCGAGTCCCAGATCTGAGATTGGGCCGTCTAAGAATGATAACCAGACTCGTCCGAAATCCTGATGCTTTCATAGCCAAATATGGGGACCTATTGCCATTAATAAGCGCTCCGATCAATGAACCCATGTTGCAAGCCTTGGTGGAGTTCTATCATACAACTTACCACTGCTTTGTGTTTCCAGATTTTCAGTTACTCCCGACCCTCGAAGAATATAATGCTTACTTGAAGATCCCATGGACTTTTACACTCCCTTATGGAAAGCCAAAGAAGAAGGACTTAGCTAAAGCCATGCATATCAAGCTGGAAGACTTACCACCAATGAGGGCGAAAGGAGGGTGGTATGGAATGGATGCCGGGCCTCTAATGGAAATGGCCGAGTATCACTATGAAAGTCGAAACCTGGGCATTTTTGAGGCAATTTTGGCACTACTAATATATGGAATGTATCTGTTCCCAAGCAATTACGACTTCATCAGCGAAGAAGCAATACGTCTCTTCATCCTCAAAAGTCCGGTCAACACAATACTGGCTGATACTTATGTGGTCATCCACCGTTTTGCCTTGTATGATTGTGGGCGATTCTCATGCTGTCTTGCACTACTCGACCGATGGTTTACTTCTCATCTGCCAAGGACCCATATCCTTTGGAGGCTTCCTACTAAAAGCGCTTGGGTTTCTAAACTTGTCACTCTCAGACACCATGATATCACCTGGTACGACACTAGCATCGGCGACCAAATCATGATTTCCAGTTACGGAGATTTTCCCAATGTGCCTCTCATTGGGATAGAAGGGGTGATCACTTATAATCCTATCCTTGCTAGGCGCCAACACGGATATCCTACTGGGCCAGAGCCTGAACCAGAACTGTTGAGGCCCCGCTTCTGTGAGACAGGTCGCAACCAAGAACTAGAAGCTAATGCCCAATACGCTCAAAGAGATCCACACCTCATGGGCCCAACTCCAATGGAGAATGCAAGTTGCCTAACCACCAGGGGGTACTTGCTATGGCCAAAGGAAATTGCCTTAATCATGTTCTACACTCACGACTATGAGATAACTATGGAACCTGAAGTCCCCGCGACTAGGGAAGAACTGAAATACGCTTTGGTTAAAGCGCAAAGGGAAAACGAAGACCTGTGGGAGATTATCCGCCAGGATCAAGTTCATGTCAGGGCCCAAGAAGGAGAGGGGTCGTCTTGTTAGATTGGTTTTTGTTTCACCATTTCCCTGCTTTCCCTAAAAAAGGATTGAAATCCTGTTTGTTGCATTTACTTTCATTGTAAGAAAAGTCTTGCTTTTTAGCAAAGACCACTCTATTGTAATAGATTTCCAGCTATCAAATGAAAAACGCTTTTTAAAGCACGTCGTTACATGTTGGTCTAACTTTTTGTTCGTAAATGAAAAATTTTGAGTTTCCTTGAATGGGTTATGCATCCTCATTTGCATGTCATCCTACATCAATCTTGCATTTGGGGTTCCGCAGCTCATCTCTTGTTCTTGTCCAGAAAAAGGAGATAAGGAGTCACGCTGAGTACCCACAGATACAACACACGGTCCCAAGCTCAAAAGAAGATGGCAGATAACGATCAAAGGTTCGACCGAATGGATAATGACATTGAAGGGATCAAAGGAGACGTCAACCAAATCTTGGAAGCCCTCAACGTGATCAAAGAAAAAATGGATACACAACCTACCGTGGTCTCCGAAATTGCCACAGCAGCAGCCAGTGTCACAATGGCCCCTGTTACTTCAGCGGAGTTTCCCTATGGCATGTCCCGGGATTTTGTGCCACCTTTCAACGGCATGCAGTCTTCAGGTCTCAATCCGTTGTTCGACTCAACAATCAGAAACCCCATTTTTACTCTAGCAGGTGGACCTACCACAGTACGACCAGTCTTCGCCAATCAACAGCCAATCTTTGATATACCCGATGAATCCGAAGCTGAGGACGAAAAACACGAAAAGTTAAGGGTAGAGATGGACATCATGGCCAAGAGGATGAGGGCCATTGAAGGAAATCATGTCTTTGGATCTGATGCCAAGAATCTATGTCTGGTATCTGGATTAGTGTTCCCTCAGAAATTTAAAATACCGATCTTCGACAAATATGAAGGGACCGCTTGTCCTAAAGAGCACTTAATCATGTACTGTAGGCGGATGGCTCCGCATATTGAAAATGATAAACTGTTAGTACACTGTTTCCAAGATAGTCTAAAAGGGGCTTCGGCCAAGTGGTATCTCGGTTTAGATCAAGCTAAGATTCACAGTTTCCAAGACCTCTCAGATGCTTTTATTCAACAGTACAAGTACAACATGGACCTAGCTCCCGACCGCCGTCAGCTTCTCAACATGACGCAGAAAAATACCGAAACCTTCAAAGAGTATGCGCAAAGGTGGCGCGGAACTGCAGCACAAGTAGAGCCTCCTCTTACTGAGAAGGAGTTGGCAGATTGGTTTGTGGATACAGTTCGACCCGAATTCTATGAACGTTTGATCAGCAGCGTTACAACAAATTTCTCTGATATTGTGGCAGTAGGGGTTAAGGTAGAAGCAGGTTTGAAGAGCGGAAAAGTGACTACTCCAAATGTTACTTCAAGCGCCAACACGGCAAAGAAGCCAGTCAGCTCGTTCCACAAAAAGAAAGAGGGAGAGGTGAGCGCAATCACATATGGAAAGAAAGTACAAAGCTCTCGAAGCCTCCACCAACAGTACCAACCATCATATATAGCGGCAGTGACCCCGGTTTTTCAGCCTTCTTCGCAGCATGGTCCCCAACCTGGGGCATTCAACAATCAACACCAGTATCAGCCTGGCAGTCAACAACAGTATCGCACCAGTAATCAACAACAATACAGTAGCCGCAGGGTCAACAACCTCAGAACAGGGCCCCGAGGGCAAATTATCCAGCAAATAGGCCAAAGATACATCCTATTCCAATGAGTTACACCGACCTGTTTCCCATGCTAGTAGAAAGAGGGTTGGTTAAAACAAGAAAATTGGGTGCTCCACCTAATCCACTCCCGTTCTATTATGATGCGAATGCTCGCTGCCCGTTTCATGAGAATGCTCCAGGCCACAATCTCGAAGGTTGCTTCGCCCTTCAGCACCTAGTTCGTGAACTTATTGAAAAGGGAACTCTATCCTTCGAAGATAATCCGCCCAATGTTAAGAGCAACCCTCTTCCCAATCATGGTGGAGTCAATGCCATTACTGAAGCAAGGGAGGGGTCAGAAGACAAGAAAGTTACTACTGTTGGTGAGATCAAAGTGCCATTAGCAGACCTGCACAAACGTCTCGCTCAGGCGTGGTTACTCAAGACATCTCACGAAGATTGCAAAGAGTGTATGCTGAATCCTGAGGGTTGTGACGCTGTGAAAAAGGATATTCGAGCTATGATTGAACAGGGAATGATAGAAATTGCCCACCGGAAAAAGGAAGAAGATGTGGCAGTCATCGAGCCTGTGTTTAACATACCAGGAGAATCCAACAAAGGAGCTGTGTTCAGAGATGATAACAGTAACAAAAACTACAAGAATATTCGGCCAGTATTTCGTGATGACGCACCCCCGAAATTCGGGAGAGGACAGACTAGGTTTGAGCCAAGGGGAGGATTCCAGCCTCGCCCAAGAGCCGTGACACCAAAACAAGACTATTCATGGTGTGAAGGGATTTTCAAAGAAAAGAAACCAGTAAGTGTGGCCAACATTGCCGGTGGAAGCAAAATGACCCGGAGTGGTCGTGTCTATCAACCTCGAGCATACAACGAGGCTCCTCCACCAGCAGTTTCCGTTCAGAAGACGCCTGTTCCTCAGAAGCCTGTGCCGGAGACAACCACCGCCAAAGAACCTTTAGTTAAAGGAAAAGAAAGTCTCAAGAACGATGAAGAAGAATTCTTGAGAATCATTCGACGAAGCGATTATAGGGTGGTGGACCAATTGAATCAGACACCCTCCAAGATCTCGGTCATGGCTTTGCTTTTAAGTTCCCCAGCACATCGCCAGGTATTACTCAAAATCCTGACACAGGCCCACGTCACTAAAGATATTACAGTGGGGCAGTTCGACTCCGTTGTAGCAAATATCACTGCCTGCAACACTTTGAGCTTTGATGATAATGACCTAACGGCTGAGAAGCATAAGCACAATCGTGCCTTGCATGTATCAGTCAAGTGTGAAGAGGATACAATGTCCCGAGTTCTTGTTGATACTGGGTCAGCACTCAATGTAATGCCTAAAAGAACGTTGGCCAAGCTGGCATATCAAGGCGCTACCATGAGACCAACCTCTCTTATAGTCAAGGCATTCGACGGATCCAGAAGAACCGTGATAGGAGAAGTTGATCTCCCTATTCTAATTGGACCACAAATCTTTGAAATCACCTTCCAGGTGATGGACATAAATCTGGTTTACAGCTGCTTATTGGGAAGACCCTGGATTCATACAGCTGGCGCTGTCACTTCCACGCTCCACCAAAAAATGAAGTTTGTTGTAAATGACCAGCTAGTCATTGTCCATGGAGAAGAGGACTTGATGGTAAGCAACTTGTCATCTTTCCGGTATATTGAGGCTGATGAAGACTCTCTCGAGACAGCTTTCCAAGCACTAGAGATAGCTCACGCTGTTCTAGTAGATGAATCAGACATAACCCAAAGGCCATTATTTACCTCTGCTCAAAGTATTAAGGCAGCACTGAAAGCCGGAGTCCCACTGGGTTGGGGAGAGGTCATCGAAGTCAATGCTCGGGCTAAGAATGATCAACAACGGTTGGGTTACAAACCAACTCCGGGAGGCGAGCCAGAAGAAAGCACCATGAGGAAGAAGTCCTTAAAAGAGATATTCATCAGCGGCGGTGTGCAAGTCAATGCCATTATTGCTGAAGATGAGGACGATAATCTGGACCATCTGATAACTAGAGGAGGAGGAGCATTGCACAATTGGGAGGCTGTGGAAGTTCCCATCTTTTTACCTTTAGAGTAATTCATTCTGCCTGTAGCTTCGTGTTTTTCTTTAAAAAAAATTTTTCCTGGTCTTGCCCAAGACCTGCGAATTATTTTGTATTGGGCCACTTTGCACAAATTGAAAATCATTAATGAAAAGTGTTTTTATTAAAACTCTTGTTATTTGTTTGCGCATCACTTTCATTCTTTTTTGGAAAAAATGGCAATCTCTTTTGGAAAAAATAATAATAAAAACCACCCTTCATCTGCATGTCTGTGTGTGAGTGCCTGATTGTTCCTAAATAAAACATGCAGAATACCCCCATCAACCACAGAATCCTATGATCATTCGGTTCCTTCTACTAGCGGTTCATTTGTCTTTCAAGCTGAAGAAGAGAACGAAGAAGAGTTAGAGGTCCCAGAAGAGTTAAAGAGAATAGCTGAGTGCGAAGATGATTATATCCAACCCCATAAAGAGCAGACGGAAGTCATCAACTTGGGGTCAGAAGAGGACAAAAGAGAAGTCAATATTGGGGCGTCATTAAGGCCAGAAATCAAAGACAAGTTGATAATAATCCTCAGAGATTTTGTTGACATATTTGCTTGGTCCTACCAAGATATGCCAGGGTTGGATACTGACATTGTCATGCACAAGCTCCCCCTGAAACCAGAATGTCCTCCGATCAAACAAAAGCTTCGCAGGTCGAGACCAGACATGGCACTTAAGATCCGAGATGAGGTCAAAAAGCAAATAGATGCTGGCTTTCTAGCAGTATCCAAGTATCCAGAATGGGTGACCAACATTGTACCAGTACCGAAGAAGGATGGCAAGGTCAGGATGTGTGTCGACTATAGGGATCTAAATAAAGCAAGTCCGAAGGATGATTTCCCGTTACCACATATTGACACTTTGGTGGATAACACGGCAAGCTTTGCAGTGTTCTCATTCATGGATGGATTTTCGGGTTATAACCAGATAAAAATGGATCCAGAAGACATGGAGAAAACAACTTTCATCACACCATGGGGCACCTATTGTTATAAGGTAATGCCTTTTGGTTTGAAGAACGCAGGGGCAACGTATCAGAGAGCTATGGTCACACTATTTCATGATATGATGCACAAAGAAATCGAGGTGTACGTGGATGATATGATTGCAAAATCCCAAAGTGAAGAAGACCACTTGGATCATCTACTGAAGCTATTTGAAAGACTCTGAAAGTATCAATTGAGACTAAATCCAGCCAAATGCACCTTCGGAGTTCGCTCAGGCAAGCTACTTGGTTTCATCGTTAGTCAGCGAGGAATTGAGGTAGACCCTGACAAGGTTAAAGCAATCCAGGAGATGCCTGCTCCTAAAACTGAGAAACAAGTTAGAGGCTTCCTTGGACGTTTGAATTACATCTCCAGGTTCATCTCCAATCTGACTCCCACCTGCACACCGATCTTCAAGTTGTTACGAAAGGATCAAACGGTGGTATGGAATGAAAACTGCCAGGCGGCGTTCGATAAAATCAAGCAGTATTTGCAAGAACCTCCAGTGCTGATTCCTCCGGTACCTGGAAGGCCCTTGTTCATGTATATGACCGTGTTAGAAAATTCGATGGGCTGTGTCTTGGGCCAGACTGATGAGTCAGGGAAGAAAGAACATGCAATCTATTATCTAAGCAAGAAGTTCACTAATTGCGAGAGTCATTACTCTCCCCTGGAAAAAGCTTGTTGTGCGTTGGCATGGGCTGCTAAACGTCTGAGGCAGTACATGATCTGTCACACTACGATGCTGATTTCTAAGATGGACCCCATCAAATACATCTTTGAGAAGCCATCTCAGACAGGAAGGTTAGCCCGATGGCATATGCTCCTATCAGAGTATGATATCCAGTATGTTGCTCAAAAATCCATCAAAGGGAGCATCTTGTCAGAACACCTTGCAGAGCATCCTATGGAGGATTATCAGCCGCTCAAGTTCGATTTTCCTGATGAGGATGTGATGTATATTCAGCGCACGAAACCAGAGCCTGGTCCATAGGAAGGTCCCGAGCCGGAATCCCGTTGGGAGATGATGTTCGACGGAGCGTCAAACAAAAATGGACATGGCATCAGAGTTGTTCTAAAAAATCCAACTGGAGGGTACACTGCGGTCACATCCCGACTTTGTTTCTCCTGTACAAACAACATAGCGGAGTATGAAGCCTGCATCCTAGGATTGGAGGCTGCCATTGATCTCCGTATCAAAATCTTGGAAGTAATTGGTGATTCTGCTTTGGTGATATACCAACTCAAAGAGGAATGGGAAACCAGGGATGAAAAATTGATTCCTTATAAGACCCACATCCTAGAGATGGCTGAGTATTTTGATGAAATTACCTTCAAGCACGTACCAAGGGCAGAAAATCACATTGCCGATGCGTTGGCCATGATGGCATCCATGTGGAAAGTCCAGTTTGTCAACGAGGCACCTCTGATTCGCATCGAAAGAAGGACAGTACCCGCATACGTCATGGCAATAGACGAAGAATGTGGGGAGAAGCCATGGTTTCATGATATCAAGAATTTCCTTCAAAACCAAGAGTATCCCGCTAACGCGTCCACAATTGACAGAAGAGCAATACGGAGGTTGTCATCTAAATTCTTCATCAGCAATGGCATCTTGTACAAAAGAAACCATGATATGGTCTTACTCCGATGCGTCGACGAAAATGAGGCGAATCTCATAATGACCGAAGTACACGAAGGAACCTTCGGCACCCATGCAAATGGCCACACCATGGCTAAGAAAATCTTAAGAGCGGGTTACTTTTGGTTAACTTTGGAGACGGATTGCATACTCTTCGCTCGAAAGTGTCATAAATGTCAGGTTTATGCTGATAAAGTGCATGTCCCTCCACATCCTCTCAATGTGATGACGTCCCCTTGGCCTTTTGCAATGTGGGGCATAGATATGATCGGGGCCATAGAGCCGAAAGCTTCTAATGGCCATCGCTTCATCCTTGTCGCAATTGATTATTTCACCAAATGGGTGGAAGCAGCGTCATATGCAAATGTGACAAAACAAGTGGTCGCACGCTTCATTAAAAAGGAGATTGTCTGCCGATATGGTATCCCTAACCAGATCATCACTGACAACGGGTCGAATCTGAACAACAAAACAATGAAGGAACTTTGTGACGATTTTAAGATCAAACATCATAACTCGTCCCCTTACAGGCCTAAGATGAATGGCGCAGTTGAAGCTGCAAACAAAAACATCAAAAAGATAATACAAAAAATGGTCGTAACTTACAAAGATTGGCATGAGATGTTACCATTTGCTTTGCACGGCTACCGGACATCTGTACGCACTTCGACAGGGGCAACTCCCTTTTCCTTAGTGTACGGGATGGACGCGGTGCTACCCATTGAAGTCAAAATACCTTCCTTGAAGATCTTGACGGAAGCAAAGTTGGATGAAGACGAGTGGATAAAAGAAAGATTTGATTCGTTGAATCTCATCGACGAGAAAAGGATGACGGCCATGTGTCACAGTCAAATCTATCAACAAAGGATGGCCCGGGCATTCAATAAGAAGGTTCGTCCCAAAGAGTATAGGGAAGGAGAGCTGGTGCTTAGGAAAATCCTACCTACACAAAAAGACATGCGTGGCAAGTGGATGCCCAACTACGACGGCCCTTTCGTTGTGAAGACTGTTTTCTCCGGAGGATCTCTGATTCTCGAAACCATGGATGGCGAACCACTCAAGTATCCCATCAACTCGGACGCAGTAAGAAAATACTACGCCTGAAAACAGAATGCATAGAAAGAGGATTTCAATGCCTCGACAAGAAAAAGCCAATGTTTGAAAGATGACGGATGCTGGGGCTGACTCCTGTGCAGAGTATTAGAAGAAAGGTCAAAGCTTGTTGTTCTCGTCAGAAGCAGCAAAGCCAGTGAACTGGCAGTCGGAAGGACCAAATTATTATGGGATTCTGTAATCTTTTCTGTTGCCATTTTTCAAAACTTTTAAAATCCCCAAGGCTTTGCCTTTTGTAAAGTTCTTGTCTATCAATAAAATCAGTTCTCTTTTTGGCCAAATCATTGTTATGATCTGCTATTTTTTGTTATGCAATTTCACTTATTTGTTAATAAGAATTTTTATGAAAGCAAAGTGTTTTGAAAAACCTAAGTCTTGTTTTAAAAAGGAAAAAAGGAGAAAGCACGATTTGACAAAATGATTGAAAAGTTCTAAAGGTAATATGATGATATTACACAGTTCTTGAAGTTGTGGAAATCGCTGTAACCTTTGACCGAGATAAATACGTCCGACGGCAGTTCTAGCTATTAAGCTAAGACTTCTTCCTTGCAAGATTACGGGGGACATTACTGAGAAAAGATCGTTATCTGCACCAAAGAAGGAAGTGTCATCTGACTTGAGGAATTTTGAAGCTCAGCAAGACGAGTTCTCTCTTTATTTGATTTTCTTTTGTCCCTACGGGTTGTTCTGTGTCTTGCATACAGCATCATGCCGGCATACGCATTGGTTTGCATTCCCACCGTCGAGATCCTTTGGTCATTACCTTTATCTTTGTTTTGTTGTTACAAGCTCGTTTTAGAGTCGACATCTTGGGGTTTCCTTATTTTGCCCTGGGAAGTTAGTGGTGACTAGCAATGTTTAATTTATACAAACAAGGGGTTATTACCAATTTTCACCTTCGATTTGGTTATCACTAACAAACTTTGAAAAACTAGTGGTCACTAGCACGTATTCAGAACTAACTACGTTTGGTACAGTAGTTTGGTTGTCACCAACAACTTTCCAAACCCGGTCGTCACTGATTCTGTCATAAAGCCAACCAATCGTCATTGGAGTCCTTTTGATTCGGTTTTCACCAATCTTTGCTAAAAAATCTAGTGGTTACTAGTATTGCCTTCTAAAACCAATGGTCATTGGTACTTGAGTCGGTCGTCATCAAAATTCCCTAAAAAGTCCAATAATTATTGGCATCGCCTGGAATCCGATAGTTATTGGTACCTGTTTGATTTGGTTATTACCAGTCTTTTTGAATCTAGTAGTTACTAGTATTACCTTCAGATCCAATTGTTATTGGTGGCTTTTGATTTGGTCATTAACAATCTTTCTAAGTCTAGTGATCACTAGCATTGCTTGGAAAATCTAGTTTTCACTAGCCGTATCCAGTACCAGTTGTTATTGGTATACCCATGGATTTGGTCGTCACCAGTTACCATAAGCCCAATGATTATTGGCACCGCTTAAATCAGATTGTTATCATCACTTTGGTCTAGTCGTTACCATGCCCTGTGAAAATCCAATGGTCATGGGTATCCTGGGACTCGGTCGTTACCAATTTCTCCAGTTAAGTCTAGTGGTTACTAGCATTATCATAACCAATCGTATTTGGAACACTGATTTGGTAGTCACCAGCTCTTTCTAAATCCAGTGGTTACTAGCATTGTGTGAAAACTAATCGTTATTAGTACCGAAAGTTGATTGTTACCAACTTCCCTAGCAGAAGTCATGTGTTTTATCAATATCGCTTGGAAATTCTCAATTGAAATTGGAACTTCGACTTGGTTGTCCCCATATCCCCAGGAAGTCTAACGGTATTTAGCACTTTTTGGAAACCAAACTCTGGATCGGTCGCCACCATTTCTCCAGTAAGTCTAGTGGAAACTAGCACTGTTTGAAACTTTTTGTTGTTCTAGTCGTCACCAGTCTCCCTAGTTGAAGCTTTTGATTTTCCAGTCAAGTCTCGGAGAACTAGTGGATACTAGTTTCCCCGGCGCGTCCGGTCTTGTTTCTAACCTTTCCCTGAAGATCCCGTTTGAACTCTTCGTTATAGGAATTTTCTCATCTGGTTATCCCCAGTGAGATTCGTGTCTTTGTTCCGTCTTTTCCCCGGCGAAGCTTCGCTTCCCCAGTGGATTTTGTTCCCCAGCGAGTTTTCCCCAGTGGGTTTCTTCCCCAGTGGGTTTCTTCCCCAGTGAATTTTGCGCTTCTTTTCTTTCGTATCCCCAGTGAAGAATTGTGATCTTCCCCGGTGGACTTCCTCATCTGGTTATCCCTAGTGAGGTTCGTATCTCCTCTCCCTAATGAAGATGTGTCTTCCCTGGTGGAATTTGTGTCCCCTGCATGAAAGATTCCCTTGAACAAACATCATTAGTCATGTCTGAACTATCTTGCTTACTTCGCTCGGAATCTTTCCCCAGTGTGTTGGGTCCTCGTGAGAGGTTACTCGTCGTTTCTCCGTTCTTTTATATTTGCTCGTGTGTCCGCATCTGTCTTGCATTCAAGCATCATATGACATCATTTAGATTCATGGCATGATCGCATTTGTCCTTTTGCATATCATTGGATCTAAGGGACAAAATTTCTGGTTTGCTATATTTAAATACCTTTCACACGATTTCATGAGGATTGCCATCTCTCATTACCATCGAGTGAAAATATTTAAATAGGGGCATCTGTTGCACCCCAAATTTTGACCCCTTATATCCTCTTCATATCATATGCATTTATTTATCTAACCTTAACAAGTTTCGAAGTGTATTTTGTCAAGACACAGATGAAACGGGGCTCCGCCCTGATAAAATCGAAGGATCGAGGATTGGGCAACCATTGCTTTGGGATGAATCATTCATGAAATAAGATCAAGAGTACCATATTGGGCCATGTGTGAGTTCAATTTGAAGTAATCACCCACAGATGGGGTGCAGTGCAGTTCAAGGCACCCAATTAGGGTTTTGCGAGTTGAAAAAGTCAACTGTAGTTTGACTTTAGATTCGGGAAATAATTCAAAGACAAAAGTATGGTTTAAAAAGTGCATATGGCTTAGTGAAGTCCCCTCAAAGAGTTTCAAAGTCTTGGAAGCTCCGAAACATGAACAGACAGTTCGGTAATCGCCGATCGATCGTACGGTTGACCGAAAAGTCAACCCCCTCAAGTTTTAGGAATTGGACTTCAAGTGGTGAAGCAAAGTTGTTCCTTATGTCATAAGGGGCCCACATATCAATTTTCATGATCATCGGATCAAAGACGTGAGAGTAATCGGAAAATCGGGAAATTAGGGTTTCGAAAGGGGCTAAACCCTAACTCCCTAACCGCGCACCCGAATGAGGTGGTTCAAAGCTCGTCGGAAAGCTCTTAGCAAGTCCTACAAAAGTCCAATACTAGTCCACTCTCAGAAAATGCATGGAATGGGAGTTATCATCAAAATCATTTTTTAGTACAAAACACTTGGTGGATTTTTCAAAATCTGGCTGCATCCAAACTTGTTTTTTGCTAACTTTAAGGGGTTTTTCAACCCAGTTCCATCAAGAATTTGGACATTCCTAAAACATGAAAGTTGTAGAGCTACACAAGGGCTTTCTAAAAAGTGCAAGAACTCCTCAAAAGGATTTGTGAGCAGGAAGTTATGATGCCTTGAATTTGGGCCTGTCACACTTGAAATCCACTTGGTCCAACTTCTCAAAATCAGAATTTTTCATCTCCAACCACTCTCCACCCTTGGATCATGTTGCAATCTGATAATATTAGGTATTAATGGATAGAAAACCAGGAAAAAGGATTGAAATGATGAACCAAGCAAATTGGAGCAAGTAGGCATTATAATAATCATTTTTGTGGAGGAAAGAGAAACTTTTCCTCCCACATTATGACAGCAGCAGCAAGGACTCTCTCCTATCACCTCAGCCATCTCTCCAATTGCCATTTGCTTGCATAGAGCCTTGGAGCTGATGTGAAGATGGCTGCCACAAAGATCTTGCAAGATTTCTCAAAGAAATATCATGAAAACCCCTCCAACAATGAAAGTTACCAAGCTGCCCTCACCCTTCTTTCTCCTATAAATAGAGGCCTCACCCTCACTTGCAAAATACACCAGATCTGCTCATAACATCAACATATTACAGCTCTCCTTCTCATTCTCTTCTTGCTTGTAAGTGAAGAAAAGCTTAAAAACACCAAAAATGGGCATTTTACAACTTTCATGCCATTTTCTTTTCTAGCATTACCAACACTCTCACAACCATCCACACATCTTCTAAATCATATATAGAAGGTGTATGACTCACTAAAATATCAAGAACCTCAAAAAATCAAAAAGTCAACTCTCATTCGACCATACTTTGACCAAAGCTACCACAAACCACCAAATCTTGTTCTAAACATGTTCTTGAAGTTTTGATCCCCCTAACACCTCATAAACAACATTCTTCAACTGTTAAAACACTCACAAATCATTAGAAGTTCACATTTCTTCATTTGGCATTAAAAGTGTATTGTGGCTTAAAGTGGAAGAAATCTCAAAAGGTCAAAAATTGAAGCAAGCAACCTCTGGTTTTTCTCAGCCATCTTTACATTTTCCAAGGATCATCAAAAGGTATGTACTTGTTCCCCATCAGTTTTTGCCTCATGTTTCATAGAATCACATTTTTGGGGTGTTAGTTAGAATTTTGAGCTAATATACTATGTTGATTTTTACAATGAATACTTCAATGAATGAAGGAGTGTCTCATAAACTCTAACCAACATATTTTGACCTGTTTGTCATGATAATGTACTGACTCAATCATCATGCTGCACCAACTCATTTGAAAAATGGATTAATTTTTGGTACTGACTATAGCCAAGTTGTTAATATTAATGTTGTTGGTTTGTTCTTGTTATGCTTGAAGTCACAGATGTGTTTGGAATATTACATTGATGCTTGATATGTGTTATTATGCTTATTATGTGTTTGGGCTATCATGCCAAAGTCTGCCAATAGGTTGTTTAGACCATCAGTTCTAGCAGTATCATAGGATAAGAAATCACAAGGCTAGCTTAGAGTGAAGCTGTTTTGAGAGGGAGATGACTTTTGAGGATGATCATGGTAGTGTGTTAGTTCTAGTTAGGATGATACTATTGTTGCTATTATGTTTGGATCTGCACTTTTGATAAATATAAGTCCATTTCAGTGCTAAAACTGTAAGCTAGGCAGTGTAGCTATTGGGAGGATTTATTTTGGTGGTAAGTATGAAACTCTTGCCGTTACTCCATAAGGTTGGTGAGTGGCACTCTGGATACGACATTAACTGATGGGTTTTTGTGAACATTGGCCACTGTTAGTTTGAGGAAGCTCATTGCATTTATGGAGCAAGACTTTGCTATGTTAAGATACTACTCTTCCAAGAGGACAATGACTGTTGGTTGGTTTCTCTGTTGAAAGGATGTTGTGGAATTTTTTACACTTAAGGCTACTGACTCCAAGGTTTAACCCTTCACTTTCTGCTTTGACCACCATCTCATCAAACCAATCTCTTTCTGGTGATCAAACTCTTGTCTCCAAGGATGGCAACTTTGAATTGGGTTTCTTCAATATAGGTAATTCCTCTAACTACTACATAGGCATGTGGTACAAAAAGATATCTTTAAGGACATATGTTTGGATAGCAAATAGAGATGATCCAGTTTCTAATAAAAGTGCTTCCAGGTTAGCTATTTCTGATGGTAATTTAGTTCTCTTGGATCAGTCTCAAACTATAGTTTGGTCAACAAATTCGAGTTTTGCTAGTTCAAATTTTATATTTGTTGTCCTTTTAGATACTGGTAATCTTATATTAAGTAATAGGCCTAATGCATCAGCATCTGAAGCTCTTTGGCAGAGTTTTGATTTTCCATCAGATACTTGGCTTCCTGGTGGCAAAATTAAACTCAATGAGATAAGTAAGAAGCCTCAATATCTTACTTCATGGAAGAACAGTAAAGATCCAGCAACTGGTTTGTTCTCTCTTGAACTAGATCCTAATGGAACCAGTTCATACTTGATACTTTGGAATAAAACTCAACAGTATTGGATAAGTGGTTCTTGGAATGGACAGATATTCAGTTTGGTTCCTAAAATGAGGGCAAACTACATCTACAATTTCACCTTTGAGAATAGCGCTAACGAAAGCTACTTTACATACTCTTTGTACAGCAATTCTATTATATCTCGCTTTGTGATGGATGTGTCTGGGCAGATCAAGCAATATACTTGGCTGGAAAGTACTCAGCAATGGAATTTATTTTAGTCACAACCAAGAGGACAGTGTCAGGTTTATACTTTCTGTGGTGCATTTGGTAGCTGCAATGAGATCTCAAAGCCATCCTGCAATTGTTTGAATGGTTATAAACCAAAGTCACAATCTGATTAGAATCTTGGTGATTACTCAAATGGGTGTGTGAAAACAAACAAATTTCAATGCAAGGTATCTTCTAATCCTTCTAGTGGTGCCAATGATAGGTTCTTAACCAAATCAAATTTGGCTTTGCCTCAACGTGCACAGCCTGTTGTAAAAGCTTGGTTTGGGTGAGGAATGTGAGTCAACGTGTTTGAGCAACTGTTCCTGCACCGCATATACTTATAACAGTAGTGGTTGTTTCATTTGGAGGGGAGAACTCTTGAATCTGCAACAGCTTTCTCAAGATGGCAGTAATGGACAGACATTGTTTCTCAAACTTGCAGCATTTGAGTTTCATGAGTCATAAAGCATTAAGCATTTGATTTTTTTTTATTCCACTAAGAACCTTGAAAAACTGATATCACCATCAGATCCCTCGTGATTTCCTGGGTAAAATGCATATAAGGATTGTTAAAATCAGTGGAGATTTGAGAAAATTGGAGTTGTTTTGCAAACATGGTAAAGGCCTTGGAGTTGCCCAGAAATCAACCAATTTAGGCTATATATGTTTTTTGTTTCCATCCAATTAATGGATGTAACAGCCACCCAGTGGCAGACCATTGCGCGCCTTATGACCTTCTACCAGCATGACCAGGGTTCGATCCGGGTGGAGGTCGAACCCTTTTGTTTTATTTTTTCCAATTTTCATTATTAACTATTTTCTTCTTTCTTTCTATCTCCTTACGCACGCGCGTGTGCGCCCCAGTGGTAAAGTTTGTGTGTTTGTAAACACTAGGGCCTGGGTTCAACTCCCAGCTTGGCCCTTTCTCCATTTTGATTATTTTTGTTCATGTGATTTTATTATCATAATATCACTTCAATTTCAAATGACCATAGTTTATTCCTTTTTTATCTGTTTCAACTCGTTCTTTTTGCAAACTTTTCGTTATGATTGTCGCTTGCGCGAAAATGAGGTGCCGGCATGACAGAAGAGTCGCCACCTTTCGTTATTTATCCCTCAGAGCGGGAAAGGAAACGATCGGAAAAACCTGACGAATAAGGGTAAGACAAGGTCATCGCAACCGTTGTCTGGGTTCGGGAGTCGGTTACGCAAGGGGAAGGTATTAGCACCCCTCACGTCCGTCGTACTCGACGGGATCCTCGCTTGTTTGTTTACTTGGACGGGTTGGTTATAATCTATCTACCTATCAAGGCTGGCTGAAAAAGAAAAGAAAAAAATGACTCGGCAAAGCGTCGCACTTTATGCCTACGTATTCCCATCAGAGAATGAGAAATCAGAGTCAACGTAGTTCGGCTAACTACGGGTTATGGGGAAGGTTGCTCGCTAGGACGTCGCATCCTATGCCTACGTACTTTCATCTGGTATGAAAGATCAGAGCAAACGTAGTTCGGGAAACTACAGAAAAAAACTCAACTAGGAGGGAGACTATCAAGTCCTACTGTTGTCATGCCATGGATTCATCCTATGGTTGAAGTTTGAACAGGGAACTCCTAAATGTTGTCATGCATAGGTTTCAACCTAAAAGTCTATCATCAAATCCTCGTCAGAAGAAATGAGAGTCCTAAGGGATCATGTCAATGATACACAGAATACAGACAAAAACATCAGCTTTAACAGTAAAATGCATGCAATGCAAGTGAGGGAGGAAATGTGTGTGGGGTTTCAGCCTCCACAAGCTCATCTCAACCTCAAGCCAATCATGAAATAACAGCAATCATACTGAAATAAACACCATGCTATCAAGCAATGTACAGATAAAGGGAATGAAGTGCCATCAGGCAAACAAACCATACTTGAGAAAGAATCATCTATTCTCTAATCCTAACCCTAATCACAGGATCTAAACAAACCTAAGCAAAGCTCTCAAACAAAACCATAAACAAAAGAAATCAATCCCAGTCTTCAAGCTTCAGAACAAGCTTACCAAAGACAGGGAGCTAAGCAAGCAGACTCATAGTGTCTTCCTCAGGAAAGCACTAGGAGGTGTATACTCAGGAGTCATACCCTATGTGGCTCAACCACTGTGATCAGTTTATATTCCTCCTCAGGAGAAATTAAACTCACAAGCAGGCTCCAACATCACTGGATATTTAGGAAATCCTATCTGAACTAGTGGAACTAAGTGAACAGACTCATAGGACCTTCCTCAGGAAAGTACCAGGAGGCTTCCACTTAGGAATTGTATCCCATGTGGCTCAACAACATGTGATCAGTTTACATTCCTCCTCAGGAGGAATTAAACTCACGAGTTGGCTCCTACATCATTGGATACTTGAGAAATCCTAGATAATCTAATGGAACTAAGTGAATAGACCCATAGGACCTTCCTCAGGAAAGTACTAGGAGGCTTCCACTTAGGAGTTGTATCCCATGTGGCTCAACAACATGTGATCAGTTTACATTCCTCCTCAGGAGAAATTAAACTCACAAGTTGGCTCCAACATCATTGGATACTTAAGAAGGAGGTGAGAAGGAAGGATGAAAGTCATTCATAATGCCTTCCTCAGGAAAGTACCATGAACTTCCTTCAAACTTCAGGCTCTCAAACCTCACAGACTGGGAACAAGACAAGCTCTGGATCTCTGAGTCTTGATCCACAATCTTCTCTTCATGATGCTCCCCATCATAGTCTCCAAGGCAACACAAGCCCTTCAGCAAATTCCTCAGAATGAACCCCACAGATGAACAGATAACCCATTGAACATATCAAATCATCAGGCAACTTCAAAAAATACTAAACTAATGGGGAAAAATCTAACAAATATTCACAAGGGTCCTCAACACCTACTCATAACATCTACAAAGGTCTCTACCTAAAAATCAAGATAAAACTCAATCAAAGAAAGGGATTCATCACCTAAACACATTCTAAACCCTAATCAGGAGACCCTAAGTCTACCCTAATTAAACTAATCAAGATTTAATTCTAAAAATCTAGAAAAAATCCTATGGGGGACTATGAATCATCATCTAATTGCACAAAAAAGAATGGATTAAAAACCCTAAGGGAATGTCCTAAAACAATTCCTACAAAATCATGATACAAAATTAGACAATTAAAAAGCTATTTAACTAGAAAATCTATTAAAAATATTAAACCTAAAAATAAAATCTCAATTTTATTTTTATAATTTTCTATTCATTTTAATCTACTCATAGAAAAAAGAAGGATTAAAAAATCATTTTCTATCAATTTTTAATGAATTTTACAAAACAGAAAAATATTAAAAAGAAAATAAAAGAAATAAAATGAATTAAAGGGGTGGGGGGTCAGAATAGTAATACGCGCTAGTTAAGTTCATTGGGCCAGCAATAAAGGGGGGGGGGGGGGCGAATAGCATTGAGCCCAGAATGGCTCTCTAAATGAAACGCTGCGTTTCAATAAAATTCAAATCTTCCCTCCAAACTCAGACATGCGCACAGCCACACGATTGGATGATTTAGTCAAGCTTTGAAACTTGATCCAACGGCCATCCTTTCGTCTTCTCCAAACGCGAGTTAGGGTTTTCAGACCTCCCTCATGCACTCACACCTTCGAGCCTCTCTAACTCTCTCCACACGCCATGATTCAGCAAGATCTAAACACGAAAAATGATCTACTAAACGAGAGGAATAAAACCATACGCTCACTTTTTCTTAATTCTTCCTAGATTGCTCTACCAGAAAGCTAGAAGGTCTTGGTACAACCATGGTTCAAAATTTTCAACTGACATCAAACTTCAGCAAACTCAAAGCTAAAGGTCTACAGATGCACTACACGTTATCCTGGTGATTCTAACCTAATCCTTATTACCTAAAACTCATCAAACAGCCAGCTATGGAAGATTCAAGAATCATGGTTCTGTTATACAACCTCACCAATCTTGCTCTAGTTCTCAGGGATTAATCCTCTACCCTAACACAATCATTCTATACCTAGAATATGATCTATCTAAGCATAAATAAAGAGAAAGAGATGAGTTCACCAACCTGTCAAGAAGCTATGGTGAGTGATGCTATGGCTCGAACCAGGGCTTGCAAATCCTTCAGGATGATCCTTTGATGATGGATAGCCTTCTGTTTGCACAATTCTTGAAGAAGAAGACTTGTAATGGAAGAATTCTTGAGTTGCTTCAACTTGAAGCAAGAGCTTTAATGGCTATCTCTCTCTCTGACTTTTGACTTGGCTCAACTTTCACCAACCTTTCATCACTCTCTGATGCACACTTTATATAACAATTGATGGATGCTTCTAGATTCATCTAGAAGGGTGTGGAAACTTCATGAAAGTCTCATGATATGCCATGTTGGATTTCTCATATACCATGCTCCATGCCTTGTAATTTGGTCTCAAAATGCCCTTACATGAGTTATTAAGAAGGAATGAGTGGAAAACAAGTGCATTCTTGGCTTGTGTAGGGTTTTCTAACATTGCCTTCTTTCTTAAGTAACAAATTTCCAAAGGAACCTCATTTTTTAAGCCTCAAATGAAAATTCTACTTAAACCAATCTTCTCAAAATGGCTTTTCCAATCAAAATGATATATTGGATGACCTATTTTGGATTTGTGGATCTCCCAAATCACTTTTCAATTTCAACTTTTCAAAGTTATAAGTCATTTTTAGTTCATTTTTGACCAATCATGGAATCTTGTGCTATGAGCTTTTCCAACAATTTGAGACCTTCTTTCTAGACTTAAAATCACATTTTGAGCAACTTTCATGTTTTGAGTTTTTCCATTTGAGGCTTGGAAATAGGAGTTTTAGGCATTGGATAAAATGACCTATAACTGACAAATGACCAAAATACCCCTGCCTTGTTCAAACCATAACTTGAGTTCCACAAATCCAATCAAGGACTTCTACCACTCAAATTAAAGCTAAGAAGATCCTCTTCAACATTCATGTTGACCAAGAAGTCATAGGAATCATCCTACCAGGGCAAAAGTTGTCTGCAAGTTGGGTGACTTTCAAGGACCCAGATTCACACATCTCTGCTGACCTGTAATTTGTCAAAACCATAACTTGAGCTCTGTAACTCCTATCAAGGACTTCCACCACTCAAATTAAAGCTTAGAACAAGCTCTACAACATTCATGTTGTGGGGAAGATGAGATATCAATCACATCTAGAGCTAAAACTGCCTGGAAAATAGGGATCAAATTAGGGTTTTTCACTGACAATCCTCAGAAACCCTAACTCAAAACTTCTCAAACTCCTCAATCATGATGAGTTGGTCTAGGAATCATCTTTATGACATCTCTATGCATCATTCCATGATCTCATGGCCCTTGGATTAAGTCTCAACCTTCTCCAAATCTTCAGTTGATCTAGGGTTGACCCAGTCAAAACCCTAATTCTACCATTCATGGTTGAATCTTCTGAATTCTTGCACAATGACTTCTCTGGGCTTCATGATGGCTATCAAGACATCTCATGAGCTTTCTCAAAACATCAAGTTCATTCTCAAAGTCTCAAAATCATCTGAGGAGCACCCACAACTTTCAAACTGTGAAGCACACAACCCTGGTTTCAAACCACTTCTCCTGAGGATCCCTTGAGCTTTCTGATGAAGGTATCAACTTCCAAACACTCAATGAGTAAACACTTGTTGGTCAAATTTTGGGGTGCAACAGCTGCCCCTATTCAAACGGCTTGAACCTGACTGGGTGAGAAGCGAACGGCTCTCAACCAATCAAGGTACGAGACGGTTGAATACCGGTAAACCCGAAAATTTGCCAACTGCACGAGCCCACGGTACTCTGCGGGGAACAAATCTTTGAATACTGCAACACTAGCTGTTCAACAACCTGCTGGAGAGATACTGATCTGACATCACCGTCAGTTATCCACATTAACTTCTTCTGATATTGCCTTCAGACAACCATGATAACTTCTTCTGATATTGCCTTCAGACAACCAAAATACCCTGCATCGCTGCTGGAGAACTAACCCATCTGACGTCGCCGTCGGAAACAAACATCACCTCGAGAGACACTCGACACCGCCGTTGTACAAACATCATCTCTGCTGGGGATTTAAAGAGTCTGACCTCGCCGTCAAACACAACCCGGCCCGGGAATCCGAAGTATACACCTCAAAGGTACAAAACCTGAGCTTGGGAGCAAACACATCCAAAGGTACTAAACCTGAGCTTGGAAGCAAACACATCCAAAGGTACTAAACCTGAGCTTGGAAGCAAACATATCCAAAGGTACTAAACCTGAGCTTGGAAGCAAACACATCCAAAGGTACTAAACCTGAGCTTGGAAGCAAACATATCCAAAGGTACTAAACCTGAGCTTGGAATCAAACGCATCCAAAGGTACTAAACCTGAGCTTGGAATCAAACGCATCCAAAGGTACTAAACCTGAGCTTGGAAGCAAACACATCCAAAGGTACTAAACCTGAGCTTGGATTCAAACGCATCCAAAGGTACGAAACCTGAGCTTGGAAGCAAACACATCCAAAGGTACTAAACCTGAGCTTGGATTCAAACGCATCCAAAGGTACGAAACCTGAGCTTGGAAGCAAACACATCCAAAGGTACTAAACCTGAGCTTGGATTCAAACGCATCCAAAGGTACTAAACCTGAGCTTGGATTCAAACAAACACGCTGCTATTCTCTTGACATCTTGTCAAGTCGTTGCTAAATAAAAGCAAACACGCCGGGTCACCGGACATAATCATCAAGTTAACAACTCGGTTGAGGAGAGAAGAATGGGGGTTCACCCCTGGTGAATGGAACAAAAGGTACACTTGCGTATTTGAAACTACTCCGCTGGGAATGAGAGACTTAACCGAGCACATTCTGATCTGGGGTTCACCCTCAGAACCATAACGAACATCGGAATACTGCTGCACACTGCCTGCCGTAGAACTTCAACATTAAAGATATATGAAACCCTGGCCCCTGGCCCTTTCCAGCTTCAGCTAGAAAACGATCTTCAAGTATTTCTGAATATGAATGAAACCCTGGCCCCTGGCCACTCCAGATCCGCTGGAGAATCTCCAAGTATCTTTGAAGATAGATGAAACCCTGCCCGTCGGCTATTTCCAGCTTCAGCTAGAAAGAGCATCCTTGGCCTTCAAGGACGTAAACTTTGCCCGTCGGCAACTCTGCAGGAGGTATCTTCGACTTCAGCCTGAAGAAATGGTCCTTGGCCTTCAAGGATACATGGATCTGCCTTCAGGCAACTCCGCCTCTGCTATAGAGTATCCGAGACGTCAGTCAGGGATATACTTCGGCCTTCAGTCCGAAAAATGAATCCTAGGTCATTCATAACCTTGGGGGTAACCTTGCCCTTAGGCACCTTCGCTTCAGCTTAGGAAATCTGTGACTTCAGTCAGAGAAATGGTATCCTGAGCCATTCATGACTCTACGGGGATTCAAACACTTTGCCTTCAGGCAAAACTCCGCTTCAGCTGGAGAAACATCTTCGACTTCAGTCAGAAGAAACGCTATTCACTTGATCGTAATCAATCATCTCCTCAGGACAACTGACTTGGTCTTCAGACTCACACGAATCACTCTGTTGTGTCTACAGCCCTGGAACCTTGTCTTCAGCCACACGTTGATTCATCAACACGGAAATCTGGACTCACCGGAACCTTCTGATACCGCCTTCAGGCGTTTACGCAGTCAATCTTCAGATTAGGCAACACTGCTGGGGAAACATCTTCGACTTCAATCAGAAGACGTATCATTCACTTGATCGCGCTCAATCATCACCTCAGGATAACTGACCTGGTCTTCAGACTCACACGAACCACTCTGTTGTATCTACAACCCTGGAACCTTGTCTTCAGCTACCGGTTGATTCATCCATCTGGAAATCTGAACTCACAGGAACCTTCTGATATCGCCTTCGGGCGCTTTACTAAATCCATCTTCAGATTAGACATCGCTGTTGGAGCAGACATATCACGCTGCTACTCACTTGACATCCTGTCAAGTCGTTGCTAAATAAAAGCAAACATGCTGGGTTACCAGACATAATCACCAAGTTAACAACTCTGTTGAGGAGAGAGGAGTGAGGGTTCACCCAAACATCCTTGACGACTCACTGGGGAAAAAGGAAGAAGGGTTCACCCAAACAACCTTGTAGACTTTGCTGCAGAAAGACGAGAGAGTTCACCCAAACGACTTCAACAACTGCTGGAGAATAACGAAAGAGCTCACTCAGACGATTCCTACCAACTTTACTGAGGGAGAGCTACCCTTCAAGGGAGCTGCATTTTCTGCCGATCTCATCTGGACTTATACTTGAGGATGACGGACTCCTCCGGAGAGCACAGCACATCAGGCTGATCAACACACTATCCTCTGCTATACTCTGCATGGGGAAAGCGATAGATGCCCTGAACGACTTTTTGGGAAATGACCCTTCTGGGGAACATAGCCGTCGGGCTACAAGACACTCATGTCATTCGGTCCTCAAACTCACGGGGATAAACAAACTTCGGCTTGCTGGTCAATCCTTCAGGATCCGCTTGGGGAAACATTCCATCTGCCAATCATGACTGTGCTCGGCTGGGGACATCAATCTACCTGCCTGCTGCTGGGGAAATGCCAACCACTTGCTGGGGAAAAGACCTCCACTCTGTTGGGGGTTCCAGAAATCACCTTGAACAAACAACTCCGGCGGGCGCTTCCAAGAATCATCCTGAACTGATAACCTTTCTGGAGACTTTATTCTGCTGGGTACTTCCAGGAATCTTCCTGGGCAACTCTTGCTGCGGACGCTACTGGGGAGCTCAAGAATCATCTTAAGCAAACAACTCGGGAAACTGCACTGAGGTCTTAAGAATCATCTTAAGCAAATGGCCCTGCTGAGGAATTCGAGAATCATCTTGAACGGAAGACTTCGCCGGGGATCTCAAAAATCATCTTGAGCAAGCGAACTGCGGGGATTACACCGGGGTCTTTAGAATCATCTAAGAAAACAACCTTGCTGGGGAGAACATCAAGAATCGTCCTGAGCAACCAGTCTCTTGGTGGAACGCCTGTACAATAAGGATGAGGATGACCTAGATCATGCTTATGATGCATATGCTTCTGCGATATGCCCCACACGGTGGGAATGATATGTATTTATGCTAAATGTCATGCAATCATGCACAATGCTATCGCAACGTCAGATGCTATGCAGTCATGCACAATGCTTATGCAACGTTTAAATGCTATGCAGTCATGCACAATGCTATGCAATCATGCACAATGATGCGATCCCGTCAGCAAAATAAATGCTGAAGGGGGGAATCCTCCTGTCAGGGAGAAAGAGCCACTCAGGTGGAGGAGTCATCCTGCTGAGGAGATTGTGAACACGCCAATATCAATCAGGCTTTGTCTGGGGAATTGATCTTCCGCGAACCGCTGCAGGGGAACAACTTCAGCCGACTGCTGCAGGGGACGAAGCTCTACGAGAACTTGGATCTGCTGATATCAATCACGAGGATGAACTGCGCGGCCGTCTCGGCTACTCTTCTGGGGATAACCACTCTGTGGGGAACCAACTTCAGCTGCTCCACACTCCACTGGGGAAAAACCAATCATGATCTGACCAACTTCCACGGACTCGGATCTCTTGGGCGTCTGCAAACTCGGCTGAGGGAGGAGAAATCATTCTGCTTTGCTGGATAGAGTACGACTCTGGGGGAAATACAGCATCGGCTGTTTTACGCTCTGCTGGGGAAAATTGATCATGATCTGATCAACTTCCAAGGATTTGGCTTTTCTGCGGACTCAGCTGGGGAGAGAAATCATTCTCCGGTGCTTGACTCAGCTGATGAGGTGACATTCCTTCAGGATGCGTCTGCTTGGGGAAGAGAGTCCTCTCTACCTGGGGAAGACATATCAATGCTCACTATCTGATTCTGATTCTGTGGAGGAGAGACTACTGAACTCTGCTGGAGAAGGAGGACTCGCCCTGCTTCGGGGATATCAATCCTGGTCTGCCGAGGTCAATCTTGACCCTAATCTGATGAGGGGTAAACGCCATCTCAATCTGCTGTAGTCTCAAACTGTACAGGGGGAACGACCTCAAACCGTACATCTCTGCTGAGAAACAATCCTGGTTCAACAGCATCAACACAGGGAATACAGGCTACCAATCATGGAGTCAAGTAACAGGTTATGCTGTAGGATAGCAACCCAATGACCGCAAGACTTCTTCAGAAGGTTCAGGTTTCGGCAGGGTAATGACACGATTCCCCGATACTCAATTCTTGCTAGGGTGAACAAACTCATTTGAGCAACTTGCCCCAGCGCAATTCAACTTGCCCCAATCCGACCTTTGGGAATAATTCGTTCTGAGCCGAAAACAACTGGCAACAAGGCAATCTTCAGAGGGCTTGCCCCAGCATCTGCACAACGGGAGGATTCGTCCTCAACTAATCAACTCTCAGCATGGTTAGCTTCGATATCTCTGAAGTAGTTTGCCCCTGAACGAGCGATGAGCGACTCAACATGCTCTGATCGAACACTGGAGGGATCTGCCCTTAAACCGCAAGAATTCTGGATAACTGCCCCTGATTGGGTCTCGAGAAGATTCACTTCCGGCCAACTGCTTCTTGCCTGAACTGCCCCATAATCAACTGATGCTCCGGGACTTGTCCTCAGACAAACCGATTCCAAACTCACAGGAAGTCATTGCCCCAGATTCACAGGGCTTCGCAGCATACCATTCTGATCCAGACCTCTGGCGATTCAGTCCTGATTGACTATTCCTTGCTGAAGTTCCTTCGTATCAGCTACTAACCTGCAACTAAAATTGTTTATTCACGAATAGTAATTTTAATGCAGTGTTCATGCAAGTTTCGAAAAACGTTGTACTGTCACTCATTTACGTGTCATGCTAGTGAGTGACGAATGAACCAAAGAGTTCAAACGTAGTGCTGATGTAAAAACGCAATAAGGATATGATTAGCAAATCATGAAGGAGTCAGGTTACTCAACCTTATCGTAATGCACTCTCAGAATAAACCCTGCCTCAATTAGGTCTTTTAAGGGTTGTATCGTGGTCGGGTTCACGGTTCGTGAAACAAAGGATATTTGGCTCAAATTATGATTTGTACCCACCCCTTCTACGTGATGTTCTCCGATCCTAAAGTTCAGTCAACTTGGGTCGAGCGCTCGCCTCTTCGAGAGGTATGTTTGAACATCGGGAACAACCGGTTAAAGAATTCTCAAGGTGTTTCGGAGTGACAGTTACTCCTTTTTCATTTTCGGCGTCTGTATCTACACGACTTTGTCCTTGTTTGAGGATTTCTCTTTTTTTATAATCCTTTCTTTTTCATTCTTTTGATTCCCTAATTTTGCCTGGACTGACTCTTCAGAGTTCTTTTCGATTTTTCTTTTGAAGTCCAGCGGGATGCCCTGATTTTTGCCTAAGTATTTGCTTTCTAGCTTTTCTTTTTCTACTTAGCGGGCTTTCTTATTTCTCTTTTTTCTTGGAACAAGTCGTGCGACACTGGTTGTCTTGATTGCTCCGAAAGGATTGTAACTGTCTCACTCCCGATTGGTGAGGTTTAACCATTGTGGTTGATGAGGTACGACCTCTGGGAGAGGAATATGATGTGATTGGTCCTCGAAGGACAACACTCCTCTATAAGACTTGAACGCTCGATCAAGCTAACTGACAACTACCCTGCCCCGGGTTAAGATGCAAGGGTTTAACAATCCGAAAGAAACTCCTACTTCTCGGCTCGAAGTGGTTAACAAGGGATTCTCTTCCTTATCTCTCCGGTGTTTAGGGGATTTGAAACAATGCCTTGTACGTCATCGGCAAAGTTTTATCTGAAAGCAATACGATCATCGGTTATGCGCATTCAGTTTCATCATTCTCCCTCCGCTCATTGCTAATCATAGTAATAAAGTGGAGTAAATAAAATGCAAGTGCCAGTGCAATGCAGTAAATGAGTGACAACGACATAACTAATTCAGAAGAAATGCATAGTCACTTTATTATCATTACCATTCGAAACATACAATGTTTAACAGCAAGTAGTAACTAACAGAAAAGAAACTACAAATGCGAATGGTAAAAAGTCCGAGGACTGCCAATGTTGAGGACGTCTGCCTGTCTGGATCACTGGCTTCCGGAAATAACCCTCTGAACCTGCGAGCGAGGTGATTCAGTCACCAAAGGTTGAGGGACGTATTCCAGATCTTCCTCAGCTTCAGGCAAAGGAGTGGAATCATCCACCTCTCCTGCAGGGTAAGGGATAAACTTTCCCGATGCTCTTATGCCGCCCGGCACAAGCCTGATTGTCCTCGAGTCGATCAGGTCCTGAATCTTATTCCGGAGAGCCTTACATGTTTCAACATGGTGCCCCGGTGCTCCTGAGTGGAAATCACAACGCAAACTTAGATCAACGTCTGGTGACCCCTCATCTGGTGGATTTAAGGTCCGAAGCTTGAGAACACGGTTCTGAACCAACAGTGGCAACAGCTGGGCATAACTCACGGGTAGTGGGTCCAAAGCTCTATCAAGTAGCTTCTTCTTTTGACCATAACCTTCAGGGTTATTCTGAGCTGCTCGGCGTGGCTGATGACGAGACAGGCCTCGAGCCTCATGCTGTGTAGAGGGTCCATGAGGTCCATTTGGCTTCAGCACAGGTGGCAATGATGGCAATGGGGGAAGCATTTTGGTCTCCTCCTTGGGTGCTTGACCACTCTCCTTATTTAGCATACTCCTCACCACTCCCATGAGAAAGCTCAGCTGATTCTGCAGCTGCTGATTCTCCTCTCTGAGCACTTGCTGGTCCAGACGCACTGCCTGTATGTCATTCATGACCTGCCCCAGCTGGCTTTGGATTTTCCCCAGTTCAGCTTGTATCTGCTCCATTAGTCTGAGCTGCTCGATTCTGAGTCAAACCTGCAAACACAAGGGTTAGAAGACAAGTCCCGGCTTCTGCCATGCAAGATGAATTATGGGTGTCTGTACATTCAGGAGATCACCCCTGATTTTGGTGTCAACGTGCCAACATAGTGTCAATGCAGTGATAAGACTAGATCTATTCATGGAAGAAAATATCTCATATTGCTCGGGACACCAGGATCAGGGTACGAAACGCGCCTGCAGCACAGACACATGCTAATGGAATGCAAACATGAATATGCAAGCTAATGCAAAATGCAGGCATGCAATAATATATCCAGGTGGCTGCTGTGGAGATTCGATGTCAACAGTCGCTGATGAGAAGGAAACCCCGGTGTAAAACCACTGATCTGATCTGTTGTGAATAACCATCTGGTAGGATCGAGATCAAAATTCTGCCCTAACAAGAACGAAGGCCTGATAATAAAGACCCGGATGCAAGATCAAGAAATATCTGTTGATGAAGTCTTCGGACCCCAAATCAAAAATCTGCCCTATCAAGAACAAAAATACAGCTGCTGATGAGATCTTCAAACCCCACTCAAAAATCTGCCCTGTCAAGAACAAAATAACAACTGCTGACGAGATCTTCAGACCTCACTCAAAAATCTGCTCTATCAAGAACAAACCTCTGATAATAATCCGCTGATCAAAGCCTGCTCTATCAAGAACAGACAAACACCCGATGATAATATCCTCTGATCAAACCCTTGCTCTATCAAGAACATATCTGCGACTGAGAACCCAACATAACCGATTCACTGTCAAGAAAACCAGGTAGTCTGAAGGTATAAGTTTCCTGCAATATCCCGACCCCACTCACAGGTATGGACCTAATCCACGGACAAAGGTACGGCATCCTATGCGGTTGTCAGCGTCACAGACATTCATGAGTGACAATACGATTCCCAGAAGGAGTGGCATCATCAAGTCATGAAGAGGCCTCTCTTAGCTGACTTCCAAATGATCGGTCCCCAGAGTCGACAATCCTCACGTCTGGACTCCCCTCAGATCCTCAGGACCGGAAAGGAGCACCTCTGCAAGAATCTCGTCTGAGCGCAGATTTTCGTAGGGAACTGTGCCTGCTCAACAGACAGGTTCGTCTACTACTTCTCCACAACTATATCTAGGTGTGTACTCAAGCCCAGGTCCGGCTTCTCACTCACAGTAACATCCCTCTCCCACAGCAGCACAGATAATCATATCAAACTGGAAATAAAATGCGGAAAATAAAATGCGGGAAGTAAAGATGCGATAAATAAACGCAACCCAACAAGCAAACACACAAACGATAGGATTGACTCGCGTAGGGGATGGGAAACGGTCCCAGCATAAGGGATGGGAAAAGTCCCTAGATGCTATGGTCCCCAGCAGAGTCGCCAGCTGTCGCTTGCGCGAAAATGAGGTGCCGGCATGACAGAAGAGTCGCCACCTTTCGTTATTTATCCCTCAGAGCGGGAAAGGAAACGATCGGAAAAACCTGACGAATAAGGGTAAGACAAGGTCATCGCAACCGTTGTCTGGGTTCGGGAGTCGGTTACGCAAGGGGAAGGTATTAGCACCCCTCACGTCCGTCGTACTCGACGGGATCCTCGCTTGTTTGTTTACTTGGACGGGTTGGTTATAATCTATCTACCTATCAAGGCTGGCTGAAAAAGAAAAGAAAAAAATGACTCGGCAAAGCGTCGCACTTTATGCCTACGTATTCCCATCAGAGAATGAGAAATCAGAGTCAACGTAGTTCGGCTAACTACGGGTTATGGGGAAGGTTGCTCGCTAGGACGTCGCATCCTATGCCTACGTACTTTCATCTGGTATGAAAGATCAGAGCAAACGTAGTTCGGGAAACTACAGAAAAAAACTCAACTAGGAGGGAGACTATCAAGTCCTACTGTTGTCATGCCATGGATTCATCCTATGGTTGAAGTTTGAACAGGGAACTCCTAAATGTTGTCATGCATAGGTTTCAACCTAAAAGTCTATCATCAAATCCTCGTCAGAAGAAATGAGAGTCCTAAGGGATCATGTCAATGATACACAGAATACAGACAAAAACATCAGCTTTAACAGTAAAATGCATGCAATGCAAGTGAGGGAGGAAATGTGTGTGGGGTTTCAGCCTCCACAAGCTCATCTCAACCTCAAGCCAATCATGAAATAACAGCAATCATACTGAAATAAACACCATGCTATCAAGCAATGTACAGATAAAGGGAATGAAGTGCCATCAGGCAAACAAACCATACTTGAGAAAGAATCATCTATTCTCTAATCCTAACCCTAATCACAGGATCTAAACAAACCTAAGCAAAGCTCTCAAGCAAAACCATAAACAAAAGAAATCAATCCCAGTCTTCAAGCTTCAGAACAAGCTTACCAAAGACAGGGAGCTAAGCAAGCAGACTCATAGTGTCTTCCTCAGGAAAGCACTAGGAGGTGTATACTCAGGAGTCATACCCTATGTGGCTCAACCACTGTGATCAGTTTATATTCCTCCTCAGGAGAAATTAAACTCACAAGCAGGCTCCAACATCACTGGATATTTAGGAAATCCTATCTGAACTAGTGGAACTAAGTGAACAGACTCATAGGACCTTCCTCAGGAAAGTACCAGGAGGCTTCCACTTAGGAATTGTATCCCATGTGGCTCAACAACATGTGATCAGTTTACATTCCTCCTCAGGAGGAATTAAACTCACGAGTTGGCTCCTACATCATTGGATACTTGAGAAATCCTAGATAATCTAATGGAACTAAGTGAATAGACCCATAGGACCTTCCTCAGGAAAGTACTAGGAGGCTTCCACTTAGGAGTTGTATCCCATGTGGCTCAACAACATGTGATCAGTTTACATTCCTCCTCAGGAGAAATTAAACTCACAAGTTGGCTCCAACATCATTGGATACTTAAGAAGGAGGTGAGAAGGAAGGATGAAAGTCATTCATAATGCCTTCCTCAGGAAAGTACCATGAACTTCCTTCAAACTTCAGGCTCTCAAACCTCACAGACTGGGAACAAGACAAGCTCTGGATCTCTGAGTCTTGATCCACAATCTTCTCTTCATGATGCTCCCCATCATAGTCTCCAAGGCAACACAAGCCCTTCAGCAAATTCCTCAGAATGAACCCCACAGATGAACAGATAACCCATTGAACATATCAAATCATCAGGCAACTTCAAAAAATACTAAACTAATGGGGAAAAATCTAACAAATATTCACAAGGGTCCTCAACACCTACTCATAACATCTACAAAGGTCTCTACCTAAAAATCAAGATAAAACTCAATCAAAGAAAGGGATTCATCACCTAAACACATTCTAAACCCTAATCAGGAGACCCTAAGTCTACCCTAATTAAACTAATCAAGATTTAATTCTAAAAATCTAGAAAAAATCCTATGGGGGACTATGAATCATCATCTAATTGCACAAAAAAGAATGGATTAAAAACCCTAAGGGAATGTCCTAAAACAATTCCTACAAAATCATGATACAAAATTAGACAATTAAAAAGCTATTTAACTAGAAAATCTATTAAAAATATTAAACCTAAAAATAAAATCTCAATTTTATTTTTATAATTTTCTATTCATTTTAATCTACTCATAGAAAAAAGAAGGATTAAAAAATCATTTTCTATCAATTTTTAATGAATTTTACAAAACAGAAAAATATTAAAAAGAAAATAAAAGAAATAAAATGAATTAAAGGGGTGGGGGGTCAGAATAGTAATACGCGCTAGTTAAGTTCATTGGGCCAGCAATAAAGGGGGGGGGGGGGCGAATAGCATTGAGCCCAGAATGGCTCTCTAAATGAAACGCTGCGTTTCAATAAAATTCAAATCTTCCCTCCAAACTCAGACATGCGCACAGCCACACGATTGGATGATTTAGTCAAGCTTTGAAACTTGATCCAACGGCCATCCTTTCGTCTTCTCCAAACGCGAGTTAGGGTTTTCAGACCTCCCTCATGCACTCACACCTTCGAGCCTCTCTAACTCTCTCCACACGCCATGATTCAGCAAGATCTAAACACGAAAAATGATCTACTAAACGAGAGGAATAAAACCATACGCTCACTTTTTCTTAATTCTTCCTAGATTGCTCTACCAGAAAGCTAGAAGGTCTTGGTACAACCATGGTTCAAAATTTTCAACTGACATCAAACTTCAGCAAACTCAAAGCTAAAGGTCTACAGATGCACTACACGTTATCCTGGTGATTCTAACCTAATCCTTATTACCTAAAACTCATCAAACAGCCAGCTATGGAAGATTCAAGAATCATGGTTCTGTTATACAACCTCACCAATCTTGCTCTAGTTCTCAGGGATTAATCCTCTACCCTAACACAATCATTCTATACCTAGAATATGATCTATCTAAGCATAAATAAAGAGAAAGAGATGAGTTCACCAACCTGTCAAGAAGCTATGGTGAGTGATGCTATGGCTCGAACCAGGGCTTGCAAATCCTTCAGGATGATCCTTTGATGATGGATAGCCTTCTGTTTGCACAATTCTTGAAGAAGAAGACTTGTAATGGAAGAATTCTTGAGTTGCTTCAACTTGAAGCAAGAGCTTTAATGGCTATCTCTCTCTCTGACTTCTGACTTGGCTCAACTTTCACCAACCTTTCATCACTCTCTGATGCACACTTTATATAACAATTGATGGATGCTTCTAGATTCATCTAGAAGGGTGTGGAAACTTCATGAAAGTCTCATGATATGCCATGTTGGATTTCTCATATACCATGCTCCATGCCTTGTAATTTGGTCTCAAAATGCCCTTACATGAGTTATTAAGAAGGAATGAGTGGAAAACAAGTGCATTCTTGGCTTGTGTAGGGTTTTCTAACATTGCCTTCTTTCTTAAGTAACAAATTTCCAAAGGAACCTCATTTTTTAAGCCTCAAATGAAAATTCTACTTAAACCAATCTTCTCAAAATGGCTTTTCCAATCAAAATGATATATTGGATGACCTATTTTGGATTTGTGGATCTCCCAAATCACTTTTCAATTTCAACTTTTCAAAGTTATAAGTCATTTTTAGTTCATTTTTGACCAATCATGGAATCTTGTGCTATGAGCTTTTCCAACAATTTGCGACCTTCTTTCTAGACTTAAAATCACATTTTGAGCAACTTTCATGTTTTGAGTTTTTCCATTTGAGGCTTGGAAATAGGAGTTTTAGGCATTGGATAAAATGACCTATAACTGACAAATGACCAAAATACCCCTGCCTTGTTCAAACCATAACTTGAGTTCCACAAATCCAATCAAGGACTTCTACCACTCAAATTAAAGCTAAGAAGATCCTCTTCAACATTCATGTTGACCAAGAAGTCATAGGAATCATCCTACCAGGGCAAAAGTTGTCTGCAAGTTGGGTGACTTTCAAGGACCCAGATTCACACATCTCTGCTGACCTGTAATTTGTCAAAACCATAACTTGAGCTCTGTAACTCCTATCAAGGACTTCCACCACTCAAATTAAAGCTTAGAACAAGCTCTACAACATTCATGTTGTGGGGAAGATGAGATATCAATCACATCTAGAGCTAAAACTGCCTGGAAAATAGGGATCAAATTAGGGTTTTTCACTGACAATCCTCAGAAACCCTAACTCAAAACTTCTCAAACTCCTCAATCATGATGAGTTGGTCTAGGAATCATCTTTATGACATCTCTATGCATCATTCCATGATCTCATGGCCCTTGGATTAAGTCTCAACCTTCTCCAAATCTTCAGTTGATCTAGGGTTGACCCAGTCAAAACCCTAATTCTACCATTCATGGTTGAATCTTCTGAATTCTTGCACAATGACTTCTCTGGGCTCCATGATGGCTATCAAGACATCTCATGAGCTTTCTCAAAACATCAAGTTCATTCTCAAAGTCTCAAAATCATCTGAGGAGCACCCACAACTTTCAAACTGTGAAGCACACAACCCTGGTTTCAAACCACTTCTCCTGAGGATCCCTTGAGCTTTCTGATGAAGGTATCAACTTCCAAACACTCAATGAGTAAACACTTGTTGGTCAAATTTTGGGGTGCAACAATGATGTCTAGTTTATTTTAGCAAATTGTAATATCGTAATTTGTTTGTTTTCTTTTTTTTTTTTACAAATGCTTTGATCTTGCTTGTTAGTAGATCCGTTTGTAAGTTATTACCATGTGTTTCAATTGGAAAGTTTCCTCATACCATGTTCGCTTTTATCTTGTGAGATTTATTTTCCTTTATGTTTGTTAGCATATTAGGATGTCACTCTTTCATTGGTTATTACCATGTGTTTTCCCTCAGCTTCGTTTTGTTAAGTTTATCTCGCACCTCATCAATTACGAGGCTAAACTCATTTAACTGTGTGAGATTGTTATCTAGGCATGGCTTTTTACTTTCAACTTGTCATTTGTTTATATGGTTGTTACCTTCATCATACTTTCAATCTTTGCTAAAACATGCCTTCATTGTTGTTAAGATATGTCATCTGCTTGTATTTCTTGGTTGAAACCATTCATCTCACTTGAATTACTTGCTCATTATAGTGTGCTTGCCCATCTTTGATCGTAATCATTGTCTTCTATATTCCTCATACTTGAATATTTATGCTTTGTTAAGTATTTATTCCCCAAGTAATGGAACTCTCTAGTTCTCATCCAAGTTGTCTCCTTTCATCCCCTCCTAAAGGAAAGGTCTCTCCATTGACCCTTGTGTCATGGATAGCTCATTACCTCCTCCCTTAAACTTTGAAAAGTCATTTTGAACCTTAGTTAAGATCAAAACCCATAAGCCATTTGACTTTGCTTAAGTCTAAAAGACCCACCTTTACTAGGAGTGCTTCTCAACTAGAACCCTAGGATAGAGTTGTTAACTCTATGTAGGGATCATGGATATGATCATTTACTTCCCCCTTTGAGTGTTACAACATAGACATAGAGAGTTTTGTGAAACTCTACACAAACATTATTATGTTTGTTCCCCTTTGAACCTTGATCGCAATCAAGCGTTCTTCAACCCTAGTGAGGTGAACTACGATTGCTCTGATTCTATCCTAGTTAGGATACGTAGGCAAAGGACGCGACGTCTTTGCGAGCAAACTTAGAAACTATCTTTAGGTCTTAACCTACACCCTTTACCCAACCCCAAACCATAGCAAACATTTACCAAACTTAGCATGCAAACAAACAAAAGGTTCCTGTAGAGTACTACAGATGTTTAGGATGTGAAATACCTACCCTATGCATAACCAACCCCCGATCCCCGAATCTCTTAGCGTTGTTGTAACATCGCGCAAAAGGTCCTTTCTTTCTTTAGACCTTTCCTTTGGATATATTAAAGTCCGGTTGTGAATTTAAGAATTAAAGATTCAAGTTAATCAATAGCTTCGTTTCACGATTCTCATTGCAATAGTATTTGACTGTTCAGTTGTTATGCAATTATTGAAAAGACTCACTTGGATGTGCTGGGGAATTTGTTGGTCAACTGTGTGTTGTGTATCTGATTTGTTGCTCATGATAAGGATTGGTCTGTGATTAAACAAGTTTTTTTAACCATGTCATACTTGATCAGTGCTTGACAAAGTCGACATTATGGCCAATTCTCATTGTCATGAATTTGGTACATTAAGCATTGCCATCAGGTATTCTATAATTTCTGGACATGTTATTACATCAGAATTTGTTAATCCTTGATGATAAATTCTAGGCAGTATGGGTAGGGGTTTAGTTTAGGGCTTAGAGGGGTGTTCTGTGTATGTACAATGCTGGAGGGTTACTGATGAATTCATAACAGGCTATTTTTCAAGCATGAGTACTTAGTGAAGAATACTTGACTCTTCACTCTGCTTGCTGTCCAACTTTTTGGGAGGTTGACCAACATTGGTTTCCCTTCATATTAACATATCAGTGCTTTCTTGTGTAAGCCTGTTGTCATGATCTGGACAGTCCTCCAGATTTTGATCTTTTTTATTAAACAAGTTTGTTTTAGAGGCCTCTTTGACTGTTTTTGGCTGTGGAGCATTAGGGCAGCAAAACTTGATGAATGTTTCTATGCTAAATATTTCATTTCTATCTGATTTGTGGCACAACTTTGCTCTGTCTAAAACAAAAAACCACGATTGCTATTTCTGTTTGAGATCACCACTGAAAGTTGATATTTGCTTTCTAAAGTTATGTACATTGTTTGATTTTGTTGTTGATGTCAAACTTGTTGTTGTTAGAGGTGCAACATTGTCATGTTGAGTTTGCCAACTGTTTCTATTTGAATTAGGTCTTATGATGGAGTTGTTTATAGGTTTGATTCATGAATAAACTGCTACAAGCTGCTGCTATAACTTAGAATCACCAATCATGTCAAGCATGTCCTAAAATCTTGGTCTCAGTCTAAGGCTAGGTGTTCTGTTTGGTTTGAGAACTTTATGTGTCTTGTCTACTTTTGTGAAAGTATGGATGATTTAATTTTATGGTTGAGTTTATAACTTTCATTGGTTGAGTTTGCTCTTAAATTCACTTGTCCAATTTATGTTTTCTTGCATTTTTTAGTGACTTTCATTTTCAGGCATTGAATTAGGACTGTTTTATTGATGGCATGGTCATGACCAAAGATTTGTTGTTTCTGTTCAGACTTTATGCATAGATACCTGTCTATCATGTGTGATTAGGGAAGTTTATTAGATAAACTTGAGGGCCACCATTTCGTCCACATCCCACTCTAAGTTTGAACTTGCTTTTTTCTGTAAAAGAAAACTGGTTTTTTTTAGATTGGTTGCCAAATCTGTTTCTCATAACCAAGGCCTGTTGTAAAATAGATCTTGTCATGGACATATGCTTGACTTAATGTGATGATTTTGTTTGGTTCTTTCTTGACTTATGATCCCATGTGTGCTTTGAGCAGTCTTGAGTGTGGATTCAGTTTTAAGATTATGGCTTTATTGCTTTTAAGGTTAAGTTTGCTCAATTGGTGTTCACTCACTTTTGATCCTTTTTCAGCTGTCATGGAGACTGCACACTAATGTATGCTTGCATTGTATTGCAAAAAAAAATTTCTGCTACCTGTTCTTAAACAAGGCTTCTGTTTTATTATTGAAAGAATGTTGGTTATGGCTTGGCATTTTCAAATTATATGTTGATGCTTTGAACTGGTTGGTAGTTTCTGCCTTGAGGATGGTTAACCTTTTGGTGCCATCAATATCAACCTTAATGTCTACAAAGGGGTATGTGTTGAAATTATTAGCCTATTACAGTTTGGATAATGAGTTACTATCATGGCACATTTGTTTTAACATTGTATTGTGCAAAATTTGTTTTCAAAAAAACATTTCATGACAACATGACAGATCATAATGTGATTCATTAAGAAACTGAGTTTTTTCTTGGAGCATCATCATAAGCAATAAATTCCAAGCTTGTGCAGACCTTCATTTGATCTTGACCACATTTGTTTCAATCCATAAAGTTCAAAATGCATCTCAAGTTTCCAAATTGCATGTTCAATCGTGTTTTGATTTGTGGATGTTATCTCAAGAAACTGTTAGTGCCATCATGATCCTCATAAAAAATCAATCAAGTTTGACTAAAATTTCATGAAAAAAGAATAAGTTTTGACAGAGTTATGAATCAAACTGTTTTGCATTTTTCACTTGTTCTTGCCTCATGTTTGTCCAGCTTTTTCACTTGTTTAAGTATGTGTATCTATGGGGGTGGCTAAATATTTGGATGTATCGCCACCCCAGTGGTTATAACACACGCCTTTCACCAAACATGCCAGGGTTCGATCCTCAGTGATGACCCATTTTGATTCTTTTTATTTCATTTGGCTTGATTTATCATATTTTCCATCCTTTCCTTTCTTTGTACACGCGCGCTTAGTGGCCAGATGGTAAGTCCTGAGTTTGTAAACAAGAGGGCCTGGGTTCAACCCCTCCCATGGCCATTTTATTTTTATTGCTTGTTTATTTTATTTTCATAAACTTCAAAAATTCACAACTTGTTCATTTTTCATTATTTTTAACCCATTATTTTTGAAAAATGCTCATGATGATGTCTAATTTCATTTAATGGAATAAAATCTCAAATTGTTTGTATTTACAATGCCTTTTGCCTACTTGTAAGTTGGTTTATTTTCAAGGTCGTTACCTTGTGTCGTGATTGAATTTCTTTCATACTATACTTGATTATCTCGTGAGATTTATTGATATTTGATTTCTTTGTGTTTGTTAACATGTTGAGACTTCATTCCTTGTTGGTGGTTACCATAAATTTGTTGTTCTCTTCCTAAGTCTTGAGTTTAACTGTTGTGATTATTCCTTGCGTATTTGATTGTCATCAATGCCTAAGTATTGTTACATTTGAACTTATAACATGATTATCTTAAGTTGTGACTTACTTACATGATTATTGTTTCCATATTTGTTAATATGTATCCTTTGAGTTGTTTATCTTTGTGAAGAAATGTCATTCTTGGTTGCAACCAATTGTTTTAATTTAATCCTTGCCTATTGTGATATGCATGCTTGCTTGGTTGTAACCTTATTCTTCATGCTTATTTGCTTTGTTAAGTATTTCTTCCCCAAGTGATGGAACTTTTTAGTTCTCATCCAAGTTGCCTCCTCTCTCTCCTTCCAAAGGAAAAGTCTCTCTATTGACCCTTGGGTCATAGATAGCTCACAAACTCATAGGTCTGGATAGAACCTCCCCCCTATTAGGTCTGGATAGAACCAATAAGGAATTTAACTCATAGGCCTGGATAGAGCCTTCTCCCTCTTTTTGGTCTGGATAGAACCAATTGGTCTCACAACGTAGAATTTTAGGATAGAGTTTGGTTAACTCTATGTAAGAATCATGTACATGATTACTTACTTCCCTTTCTTGAGAGTTCAACATAGATTTAGAGAATTTTGTGAAACTCTACACAAACATTATTATGCTTGTTCTTCTTTGAACCTTGATCATAATCAAGTGTTCTTCAACCCTTGTAAGGTGAACTACGATTGCTCTGATTCTATCCTAGTAAGGATACGTAGGCAGAGGACGCGATGTCTTTGCGAGCAAGCTTAGAAACTATCTTTAGGTTTTAACCTTCACCTTTTACCCAATCCCAATCCATAGCAAATATTTAGCAAACTTAGCATGCAAACAAACAAAAGATTCTTGTAGAGTACTACAGACGTTTAGGATGTGAAATACCTACCCTAGGCATAACCAACTCCCGATCCCCGAATCTCTTAGCGTTGTTGTTACATCACGAAAAGGGTTTTTCTTTCTTTAGACCTTTCCTTTGGATAAATTAAGTCCGGTTGTGAATTTAAGAATTAAAGATTCAAGTTAATCCAACGCTTCCGACCACGCGTAAAACAGAGTTACGATTCAAAACTTATGATTGAAACAAGTGCTGGGTCGTATTTTGATTTTTTGAGGTGCAACATATTGTTGCTGGAAATTGTTGATTACAACAGGGCAACGCTTGTGCAACATTTTATTTTTATTTTTAGTTTTTATTGCTTTTTGTTTTATTTTCTTATTTATCATTCTGTTACTGAGGTATTTTCTGTTTGTGTATGTCTAGTGCAGGATCCATGCATAACTTTTTCTCTCGGTGCATGTCAAACAATAGGGATAGTGAATTTGGTCTAAGAGGTTACAAGGAAGATTCATTGAGCCATTACAATGAAGATCGACACCATTTCTGCTATCAATCTGGCGAAGAATCTAATAGCACAAGGACGAAGCAACCATATCGAAATGAGGTTCTGTTATCTTCGAGAGCAAGTGGCAGAAGTGAAGCTGAACTTGGAACACTGCGAAATTGAGAATTAAATTACAGATATCATGAAAAAAGGAGTTCAAGTCGAAGTGTTCAAGAAACTAAGCTTTATGATGAATGTAGACAACTAAGACACAATGAATTAGGTGGTGTGTTGAAAGTATAATTCTTTATGTCAAAGCAGTATTTTTGACAGAGCTTGTTGTCGTAGAAATGATGTGTGTCGAAACATCGAAGTAGTGTACCTCGACAGGAATTTCAAATTAGGTCTAATTTTGTAGTGTTAGCAGAATTAGTTATTTTTGGGCCTTGCATGAGGAGAAAGAAAACCAAAATATATAAATAGGGAGTAATCCTATTATGAATTGTAACACACATTAGAATTGCAGTTGCACAGTGGAATAAAATTATGAGTTTGAGAGCAAAAAGAAAATCTGCAGAAAATATTTTCTTTTTCTCCTATTTTGCCTAAACCCATTCTCCAATTTCATCTTTTCTTTCTTCTTCCATTAACAATTCTGCAGCAAGAATAATATTACAACCAAGGTTGGTTGATTCACTCAAGTGAAGAGTGAAGAACAAGAGGAATTTGATCGGTGTGATTGAATCTTATTCATCAAGATTTCAACTTAATTCTCCATAGGTTTTGGTGAATTTCCAACATCTGTATATAGAGCACTAGATGAGCGATTCGTGGGAAGCAAAACACTATGGCGATGAATCATCCAAATGGACATTTTTCGACGAGTCTCCCAATTCTGAAGGGTCAGAATTATGTGAATATATTGGTGTTGCAGTGAGAATCGTGATACCAAGCTATTAATTAACTTGAATCTTAATTCTTAAATTTCACAACCGGACTTTAATTTATCCATAGGAAAGGTCTAAAGAGAGAAAAAACCTTTTGCACGATGTAACAACAACGTTAAGAGATTCGAGGATCGGGGGTTGGTTATGCATAGGGTAGGTATTTCACATCCTAAACATCTGTAGTACTCTACAGGAACCTTTTGTTTGATTGCATGCTAAGTTTGCCAAATATTTGCTAAGTTTGGAATTGGGTAAAAATGTGAAGGTTAAGACCTAAGGATAGTTTCTAAGTTTGCTCGCAAAGACATCGCGTCCTCTGCCTACGTATCCTAACTAGGATAGAATCAGAGCAATCGTAGTTCACCTCACTAGAGTTGAAGAACACTTGATTATGATCAAGGTTCAAAGGGGAACAAACATATCCATGCTTGTGTAGAGTTTCACGAAACTCTCTAGATCTATGTTGAACTCTCAAGAAAGGGAAGTAAGTAATCATATCCATGATTCTTACATAGAGTTAACCAAACTCTATCCTAAAGTTCTACATTGTAAGACCAAATGGTTCTATCCAGACCAAAAGGTGGGAGAAAGGGAAAGGTTGCTCGTCAAGATATCACATCTTGTGCCTACGTATTCTCATTGTCCAATGAGAAATCAGAGCGGTCGTAGTTCGGGCACGAACTACAGAATAAGGATCTATTGGTTCTTTCTAGACCAAAAAGAGGGAGAAGGCTCTATCCAGGCCTAATGAGGTTATATCCTAATGGTTCTATCCAGCCCAAAAGGGGGAGAAGGTTCTATCCATACCTATGAGTTAAAATCCTATTGGTTCTATCCAGACCAAAAGGGGAGAAAGTTTCTATCCAGACCTACAAGTTAAAGTCCTATCTATGACCCAAGGGTCAATAGAGAGACTTTCCTTTGGAAGGGAAAAGAGGAGGCAATCTTGGATGAGAACTAAAGAGTTCCATCACTTGGGGGAGAAGTACTTAACAAAGCAATATAAGCCAACAAGCATGAAGAATACAAGGGGTATGGTTACAACCAAACAAGCATGCATATCACAATAAGCAAGGATTAGAATAATACAAATGGTTTCAACCAAGTATGACACATCTTTACAAAGATAAAGGCAACAACTCAAGGGATACATATTAACAAATATGGAAACAACAATCATGCAAATAAGTCACAACTTAAGATGATCATGTTATAAGTTCAAATGTAATAACATTTAGGCATTAATGACAATCAAGTATGTAAAGAATGTAAGACATGTCACAACAGCTTTAGTTCAAAATTTAGGAGGAGAAAATGTAGGTTCATGGTAACAACCAAAAGAGAAACAAAGCCCAACATGTTAACCAACACAAAGGAGTCAATCATCAACAAAATCTCACAAGATAAATTAAGCATGGTAAAAGAATGTCATCAAGACGCAAGGTAACGACCCAAAAAAACGAACCAACTTTGAAGTAGGCAAAAGGCATTGTGAATACAAGCAATTTGAAATTTTCTTTCATTAAATGAAACTAGACATAAAAACGAACACATTGCAAAAAGAATGGATAAAAAACAATAAAGTATGCAAAAGTTATGAATCATTGAATTTCATGAAAATAAAATAAATGAAGCATGTGATATATAAAAAAAGAAATGGCTATGGGAGGGGGTTGACCCCAGGCCCTTATGTTCACAAACCCAGCACTTAGCCACTTGGGCACTTGCGCGCACGCTGTCAAGGAAATGAAAGGAAGAAAAATAAAATAAACATGACAATTAAAATAAAAAGAACCAAAATGGGTCATCACTGAGGATCGAACCCTGGCGTGATAGGTGAAAGGCGCATGTTGTAACCACTGGGGTGGCGATACATCCGTGTATTTAGCCACCCCAAAAATAGATAAGGCTTCCTATGCAGAGAAAATCTGGGCCAAATGCAAGCAATTATGACCAAAGGCGCGAAGGTTCCAAACCAGATCAAATCAACACCAAAATTAGCAAAATTAAAGTCTAAATCACTTGAAATTTCATGAGGATCGTGATGGTGCTGTTTTTATTTAAAAAATAATTTTCACATAGAAAAATTCGAAGACAAATGCATAATGAAGTTTAAAAATGCATTTTGAGTTCAAGTGGTCAAAACAGATGAGTTTAAGATCCAACCAAAGTCTGTACAAAGCTTGAAATATAATACTCATGGATCAAACTCAAAAGATAATCTCAGCTTCTCACTAAATCCAAAGATGAACATCAAGTTGCAATTTTGATGAAATTGGTTTAAGGTGGACTTGGCATCTAAACAATGTTAAAACAAGTGACTTAATGATAATGCAATGTTCATCAGTTCAAAATGCCACTGATCTGTGAACTCCTCATAAATTGCAATGAATAAAAACTTGATGATAAATAAACTCAAAGCAGGAGGCTGACAGGATCAAGAACCAAATGCCTCACATGGTCACAACACACCAATCAAATTTAAACTGACCTAGGCAGCAATAAAACACACCAAAATGTAACAAACCAAACTTGCCAACTGGACTAAGGCTAAACAAACCAACTGCTGATACTAACAGGCTCTTGACACAAATGTGGATCCTAGCATGATAATGCTCTATATCAATCATCAATCCAAATCATTCTCAAATGCAAGTTTACAAACTTGTGACAGTAGGCAAAGCAAAAGTGCCAAAGGTCTGCCTATTGAAAACATCCTACCCTAATCATCAAATGGATATGGAAGAAATAGTTCCTACTTAAACCATCATAACAGCAGTTAAACTCACTAAAGTCTAAATAAATTAGCCTATGCCAGCAAAGACACCACTTAGCTGGTAGTAGCAGCAGTTCAACACAAGCTAAACTTAAACTCAGTTAGTGAGTCAGAACAAACTTCTTCCAAAAAACTGAGGCACATAATGACATATAGCTCTCTTAACAGCCATTCAAAACAAAACTGCTTTTCAAGGGTCTAAATGGAATTGAGGCCTATGACAGTTCTTAAAAACCTCATGGCAGCAATCCTATCACAATCTCATCTTAGATGAAAATCAAAGAAACACTACCCTCAACCAAAGCTAATCAACATAATCAATTTGAACAGATCAAGCAATGTCTTCCCCTCATCAAATCTAAGTAAAAGAGCCAAGCATTTTTGTTATCCATATTAGGAACTTAGTCCTGTCACACATGACATCAACCTTGGTGTTTCATTCATTTGATAAATTCCAAATGAAATATGCCTTTACAGCAAATCATGGAAATCAGGATAAGAACTCAAATGAGCAAGAAAACATGGTCTGAAGACAGTAGCAGCAAAACGACTATAAAGCCAACACATCCCTTTCAAGGCATTCACTAATGCAGGCACCTACAGGCTGAGCAGATAAAATCAAAAGCAAGATTCTAACACCAAATGACAATGGCATCTCTTAACTCAAATTGTAATAGGCTGCTAAAGGTTGACAGTCGCATGATCTTAACATGTGTGGACTCTAAAAAACAACTGAAGCTCTGATAAGAACAGAGGTTGACAAACCTCAAAGTAAGTCTAGACAGCAGTATATCGTTCCAACATTGTCTCATGCACCTGAATTCTGATATCAGTGTTAAAAGCAAACACACACACAGAGTTTTCAAACCAACATCAATTTGGTCTGAACAGCACTACAGCAGTCTAACAAGCTTGTATAGGCCAGACCTGTTAATCCTACATAGCTTGTAACCACCAACCAAAGGTACTGAACTAGCACTAAATAGAATCCTGACATTACAATGCCAAGCCTAAGTGAATGTATTGACACAAAGAGTTAGCAACTCTAAGTACTCAGTCATGAGTTAACAAATCCAAATAGCCAATAATGAATTGGCAATCTCAAAAGCAAATCCTGCCAGCAATTGTGGATGACAATGCCTACAACCAATAACCACTAGTCCAAAATGCTCACAAATGCAAGTCCACAAACTCTCCAGATAGTAGGCAGAAAAATGCTTGATCATCAAGAGCTGTAGCAACAGCAACACATATGATGGGATCCTAAGCTAGTTAGACCCCCTAAACTGCTCCTATGAAAACACAACCTGGCAACAGCTGAATCGAAGATTGACAAACCTAGTCTACAACAAACATGGATGTAAACTGTATTGTTGGATCTCAAATTAAACCACTAAACCAGATTTAAAGCCCAAAGTCACAACCCTGGACTAGGAAATCAAACACCAAAGGGCCCTGACCCTAACAAAGCCTAGGAAGCTAAAACAAGGGCTAGCCACTCTAAATACCTTGCAGACCTCACACCTATCCCAACAACAGATCTGAATAGAACCACACTATATCAATCATTGATACTCCAACCTTGTCATGAATCTCAAAATACAATGCAAGCTGAAGCACAACTGTACCCTCCTTGATATAACAATATCAGATAAAACCAAAAAAAGCAGACAAATCCTAATGACAGCTATAATTGTAACAACTTGGTTACAACCCTTTCTTTCAAGCAAAAACAAAAACTTCTAAAATAGAAGAAATGATCAAACATTAGGAGTCAGCAGTTTTAATATGAAATGACAAGTCCAACTTCACACAAATCCCAACAGTAGCTTAAAACAAAAGACTTTAAATGACAGTCCTAAGGCACACCATACAAACTCAAACAGATCCAAATAAGAGCAAGTTAAGTCTCACAAATGACAAACATAAAAATGTTAAGATTAATCCACCAAACTAAAGTCTTGATAGTGTTTAAATGGTTTGGTGATCCTTTTAACATGACAATGCATAGGCTTCTCAACATAACCAATAATACATGATGTTGCATATGTGAGAGAAAAGCAAGGGTTAGAAGTCACATACCACATGTAGATCTTTTTGAGCAAGCTTAATAGCAAAGAAACCCAGAGATCCTCTATTGGCACTAGTTTTAAAGCTTTCTTCCTCTTGAAGCAATAGGTAACTTTTAGGACAGTTTGAGTAAACCAACTTCCAGTTGGTTTCTGAGCTTTTGGACAGTTGAAACAAGATAGATATGAGGTGTTGGGAGTGTTGAAGTGGTAGGAAAGGGCTTATGTAGTGACTTGGCTCCCAAAGTGCATAAAAGTCAAAACATGGAGGTGTGAAGGTTGACTTTTAGATTGATGAGTTTTTTGAGAAATGTAATGATGGGAACAGTTTCAAATGGGCATTTTAAGGGTGTGTATGTGGTCTTTGAAGTGTTTTGGTGTTTGGAACAAGAAATGGCATGAAAAGTGGAAAATGGTGATTTTGGTGATTTTGAGAACATATGCACTTTCAAGCAAGGAAGGAAATGAGAGAGCTATGAGTTTCTATGTATTCTTGATAGCTCTGGTGTGGTTTGGAGAGTGGGAAGAGACCTCTTTTTATAGGCCAAGCAAGCTGGGGCAGATTTCTCATTCTTGGATTTGCAAGCTTGCATTGGTGGGAAACCTCAAAACTTCAAAAGTGTGTCTGCTGGTTTAAGGTTAATTCCATCAGTTAATGTCCCTCCTACAGCTGTCCTCAAGCTGGTTGGGGTTAGGGTAGCTCTGCTGCAGCAAACCCAATGCTTCTTACACCATTTGCTTTTGCTTTTCAATATGATAATCAAAGAGATTATGGTGAGATTCTTGGTTTTCTCTTGGTTTCCACCCACATCAGGTCCCAACCTGATTCTAATACCACACCAGATATGTTTCTATGGTTAGAAATGGACCATATGGTTGAAAATCAATTTATGTTGAATTTTGAGAAGTTAACAAACCAATGCTTAGGCCCAACTTGCACACCTTATAACTCTCAGCTCACAAGGACTATGAATGAGTTCTATAACTTTATGGAAAGCCCTCATGCAGCTCTACAACTTTCATGTTTTTTAGATTTTCAAATTCTAAGTGGAACTAGGTTGAAAAACCCCTCTAAGATGGCTGAAAACATGACTTTCAAGGCCAGAAAACTTAGAAAATTTCTAAGTGTTTTGCCCTCTTGAAATGATTTTGGCTATAACTCCAATTCTATGCATTTTCTGATCATGGACCACTTTGGGACTTTTGTAGGAATTGTCAAAAGCTTTCCAATGAGCTTTGAACCAACTCAACTTGATGTGTGGTTGAGGAGTTATGGTCTTGCCCCTTTCAAAACCATAATTCCCGGTTTTTGCAATTACTCCTCAACCCTTGATCCAATGGTCATGAAATTTTATGGGCAGGTGTAATATGACATAAGGAACATTTTTTATTCACATCTTGAAGTCAAATTCCTTATGAGTGAAGAGTTGACTTTTCGGTCAACCGTACGATCAATCGGTGACTACCAAGTCGACTGTTGATGTTCCGGGTATTTTGAGGCCTTGAAACTTCTTGAGTAGACTTTACTAAGCCATAGGAATTTCATGGACCATGATCCCACCATTGGAACACCTTTTAAGTCAAAAGTTAAACCACAGTTGACTTTTCCTGATCGAAAACCCTAATCGGGTATCCTGAACTGCACTGTTCTTAATTCCTGGGTGACAACCTCAACTTGGATTCATACTTGACCCAAAGTAGTATCGTTGATCTTATTTATAGTTGAATCAATCCAAAACATTGATTGATCAAACCATCGAAGCCTCGATTCCGGCTGTACAAAACCTTGATTCATGTATCTTGACAAAGACAAACTTGAAATAGGTTAAGGTTAGATAATCCAATGAATATGATCCTAAAATGATGAAGAGGATCTAAGGGGTCAAAATTTGGGTTGCAACAGTGGTCCCTATTTAAATATCTTCATTAGATGGCAATGAGAGATGGCAATCCTCATTGAATCGTGGTGAAAGGTATTTAAATATAGCAAACCAGAAATTTTGTCCTTTAGATCCGATGGTATGCAAAAGGACCAATACTGAAATGCAATGAGTTCTAAATGGTGTTTTATGATGCTTGAATGCAAGACAGATGCAGACATACGAGAAAATAACGGCAATACGACGAGTAATCACTCACGATGGACTCAACACACTGGGGAAAGATCCAAGGCAAAGTAAGCAAGATAGTTCACACATGACCAAAGATGTTGTTCAAGGGAATATTTCACATAGGGGACACAAATTCCCACAGGGAAGACACATCTTCACTGGGGAAAAGGAGACACACTGCTGGGGAAGAAGGCAATTCTTCATTGGGGAAACAAAAGAAAAGAGACGTAAACCTCACCGGGGAAGAAGTCCACTTGGGAAAACTTCGCTGGGGAACAAATCCACTGGGAAAACAAGTCTTCTCCGGGGAAAAGACGGAACGGAGACACGAACCTCACTGGGGATAACCAGATGAGAAATTTCCTATAACGAAGAGTTCAAACGGGATCTTCAGGAAAAGGTTAGAAACAAGACTGGGCGCGCTGGGGAAGCTAGTATCCACTAGTTCTCCGAGGCTCGACTGGGAAAGCAAAAGCTTCAAAGGGGAAATTGGTGACGACCAGAACAACAAACAGCTTCAAGTGGTGTTAGTTTTCACTAGACTCACTGGGGATGATGGTGACGACCAAACCAAAGTTCTAATTACAATTGGGAATTCCAAACAATATTGATAAAACGCAGGACTTCGGCTGGGGGAATTGGTAACAACCGACTAATAACGATTAATTTTCAAGAGATGCCAGTAACCACTGGACTTAGAGAGAACTGGATTTTCAAAGAGTTTGGTGACGATCAGGTCTGCAAACAGGAAGTATAAATATATCCCTCAATACTTTAGGAACAAAAGCTAATATCCTCAAAGCGTTAGGATACAGCAGAGACACAACCCTCAACACATTAGGATTGGACGAAGACCCTCAAAACTTTAGGATCAAAAACTAAACATCCTCAATACATTAGGATATAGAAGAGACACAAACCTCAACACATTAGGATTGGACGAAGACCCTCGAAACCTTAGGATCAAAAACTAATACCCTCAAAACATTAGGATATAGATCACTTCATGCAAATGCAACCACTTTAGTCTCTGGGAACTTCTGAACTCGGGATTCAAAGTATACATCTCCAAAGGTACACAACCTGTGCTCGGGATGGCAACAAACATCTTCCAAAGGTACAAAACCTATACTTGGAATCAAACAATACATCTACAAAGGTACGAAACCTGAGCTTGGGATGGCAACAAACATCTATCTCCAAAGGTACACAACCTGTGCTCGAGATAGAAACAAATATCTTCCAAAGGTACAAAACATGGGCTTGGAATCAAACAAACGTGACTTAGTTTGGAATGATACACAACCAAATTGTCAATATCTATCGTCCATAGATTTTTATAGTGCCAGTTACCAACAGGCCTTACTTGAAACATGATTGGTCACCACCAAATTACTTATACCAGCATCCACTGGATTTTTAAACAATGCTGGTCACAACCGTACGTCGACGTCCTTAAGATAAACTTCTCAAATGAGACTTCCATTTATCGTTGAAAAATGATAAGATTCTCTAAAGAGACTGCCACTTATTTGTTGAGGACGAATAAGCTTCTCTACAGAGACTGCCACTTATTTGTTGAAGACGAATAAGCTTCTCTACAGAGACTGCCACTTATTTGTTGAAGACGAATAAGCTTCTCTACAGAGACTGCCACTTATCGCTGATGAAGGTTAAGCTTCTCCCAAGAGATTTCCACTCACCGCTGAAGACGATTAAGCTTCTCCTAAGAGACTGCCACTTATCGCTGATGAAGGTTAAGCTTCTCCCAAGAGATTGCCACTCACCGCTGAAGACGATTAAGCTTCTCCGAAGAGACTGCCACTTATCGCTGATGAAGGTTAAGCTTCTCCCAAGAGATTGCCACTCACCGCTGAATACGATTAAGCATCTCCGAAGAGACTGCCACTTATTGCTGATGAAGGTTAAGCTTCTCCCAAGTGTTGCTTTCGTGAAAATAAGGTGTCGGCACAACAGAAGAGTCGCCACCTTTCGTTATTTATCCCTCGGAGCGGGAAAGGAAACGATCGGAAAAACCTAACGAAAAAGGGTAAGACAAGGTCATCGCAACCATTGTCTGGGTTCGAGAGTCGGTTACGCAAGGGGAAGGTATTAGCACCCCTCACGTCCGTCGTACTCGACGGGATCCACGCTTGTTGTGTTTACTGGACGGGTTGGTTTATCTATCTACCTATCAAGGCTGGCTTAAACAGAAAAGAAAATGACTCGGCAAAGCGTCGCACTTTATGCCTACGTATTCTCATCAGAGAACGAGAAATCAGAGTCAACGTAATTCGACCTACGACGGGTTATGGGGAAGGTGGCTCGCCAATACATTAGTATTGTGCCTATGTACTCTCAACAGGTATGAGAGATCAGAGCTTACGTAGTTCGGGACACTACGGATTATTTTCTGTCTTTTACGGAAGAAGTGTTTTTTTATTGTGTTTGCAATTTCAATCGCACTAAAGACTATGACCTGAGAGTGAATGCTTCGCATGTCACCCAAAGGGTACCATACTAAACATCCAGACTGTGGAAAAGAAACTCTCCCACAACCCTTTCTCAGATAGCTTAAGGCTCGTAACGTACGAAAGTAATCATTCATGATTACTGTATCTTAAACTGTTTTGAGATGAGAAGAGAACTGGCTCAACTAGGAGGGAGACTATCAAGTCCTACTGTTGTCATGCCAAGGATTCATCCTATGGTTGAGGTTTGAAACAGGGAACTCCTAGAAGTTATCATGCATAGGTTTCAACCTAAAGTTCTATCATCACTTCCTTATCAGAGGAAATGAGAGTCCTAAGGGATCATGTCAATGATACACAAAAACAGATAAAGTATCAGCTTAAACAGTAAACAGATATACGGTAAAATGCATGCAATGCAAGTGAGGGAGGAAATGTGTGTGGGACATCAGCCTCCACAAGCTCATCTCAACCTCAAGCCAGATATGAATAACAGTAATCATACTGAGGAAAATAAAACATTCTATCAAGCAAAACACAGTAAACTGCAATCATACAGAAGAAATAAAATCATGCTATCAAGAAAAACAAACCACATGGGCAAGGGAGCAGGGCTCTACCAAATACCCGCAAGCAAAGCCATACAGTAACAATACAAGCAGAGGGAGCAACTCAACCTCTAGTGCAATCATGCTCCTAGATTAAAGCTATTCTAGATATGGACTTATTCTAATGCATCAAGCAAGTCAAACAAGGCACATCAATACAGAAAAGAAACAAAGAAGAAAGCAGATCAACTCCTCTCCCAACTCCAAGCCTCAGCTCTTCTAACAGCAACTCAGTCTTCAGACTTCCATCACTCTTGACAAATATCAATTTGCTTCTCCAGGTTTCAACCCTCCAACATAAGTTTCAACTTATCTTCTTCTTTAAGCTTCAGCTCCTTAATCAGTCCCACCTTCAGGCTTCACTCTTAACCACAAGCATCAACTGGATTCCTTCAGGATCTTCAGGCTTCAAAGTAAGTATCAACTCATCCTTTGCTCTTCAAGCTTCAGCTCTTTAGTTAATCTCAGTTGCTTAGAAGTGTCAACTTCATCCTTCAGTCTTTTCTCAAGCCTCAGCTCTTCATTCAATCTTTACTGGAATCTTCATTGGGTCTTCAAGTATCAGCTTGCTCTTGTCCTTGCTCTTCAAGCTCCAACTGAAATGGCTATGCTTAAGGAATCATCCTCTTCCATACTCTTCAATGATGTCTTCATCTTCACACTCAAGCCCAACATCTCTCAAGATACTCAGAACAGGAGAAATCACTTAACTGGATAAGCTAGGACATTAAACTGCTTATTGACCACCAAAGGTGACCTATTAAGGGTTCAACATCAAAAGAAGGGTTCCCTCAAAGGTTCTACTTCCCAGGTACCATCACTTATCCCTCCAAAGGAGGGAGGTGAATACCATGGAAGGACCTTGAATCATGGGGAAGTATGGAGGTGAAAGATACCATCCATGTTTAAGAAAGAAGTTAACTAATTTTAAGCTCTTCCTAATCCATAACCCTAAAACAACAACAGAACAAACAAGACTCCAAGATCTCAAGCTCCTTCTTCAATCTCCAAGTATCCTACTATGCACCTCCATGCTCCTCAAAGCAAAACCAAGCCCACCAAGCCAAACAAAAACTCACAAAGCAAGGCAAACAAAAATACAAGCCCCCGAGGGCAACACAAACAACAATCAACTACAAAAATCAATTAAAAATAGCATACTATCATATTAAAATCTAATATAATTTCTAGGGGATCCTATATACCTACCCTTAATACCCTGTATGTCCCAATATCTATCTTGACCTAGAAACCCAAAATTCTAGTGTTTTTGTGGACCTATGTTAAGGATTGACCTAAATCTACACAACCTAAAGTCATCTAACCAAAACTAATCAAACATTAATCAAAAAATTATGGAATAAATCCAGAGGGGAGCTAAAGTCCTAATATAACTATCCTAAAAAGAATGGCCTAAAAATTCAAAGGTAACTAGCTAAACAAAATTCTACAAGTCTATGCATCAACATAAAGGGAATTAAAATGCTATTAAAAGAGAAAATACACAAAAAATATTAAAAATGCATGAAATTCAAATATTTTGATTTTATAATTTTCTAGACATTATCATGAAATGGGAGAAAAAACCCCCATGCAAAAATCATCATTTTTCTATTTATTATGATTTTTCAAAGATTAAAATAAAATGGAGAAAAAGAAATTAAAATGAGAAATGATTGGTGCAGATAGTGACTATATTCAGTTCAAAATGCAGATGGGCTCAAAATGGGGGTGGGATTAGCAATGCGCGCCAGGCCCAGCCTTCATCAGAAAATCAAATGAGAAAATATAGAGAAAAAGAAAAAGACACGGTGCATAAAGTAACAAAATTCAGTTCAAAACAAGCATGGGCCACGAATGGGGGTGTGGTTATCAATTGAGCCCAAGACCTCCTTTAATGAAACGCTTCGTTTTGATATCTTCAGATTTCCCTCTCCAAATGAAATTAAATCTCATCTGTGGGATCTCCACTCAGTCAACGAGTCTTGCCTCATCCAACGACCACGCCTTCATCTTCTTCCTCCAGCTAGGGTTCAAATGAGGAAGCCATGGAAACAGAGCTTCAAGCTCCATCTTCTCCCAACTCGTATCACCTCAATTATCCATGAAAAACTAAAATTCAAAACCCTAATCTGTCCATAACTTCACCCTGAATCTAACCATGGCATCAAAATCCATTGAATCACCCTAAATCTCCAAACCCAATCCAAGATCAAAGATATGCTCAAACTTCAGTTCTAACAATTCTTAAAATTAGTTACCTCAGAATGATCACCACCTCACACTGGTTAATTATTGATATCAAACTCATGTTATAGCTCACCATAACTCGTGTTCTTGGTCAAAACAAAAATGGTGTCATCAACTGAAACTTCACCAATTGATCTCAGACTTCCCAGAATCCACCTAATTGTCTCTAACCGTTCTAACCTAACAATTCTACCTAATTATGCTTAAATCATGGTGTAGAAGAAAAGTTACTAACCTGTCAAATCTTGATTCACAGATAGGGTAATCCTTCACTTCAAGCTCTCAAACTCTTCAGAATCAATCCTTGAATGATGATCTTGCTACTGTTTGCAAAAGATTGGACCAAGAAAGCCTGAATCTCCAAAACCGATTATGACTTGCAACCTTCAAAATCCAAAAGCTATCTCCTCAATTCTCCATGGTTTTGCTCTCGATTTGGTATGCACAGCTTCAGTGTGATCAATGGAATGTGTTTGGATTGAAAGAAGCAATGGAAATGGATCAGAATGTGGAATTTGATTTCAACTTGCAATGGAAGCAATTGAAATGGCTATCTCACTCCTCTCTCTAATCTCTCACCAACCTTGCATCTGAGCAAGTTCTAAATCATATATAGAATGGTTTAGACTCATCTAGAACCATCTGGAACAATCCAATGAGAAATTGGGATTCTCATGTCATGAGTTTATGATTTCCATCCATCTCATGCATCAACTCATGCCATGCCTCTTGCAGCAACTCATTCTGACCTGAAATTCTCCTTAGATGAGATATGGGATGTGTTAAGATACTTTCAAGCTTGTACATTGCCTTTCCTTGTGTTTTGCATTTGTGCCTTAAGATGCAAGCAACCGTTTTCCAAAGCAACCCCATGATTTAGGCCTCAATTCAAAAAAGTGGCTGAACCATTGTTTCTAAAATGTTCTTTGGAGTCAAAATAACCTATCATATGCCATGGTTTGGATGTGTAACTTGGAAATTTCAATTTCCAACTTCAACTTATTTAACTTATGCCTCCATTTTAGGTCATTTTTATCATTTTTTGCTACAAGCCTTTTCAACATCTCATGACCTCCCTACTAGCCTTAAAACATCATTCTAAGCAAGTTTGATGTTGAAGATTTTTCCATTTAAAGCATGGAAATAGGAGTTATGGCCTTATGCTTGAAATGACCTATAATCTCCAAATGACCAAAATGCCCTTGACTTGTCAAAGCCATAACTTGAGTTCTACAAATCCTATCAAGGACTTCTAGTACTCTATAGAAATATAAGAATATGAGGAACAAGATTCATGTTGACCAAAAGTTCATAGGAATCATACTTCTTGGGCAAACGTTGGATGCAAGTTGGGTGACTTTCAAGGACCCAGATTCATATACCTCAGATGACCTGTAACTTGTCAAAGTCATAACTTGAGCTCTACAAATCCTATAAAGGACTTCTAGTACTCAAATTAAAGCTAAGAGAAATCTCTACAACATTCATGTTGGGGGTAAGATGAGATGATAATCACATCTTGAGCTAAACGGCCTTGAAGATAAGGGATCAAACTAGGGGATTTTACACTATCAAGCCTTAGAAACCCTAGCTTGAAACTTCTCAAACTCTTCAATCATGATGAGTTGATCTTGGAATCATCCTTATAGCATCTCAATGCATCAATCCATTATCACATGGCTCTTGGATTAGGTCTCAACCCTCTCCAAATCATCAGTTGACCTAGGGTTGACCCAGTCAAACCCTAACTGCACCACTCATGGCTGAGTCTTCTTATTCTTGCACAATGACCTTTCTAAGCCTCATGATGGCTCTCAAGACATCTCATAAGCTCTCTCAAAGCTTCAAGTCCATCCTCATATCTTCAGAATCATCTGAGGAGCTCCCACAGCTCTCAAGTTAAGAGGCACACCACCTTGGTTTCAACCAATCTCTCTGAGGATCTTCTCACTTCTCTGACAAAGATATCAACCTTTGAACATTTGAACAACCTTCTTGGCTAGCTTCAAAGTCTTGATTGGTACTCTTTATTGGTACTCATACCTCTTGATGAACACAAGCTAGGTAAATAAATGTTGGTCAAATTTTGGGGTGCAACACCAAGAGATTGCCAATAACCGCTGAAGACGATTCAGCTTCTCCGAAGAGACTGCCACTTATCGCTGATGAAGGTTAAGCTTCTCCCAAGAGATTTCCACTCATCACTGAAGACGATTAAGCTTCTCCGAAGAGACTTCCACTTATCGCTGATGAAGGTTAAGATTCTCCCAAGAGATTGCCACTCACCGCTGAAGACGATTAAGCTTCTCCGAAAAGACTGCCACTTATCGCTGATGAAGGTTAAGCTTTTCCCAAGAGATTGCCACTCACCTGTATCGCAATGTAAAATATTCTTCTTGATAAATAGTGCAAGATAAATGCACGTCCAGGTAGGTTCGGCGACCGACAGGGACCAAAGTTCAATCTAGAATATAGCTAGAAAGAAACTGTCAAACAAGACTCTAACCATTGAGAAATACACTCAAATGGTGACTCACCTTATCCAATCATGGAAAAAGATAACTGAAGCAACCATCATCTGCAAGGATTCACTCAGTGGGGAATTGAGAAAGGATGAACATTTTATGCTTAAGGGCTGACAACTCTATTGGAGAGAGATAACACACCCAGTCACTTGGTGAAAAATACCAAAGTGAAACAGGAACAGGTAATAACCAGAGATAGCAAAAATGAACGGATGTTATGCATATGCTTTATGCCATGCTTATGTTTATGCTGACAAGACAGACAAAACAAAACAGGAGATGAAATAAACATCTCGACATGGAGACCCAACCAAACTTCACCAAAATTGGACATCAAAGGGATGATCATGAAGAACAACAATTCCACTTCAAGGTTACCACCTTCTTTGGGAGAGAGTAATCTTCTTAGGCCAAAACATCATGACTTCACTTGGATTGCCATCATGAGTTTGAATTCTTTGTTTGAAGGAAAATCACATCGAAAGATTCCAATATCAACCGAAGTAACAACTTAATTGGAGAGCTGGCAAGAGGTACCATGAGAACAAAACATTTCTGCCCCATTGTATAACAATCCTCTTCAGTGAGCAACGGCTCTTGCGACAAACAGTCTTTAAACTTTTCTGCCCCAGATGACATGGTCTGTGGGAAGAAACCATCAAGAGAACTAGCATAAAGATGCTTCAATGTCTTCAAACTCTTATAGAGAGAGATTTACAAATCTCGATGTGATTACCCTAGTTTAACGGTGCTTGCACCACAAAGTCTCGGACTGTGGGAGTAACGACTGGGTAACAAACTTTCCCCTGCTTACTGGTAACTGTAAAAGATTTGCCCCAGACTAAACTGTCCATTGAGAGCTTCATCTGATCTTCACCTGGTTGGCTCTGATTAGCTGAACGTTGTAACAAATGATTAACAAATCTTTCAAATTGGTTGCCCCAGGCTGAGCTTCCTTCATCCAAATCAAATTCCCTGGCTGACAGCGTTTGTCGGGATTCCTTTGACATTGGATCGTCTTGTACGCAATGTTGTTCATTAAAAATTGGCAATTTTCAATGTAAAATCCATGCAATCTTTTGAAAATATTTTTGATGAAACACACACGGCGGAGTGATCAAGCTGAAAGTGATCCAACAATTTTACAAATGATGGATAAAGTGATTAACACACACAAACATCAAAGATCATTAGGAGTCAAGTTATCCAACCTTGCCGTAATATGCTTTCAAAACAACCTTACCTCAGTTAGGTCTTTTAAGGGTTGTAACGCGGCTTGGTTCATGGTTCATGAAACAAAGGATAAAGGCTCAAAGTTATTTAGTCCCACCCACTCTCCATGATGAACTCCAATCCTACGCTCAGTTAACTCAAACTATACATTCAGGTTCTTACAGGCTTAAGAATTGAACTGATGATAGTTGGTGATGGCTTACAAACCTAAGGTAGTCACAACTCCCTTACAGTATTTGATAGCTTTTTTCCGTTTGAGGATTTTTAAGAGTGATAACTCTTACAGCATTCCTCTCTTTTGTTATCCCTGACTTTCGTCTAAACTGTTTTTTCGAATACACAATCAACGGGATGCCCTATTTTTGCCTAAGTCTCCTTCATAGGTTTTGACCTAGCGGGCTTTCCAATTTTCTTTTTTCTTCTTCTCTCTTTTTTTTTAGAAAGGAGGTGACTACCTAGTTTAATGGCTTATAGTGAACCATCATCATCTTTTGAACTTCGACACTTGCTTGTTTGTGTACGAAGGAAAACCTGAGTGCACCACCTTTATATGAAAAGTGTCTTGTATGCACATATCTCTAAGTTTAACTGAGAACTACTCACCCCGGGTTTGAGATTTAAGGTTTTGTTTTTGTAAAGAAAGAAAACTCCTACTTCTATGCTCGAAGGGGTTAACGAGGGATTATCTTCCTTATTTATCCAGTGTTTAGGGATTGAAACAATGCCTTACATCATCGGCAAAGTTACATTGAAAGCATATCAACAGCAGTTATGGATATAATTTTCATCATCCTCCCCAATCTTTGTTTTAAACAATAGTTTAGAAAAGAAATTTTTGCACTTTTCGTCATCTCATAACAATAAAAGGAAAGAGAAAGAGTGAAACGAATGGATTTAATCAAAAGATGCACAAACATTTCAATTAATCTTGCTAATTCAAAATGAACAATAGCTTACAAGCAATTCAGATGCAAAGAAAACACAACAAAATGCTGAAACAGTCTACAGCTGCCAGTCTTAGGGAATTAAAATTGACAAAGCAAATTTCAAATTTTAGGCCCATGTGGGGAAACACCTTCAACCACCACTTGCTCCTTGTGATATAGAATTATGAGGGGTCTCACGGGTCCTTTGCCTTTAGATTTAGGAATCGTAGCATTGTCATTTGATTTATCCTCCTGAGGTTTCAGCAACTCTTGCAGTCTTAGTTTAAAACCTTCACATTCTTCAACTAGGTGCCTTGTTGTTCCAGAATGATATCCATATTCCACTTCTGGGTGGTCTTCCTCGAGGATCAGGCGTTTGTCAATGATTAGCTCTTGCACAAGATAACCCAATGCTATACATGCATCCAAGTTGTGTCCTTCGGCTTCTTTGTGAAATTCACAAGTCAGGTTTGCATTATGCCATGGTCCTGGCACGGGATTGGATAATCGCGGAGTCACTAGTGATTTCTGAATCAGTAGCGGGTAAAGTTTACTTAACGGTACTGGAAATTGTTTTCCGCGAGTCTTATTTTTCCTGACGTGATCCTTTTTGCTCAATCTCCGGTTTTGAGAACCTTGAGGAGGAACATACACCGAGTGGTGAGAGGCTTTAGTTGAACGCCTTAGTGCCTCAGTATGATAGTCCCATTTAGCGTTGGTACCACAGTTCAGAGGGTGAGGAGGAATTACTGGTTTCTGCTCCTTTGGTATTATCAATCTGCCTTGGATCATGTCTGGCAATATCTAATCGTATGACATTGGAAACAGACTCTCTGGTTTCCTTGGTTTTTGTTGGGCTACTGACGCGATTGGTAGTTATCTGGTTGTTGATACCGAGAATATCCTTGAGTTGGAGGAATCATCGGAGATGATGCATCCCTGGTTTCTGTGGACGCCACATGGTCGGAGTGACCCTCTTTTTTCATCATGTTCTGCAACGTCTCTAGAACCCAATTCACCTGACACTTGAGAATTCTGATGTCCTCTTTCAGCATTTCCTGAGCTTTCAAAAGTCCCTCCATTGTTGCCATTTGTCCTGGATATGTGCTAGGTATCCCTTCTCTATCTCTCTGATCAAAAGCGACGCAAGGCTGAGAAATGAAAATGCATAATGCAAATGTAATGCAAAAGCAAACTGGTTTTATAAAACTCAGAAGATTGACTAGGTCAAAACCCTCATTTCATCAATCGTTGGAAAAGTTACAACTTTTTGAAAATAATAGAGATCAACTGAGTTTTACAAAACTAGTTGCGACATGATATGCTTATGGTGATATGATGGGATGATGCACGCGTAATGCAAAGGCAAGTATTCATAAATACAATGCATATACAAAGACCTCCTAGGCTCAAGATCAAAACAAGGAGTCAAAGGTCTACCCATCCCTATGGATTTGTACTATGAGCTGTTTATACCTGCCAAACGGGTTCTAACAAAGTTCCCAAAGTCATAGTAAATCCTTCGAATATTGCCAACTAACGCAACTACTCACGTGAGTCGACAATAGTCTCAAGATAAACTCGTTTGAGTGTAGCATCGCGTGACAACTATTGAGGGACTACTCCCTAACAGTTTCCGCACTACGTCCTAAAAAGGCCAAGTGGGGTAAAAGTGTTACTAAAAGTTCCCAGCTTCATGGACTCATATTGAAATAATTAGTGAATGCACAACGAATCATGCATTACCAATTATCTCAAAGAATCTCCATTGAGTGCGATTACATCATATGTCAAACATATTAGGACTACTCCTAATAGCCCAACTATTGATCATATCACAATCCTATCTCATGTGTCACTCAAATTCGGGTTAGGATTTATCTCACCTCTCAAGGCACCCCATATCCAACATACAAACAATTATATTGACAAATATACATGTTAAGCAAATAATCACAAACATAGCATTAAATCAAACAAAATAGGCTAAACCCTCAAGTTTTAATTGTTCCCCAGTGAAGTCGCCATTTCTGTTGCGGTGAGAATCGTGATACCAAGCTATTAATTAACTTGAATCTTAATTCTTAAAATTCACAACCGGACTTTAATTTATCCAAAGGAAAGGTCTAAAGAGAGAAAAAAACCTTTTGCACAATGTAACAACAACGTTAAGAGATTCGGGGATTGGGGGTTGGTTATGCATAGGGTGGGTATTTCACATCCTAAACATCTGTAGTACTCTACAGGAACCTTTTGCTTGTTTGCATGCTAAGTTTGCCAAATATTTGCTAAGGTTGGAATTGGGTAAAAATGTGAAGGTTAAGACCTAAGGATAGTTTGTAAGTTTTCTTGCAAAGACATCGCGTCCTCTGCCTACGTATCCTAACTAGGATAGAATCAGAGCAATCGTAGTTCACCTCACTAGGGTTGAAGAACACTTGATTAAGATTAAGGTTCAAAGGGGAACAAACATATACATGCTTGTGTAGAGTTTCACGAAACTCTCTAGATCTATGTTGAACTCTCAAGAAAGGGAGGTAAGTAATCATATCCATGATTCTTACATAGAGTTAACCAAACTCTATCCTAAAGTTCTACATTGTAAGACCAAATGGTTCTATCTTGACCAAAAGGTGGGAGAAGGGGAAAGGTTGCTCGTCAAGATATCGCAGCTTGTGCCTACGTATTCTCATTGTCCAATGAGAAATCATAGCGGTTGTAGTTCGGGCACGAACTACAGAATAAGGATCTATTGGTTCTTTCCAGACCAAAAAGAGGGAGAAGGCTCTATCCAGGCCTAATGAGGTTATATCCTAATGGTTCTATCCAGACCAAAAGGGGGAGAAGGCTCTATCCAGATCTATGAGTTAAAATCCTATTGGTTCTATCCAGACCAAAAGGGGAGAAAGTTTCTATCCAGACCTACAAGTTAAAGTCCTATCTATGACCCAAGGGTCAATAGAGAGACTTTCCTTTGGAAGGGAAAAGAGGAGGCAATCTTGGATGAGAACTAAAGAGTTCCATCACTTGGGGGAGAAGTACTTAACAAAGCAATATAAGCCAACAAGCATGAAGAATACAAGGGGTATGGTTACAACCAAACAAGCATGCATATCACAATAAGCAAGGATTAGAATAATACAAATGGTTTCAACCAAGTATGACACATCTTTACAAAGATAAAGGCAACAACTCAAGGGATACATATTAACAAATATGGAAACAACAATCATGCAAATAAGTCACAACTTAAGATGATCATGTTATAAGTTCAAATGTAATAACATTTAGGCATTAATGACAATCAAGTATGTAAAGAATGTAAGACATGTCACAACAGCTTTAGTTCAAAATTTAGGAGGAGAAAATGTAGGTTCATGGTAACAACCAAAAGAGAAACAAAGCCCAACATGTTAACCAACACAAAGGAGTTAATCATCAACAAAATCTCACAAGATAAATTAAGCATGGTATAAAAGAATTTCATCAAGACGCAAGGTAACGACCCAAAAAAATGAACCAACTTTCAAGTAGGCAAAAGGCATTGTAAATACAAGCAATTTGAAATTTTCTTTCATTAAATGAAACTAGACATAAAAATGAACACATTGCAGATAGAATGGATCAAAAACAATAAAGTATGCAAAAGTTATGAATCATTGAATTTCATGAAAATAAAATAAATGAAGCATGTGATATATAAAAAAAGAAATGGCCATGGGAGGGGGTTGACCCCAGGCCCTTATGTTCACAAACCCAGCACTTAGCCACTTGGGAACTTACGCGCACGCTGTCAAGGAAATGAAAGGAAGAAAAATAAAATAAACATGACAATTAAAATAAAAAGAACCAAAATGGGTCATCACTGAGGATCGAACCCTGGCGTGATAGGTGAAAGGCGCGTGTTGTAACCACTGGGGTGGCAATACATCCGTGTATTTAGCCACCCCAAAAATAGATAAGGCTTCCTATGCAGAGAAAATCTGGGCCAAATGCAAGCAATTATGACCAAAGGCGCGAAGGTTCCAAACCAGATCAAATCAACACCAAAATTAGCAAAATTAAAGTCTAAATCACTTGAAATTTCATGAGGATCGTGATGGTGCAGTTGTTTTTTGAAAAATAATGTGCACATAGAAAAATTCGTAGACAAATGCATCATGAAGTTTAAAAATGCATTTTGAGTTCAAGTGGTCAAAACAGATGAGTTTAAGATCCAACCAAAGTCTGTACAAAGCTTGAAATATAATACTCATGGATCAAACTCAAAAGATAATCTCAGCTTCTCACTAAATCCAAAGATGACCATCAAGTTACAATTTTGATGAAATTGGTTTAAGGTGGACTTGGCATCTAAACAATGTTAAAACAAGTGACTTAATGACAATGCAATGTTCATCAGTTCAAAATGCCACTGATCTGTGAACTCCTCATAAATTGCAATGAATAAAAACTTGATGATAAATAAACTCAAAGCAGGAGGCTGATAGGATCAAGAATCAAATTCCTCACATGGTCACAACACACCAATCAAATTTAAACTGACCTAGGCAGCAATAAAACACACCAAAATGTAACAAACCAAACTTGCCAACTTGACTAAGGCTAAACAAACCAACAGCTGATCCTAACAGGCTCTTGACACAAATGTGGATCCAAGCATGATAATTCCCTATATCAATCATGAATCCAAATCATTCTCAAATGCAAGTTTACCAACTTGTGACAGTAGGCAAAGCAAAAGTGCCAAAGGTCTACCTATTGAAAACATCCTACCCTAATCATCAAATGGATATGGAAGAAACAGTTCCTACTTAAACCATCATAATAGCAGATAAACTCACTAAAGTCTAAATAAATTAGCCTATGCCAGCATAGACACCACTTAGCTGGTAGTAGCAGCAGTTCAACACAAGCTAAACTTAAACTCAGTTAGTGAGTCAGAACAAACTGTTTCCAAAAAACTGAGGCACATAATGACATATAGCTCTATTAATAGCCATCCAAAACAAAACTGCTTTTCAACAGTCTAAATGGAATTGAGGCCTATGACAGTTCTTAAAAACCTCATGGCAGCAATCCTGTCACAATCTCATCTTAGATGAAAATCCAAGAAACACTACCCTCAACCAAAGATAATCAACATAATCAATTTGAACAGATCAAGCATTGTCTTCCCCTCATCAAATCTAAGTAAAAGAGCCAAGCATTTGTGTTATCCATATTTGGAACTTAGTCATGTCACACATGACAGCAACCTTGGTGTTTCATTCATTTGATAAATTCCAAATGAAATATGCCCTTACAGCAAATCATGGAAATCAGGATAAGAACTCAAATGAGCAAGAAACCTTGGTCAGAAGACAGTAGCAGCAAAATAACTATAAAGCCAACACATCCCTTTCAAGGCAGTCACTAATGCAGGCACCTACAGGCTGAGAAGATAAACTCAAAAGCAAGATTCTAACACCAAATGACAATGGCATCTCTTAACTCAAATTGTAACAGGCTACTAAAGGTTGACAGTCACATGATCTTAACATGTGTGGACTCTGAAAAACAACTGAAGCTCTGATAAGAACAGAGGTTGACAAACCTCAAAGTAAGTCTGGACAGAAGTATATCATTCCAACATTGTCTCATGCACCATAATTCTGACATCAGTGTTAAAAGCAAACACACACACAGAGTTTTCAAACCAACATCAATTTGGTCTGAACAGCACTACAGCAGTCTAACAAACTTGTATAGGCCAGACCTGTTAATCCTACATAGCTTGTAACCACCAACCAAAGGTACTGAACTAGCACTAAATAGAATCCTTACATTATAATACCAAGCCTAAGTGAATGTATTGACACAAAGAGTTAGCAAATCTAAGTACTCAGTCACGAGTTAACAGATCCAAATAGCCAATAATGAATTGGCAATCTCAAAAGCAAATCCTGCCAGCAATTGTGGATGACAATGCCTACAACCAATAACCACTAGTCCAAAATGCTCACAAATGCAAGTCCATAAACTCTCAAGATAGTAGGAAGAAAAATGCTTGCTCATCAAGAGTTGTAGCAATAGCAACACATCTGATGGGATCCTAAGCTGGTTAGACCCCTAAACTGCTCCTATGAAAACACAACCTGGCAACAGCTGAATAGAAGATTGACAAACCTAGTCTACAATAAACATGGATGTAAACTGTATTGTTGGGTCTTAAATTAAACCACTAAACCAGATTTAAAGCCCAAAGTCACAACCCTGGACTAGGAAGTCAAACACCAAAGGGTCCTAACCCTAACAAAGCCTAGGAAGCTAAAACAAGGGCTAGCCACTCTAAATACCTTGCAGACCTCACACCTATCCCAACAACAGGTCTGAATAGAACCACACTATATCAATCATTGATACTCCAACCTTGTCATGAATCTCAAAAAACAATGCAAGCTGAAGCACAACTGTACCCTCCTTGATATAACAATATCAGATAAAACCAAAAAAAGCAGCCCTTATGCAAAAATCCTAATGACAGCTACAATTGTAACAACTTGGTTACAACCCTTTCTTTCAAGCAAAAACAAAAACTTCTAAAATAGGAGAAATGATCAAACATTAGGAGTCAGCAGTTTTAATATGAAATGACAAGTCCAACTTCACACAAATCCCAACAGTAGCTTAAAACAAAAGACTTTAAATGACAGTCCCAAGGCACACCATACAAACTCAAACAGATCCAAATAAGAGCAAGTTAAGTCTCACAAATGACAAACATAACAATGTTAAGATTAATCCACCAAACTTAAGTCTTGATAGTGTTTAAATGGTTTGGTGATCCTTTTAACATGACAATGCATCGGCTTCTCAACATAACCAATAATACATGATGTTGCATATGTCAGAGAAAAGCAAGGGTTAGAAGTCACATACCACTTGTAGATCTTTTTGAGCAAGCTTAATAGCAAAGAAACCCAGAGATCCTCTATTGGCACCAGTTTTGAAGCTTTCTTCCTCTTGAAGCAATAGGTAACTTTTAGGACAGTTTGAGTAAACCAACTTCCAGTTGGTTTCTGAGCTTTTGGACAGTTGAAACAAGATAGATATGAGGTGTTGGGAGTGTTGAAGTGGTAGGAAAGGGCTTATGTAGTGACTTGGCTCCCAAAGTGCATAAAAGTCAAAACATGGAGGTGTGAAGGTTGACTTTTAGATTGATGAGTTTTTTGAGAAATGTAATGATGGGAACAGTTTCAAATGGGCATTTTAAGGGTGTGTATGTGGTCTTTGAAGTGTTTTGGTGTTTGGAACAAGAAATGGCATGAAAAGTGGAAAATGGTGATTTTGGTGATTTTGAGAACTTATGCACTTTCAAGCAAGGAAGGAAATGAGAGAGCTATGAGTTTCTATGTATTCTTGATAGCTCTGGTGTGGTTTGGAGAGTGGGAAGAGACCACTTTTTATAGGCCAAGCAAGTTGGGGCAGATTTCTCATTCTTGGATTTGCAAGCTTGCATTGGTGGGAAACCTCAAAACTTCAAAAGTGTGTATGTTGGTTTAAGGTTAATTCCATCAGTTAATATCCCTCCTACAGCTGTCCTCAAGCTGGCTGGGGTTAGGGTAGCTCTGCTGCAGCAAACCCAATGCTTCTTACACCATTTGCTTTTGCTTTTCAATATGGTAATCAAAAAGTTTATGGTGAGATTCTTGGTTTTCTCTTGGTTTCCACCCACATCAGGTCCCAACCTGGTTCTAATACCACACCATATATGTTTCTATGGTTAGAAATGGCCCATATGGTTGAAAATCAATTTATGTTGAATTTTGAGAAGTTAACAAACCAATGCTTAGGCCCAACTTGCACACCTCATAACTCTCAGCTCACAAGGACTATGAATAAGTTCTATAACTTTATGGAAAGCCCTCATGGAGCTCTACAACTTTCATGTTTTTTAGATTTTCAAATTCTGAGTGGAACTAGGTTGAAAAACCCCTCCAAAATGGCTGAAAACATGACTTTCAAATTTCTAAGTGTTTTGCCCTCTTGAAATGATTTTGGCTATAACTCCAATTCTATGCATTTTCTGATCATGGACCACTTTGGGAATTTTGTAGGACTTGTCAAAAGATTTCCAATGAGCTTTGAACCAACTCAACTGGATGTGTGGTTGAGGAGTTATGGTATTGCCCCTTTCGAAACCCTAATTCCCGATTTTTGCAATTACTCCTCAACCCTTGATCCAATGGTCATGAAATTTTGTGGGCAGGTTTAATATGACATAAGGAACATTTTTTTTCACATATTGAAGTCAAATTCCTTATGAGTGAAGAGTTGACTTTTTGGTCAACCGTACGATCAATCGGTGACTACCGAGTCCACTGTTGATGTTCCGGGAATTTTGAGGCCTTGAAACTTCTTGAGTAGACTTTACTAAGCCATAAGAACTTCATGGACCATGATCCCACCATTGGAACACCTTTTAAGTCAAAAGTCAAACCACAGTTGACTTTTCCTGATCATAAACCCTAATCGGGTATCCTGAACTGCACAATTCTTAATTCCTGGGTGACAAACTCAAATTGGATTCATACTTGACCCAAAGTAGTATCCTTGATCTTTTTTATAGTTGAATCAATCCAAAACATTGATTGATCAAACCATCGAAGCCTCGATTTCGGCTGTACAAAACCCTGATTCCTATATCTTGACAAAGACAAACTTGAAATAGGTTAAGGTTAGATAATCCAATGAATAATGATCCTAAAATGATGATGAGGATCTAAGGGGTCAAAACTTGGGGTGCAACAATTGGTTGGTGTGTATTTACGTTAATTGTTGATCTTTCATGTAGAATGATTAGTTGATAATACTTTGGCCATTATTAGTTTAAAAATGGTTGGCAAAGATACATTAGTAATATAAACAAACACACATCTTTCCACTTGAAAGATCATAAGTAGGGTAATACGTATTAAATAAAAAGTTAAAAAAAATAAAATGAACTAAAATGAAGTTGTCGAGATTATAAGTAGGGTAGATAATAACCTTTTCTATCAGTTTCTAGCTAAACCAAGATAATAGTAGTGTGTGGGGAACTTTTAGTGAGGATAGAAAAAGAGAGAGAATAAGGAAATAAGAATTGTATTGTTAAATTATGATTGTGTTACAAAATTGAATTGCAAAGTGTCTATTTATATACACTTAAGTGACTTGACTAATAAGTAACAAATATAACAAACCATGAACCCTAATTATCTTTGGGCTTGGGCCATACACAACATGGATTATATTGTTTATTTCAATAACCCCCTATAATCCAAATTGTTGAACAAATGATAATTATAGTCGATCAGAACTATTACTAATTTCTTTCTCAAATTCAAGAATCTGTCGATCTTCAACCCTTTGGTAAAAAATTTGGCCAACTTTGCTTCACTTGAGTAATGTCTTACTTCAAGTTCTCTTTAATTTACCTTCTCCCTTAATAAGTGAAATCTAGATTTAACGTGCTTACTATTTCCAGGAAAATTGGATACTTCGCAAGATTTATAGCTGACTCGTTGTCAATTTGCAGCACCAGAGGTTTCTTCACTTCGATCTCCGTCTCTTTTAGCACATATTGGATCCAAATTGATTGACATGCAACATAGGATCCTACAATATATTCAGCCTCACATGATGACAATGCCAACACAGGTTCTTTCTCGAGCACCATGAAATTGGGGAACCAAATACTTGAAAGAAATAACTAGTTGTGCTTCTTTGATCTTCCTTATCTCCACATCAATCAACAATTGAATAGAAAATGACCATAGCTTCTTTGCTTTCAGAGTCTCATCGAAATAGAATTCCATAATTTATCTATCTTTTTAAGTATCTTAGGATTCTTCTTGCAGCCTTCATGTGTGACACCTTTGGTTCACTCATGTATTCGCTCACTAATCCTATTGAGAAACCTATATCATGTTGACTGTTGTACACATATCTCAGAGATCTGACAATTTATTTGAATAAAGTTGCATCGACTTTGTCTTTCTCTCCATGTTTCTCCAACTTCAAATTTGGTTCGACATGTGAAGATGTAGGGAGACGAATCATCGATTCTAAATCTCTTGAGTATCTCTTTGACATGATTTCTTTAATGTAGCATCATACCTTGATTCAACATTTGAGATTCCATGCCTATAAAATAAGACAAGTTTCCCATATATGACATTTCAAATTCCCTCATCATCAGCTCTTTAAACTTGGATAAGTTCTTCAAGCTATTTTCAGTTATTAATAAGTCATCGACATATAAGCAGCTAATTGTTATATCTTGTGCCACAACCTATACATAGAAACCATACTCAAAGTTTCAATTAATGAATCCCAATTTGACCAAGTATGAGTTGATCTTCTTATTCCATGCCCTAGGTTCCTGCTTGAATCTATAGAGTGCTTTACGCAACTTATAAATTTCGTTGTTTCCTCCTGAATGACAAACCGATGAGTTTATGTGACATAGACTTCTTCGTCTAAGGGGCCACTCAAAAATGTTAATTCACATCTAAGTGAAATGTTAACCAGCCTTGCTTGCAGGCCAAGGCTATAAACAATTTGACAGACTTCAATCTTGTGACAAGTGCATATACATTAGAGTAGTCGAGTCCTGATCTTTGAAGAAATGCTTGAGCTACCAATATTTCATTATGTCTTTCTATCGACCCATCAGCATTGTGCTTCAGCTTAAACACCCACTTCACTTTGATAACTTTTGTATGTGCCGACAATTCGACTAACTCCCGTGTGTTATTTCATTTTATTGCTTGTAAATCTTCGACCGCAGTAGACTTCCACTTCATATATTTCAAATACTCGTTATAGTTGATTGGTTTAACACCTGCAAGTAAAGCAAAATGAAGTAACTCTCCATCGGGTTTGACTTCATCATCACCATTCATTTCGTAGTCATGCAGTGTTATTGGACGAACTTTAGTTCTTTGAGGTCTTTCGCTTATGCTTACCACACCCTATTCGATTTCAATTGTGTAGGGAATGGCATCATGTGCTTCGACTTTGATTGGAATATCGGAAATTTCTTCGACTTTGACTTCATCGGTTTCTTTGTCGATGCCATAGCACAACAATGGCTTGTTAATTAGATCACCAGAATTTCAGTACTAGGCAGAGTTCTCATCAATCAAAATGTCTCAACTCATCACAATCTTATTGTTCATTGAATTGAATAGCCTGTATGCTCCAATCTTATGATATCCTACCAGATTATAGGTTCACTTTTATCATCAAGCTTCCTTCTCTGATCATCAAGAATATGCTTATAGAAAATAGAGCCAAACACCTTCAGATGACTCACTGATGGTCTTTTTCCACTCCAAACTACTTCAAGATTCTTATTCTTCAGGTTCTTGATAAGGAATATATTCAGAATATAAACAATAGTGGAAAAAACTTCACCCCATAAGGATTTTGGCAAATTTTTCTGCTTCAGCATGCATCTCACCATGTTTAATATGGTCCTGTTTCTTCTTTCTTCTATTCTATTATGTTAAGGCATGTAAGGAGAAGTTACCTTATGATCATTATCGTGTATTTGCCACCTCCATCTGTTCGCAGAACCTTGGTCTTCTTTTCACTCTGGTTTTCGAAAAGTATCTTGAATCTCTTATAGATTTCAAATACTTCATCCTTTTTCTGGATCACATAGATCAAAAGCTTTTGATTATACTCATTGACAAATGAGACAAAATGCATGTTTCAATGATATGATCTTCAAATGGGCCACATACATCTGAATGTACTACTTATAGTATGCTGAAGGATCTCATTGGCATTGTCGAAATCAAAGACTTTCTAGATTTCTTTCCGACTAAGAAACCTTCACAGAATTTGTTAAGTATCTCAAGACTTGGTATACTAATTACCATATCTTAATTAATTGATTGATTGAGTGATAGAAAGTTCAAATGTCAAAGCCTCAAATTCCAGAGCCAACTATGCTTGTAGTCAACTATAGTTTTTAGACATTGTACTTCAGTCGAAGTGATCATGGTCTTGAATGTTCTATTCTTTGACAAATGAGATTTCAAGACCAAATTATTCTGAGTGTCAAACAGTTTAAAGAATCCATCTTTCATAATCACTGAGAAACTTTTTCGACCAATTGTCTAACACTTAGGAGATTGTACTTCATTCTAGGTACACAGAGTACATCTTTGATCATAGCTTTTCCTTTATTTCTCCTTAGAATAACTATGTCACCGGTATCTTCTGCTTGCAACGAGCTATTATCATCAACTTTGACTTTGCTCTTCTTCGACGATTCAAAATTTATTAACCATACTTTTTGACCAGTCATGTGATTCGAGCAAGCCTAGTTAAGGAACTAGATCTTGGAGTCGACATGGTCATCTACAACTACAACCAGAACCACCATATCTTCAGAATCATCTGAATCTTGGTGTGCAAGGTTCTCTCCTTCATCCTTGCCATTTGTTGCTACCTTGTCTTTATTGTACCAACAATTCTTGGTCAAGTGACCCCATTTTTCACAATTATAGCATTGCACACGTTTTTTCTCTTTGTATTTTTTAGAGGAGTTTCCTTATCCTCTTTTCGAGGATTTAGAAGCCTTATCATTGACCTTGTGCTTTTTATAGTTCTACCAAGACTCCTTTGCCTTTGAATGTGTTAGAACCACCATGCTTCTTCCATGCCGGAGCCTACAATGCTTATATCGAATCTTGAACCCCTTTCCTTTCAACAATCCTAATCTCATGCACCTCCAACGAACCAACAAAATCTTCTAGCTCCAGGGTTTCAAGATTGTTTGATTCTTGAATAGCTATGATAATATGATCATAGTGAGAGCTCAAGGTACACATTACCTTCTCAACTATCATCTTATCAGTTTGGATTTCACCATAACCCTTCATGAGATGAATGGGCTTCTACACCTTTGACACATAGCCTCTAATATTTTCATCTTCTCCCATTCGCTACAACTCATATTGTCATCGCAAAGCCTGCAATTTGACGACTTTGACTTTCTCACCACCTTCATAATACTTAAAAAGAATATCCCATTCCTCTTTATCCGAATCAACATAAGAGATTTTGTTGAAGTTCTTCGAATTCACCGCTGATTGAATGTAATACGTAGCCTTGCAATATTTTTCTTGGCCTCCTTGTTTGCGACTCTCTGAGCATCAGTTGTATTCTTAGAAAGGTCTGAGATGCCATTAGTAACCACTTCAAGGATTTCATGAAAGCCAAACAGAGATTGCATCAATTTTCTCCATTAGATCCAATTTTTTCTGTCAAGAATTAGAAGAGAATTCAAAATGCAATTAGTACCATTCATCTATGCAACGATTGATTAACAACCCATGATCCTAGAAACATGATCACCGACATGTAATTCTTAAAAACACGATCATGAATCTAACCAGAGCTCTAGATACCAATTTGTTAGTACGTGAGACACTTTTAGTGAGGAGAGAGAGAGAGAGAGAGAGAGAGAGAGAGAGAGAGAGAGAGAGAGAGAGAGAGAGAGAGAGAGAGAGAGAGAGAGAGAGAGAGAGAGAGAGAGAGAGAGAGAGAGAGAATAAGGAAACAAGGATTGTATTGTTGAATCATGATTCTGTTACAAAACTAAATTACAAAGTATCTATTTATATACACCGTATGACATTCAATCATTGCATTAAAATATGTGAAGTATCAAAGAAAAACAAGCGAAAGAAGATCTAAAAGGACGAAGAAACACCCAAGAATGAGTAAAAAATAGATAAGTATGAAAGAATGGGACTTAGTGAAAATTTTGGTGGTGAAAAATGGTTCTTTTTGGTGCAGCTATTGGAATAATCACGCACACCATCGGGCACGCAATAAGGATGTATGTGTTACATTGTGCGCGTGATGGACACTTTTTCTGGGCTTTTATCTGACCTGTTCTGAGCTCTTTTTAAGGGGATTTTCAACATTATGTCAGAGGTTATGAAAATTGGAGAGCAAAGCACGATTTTGAGAGCATCAAGGGTGATTTTTATGGCATTGGAAGCCATTGGAGGCTATTACGTCAAGAGAATTCATATGTTATTTTCATCTATCAATTGTGGTATTATTATCTAAATTATTAGTAGTTATGCTCCTTTAGGTTAGGTTGTGTTATGATGAACCTTATTTAATCTTCTTGGATTATATGTTGATTTGACTTTGTATGAATCCTTTAAATTATGATTTTATTTCGTTGCTTATGGTTCTTAATGCTTTTTATTTGAGATACTCTATTAATATGATATTGAACACATAAGTATTACTGACCCTTAGCTTATGTGTTAGACATAGGGCGAATGTTCTACTTATGCTAATTGAATAGGGATAGGAGACCCCAAGTAATGGCATACGGATCTAACGTTATGTATGTAACAACCCAATTTTTATTAATTAACTATTTATATTAATTAAATAATTTGTGGGGATTGTTTAATTGATCGATGATTAATTAAATGAAATTGGTAGATGTTTGAGAAGAGAAATATGATGGAAAGAATAAAAGAGAAAGACTTATAAGGGAAAAGTGGAAAGAAAAGAGAAAGATAGAAACATAAGAGAACTGAAGAGAAAGAAGGAGAAAGAGGAGAAAAGAGAAGGAGAAGAAGGAAAAGTTGGAAGAGCTCAAGAACAACTCTCAAGCATAGATTTAATCAAGGTAAGAGTGTGAAATATCATCATCTATTCAATGTATGTGATTATGTATGGGTGGGTTTGGATTTGTTGGAGTTTCTACTTATTTTCCATTTTAGGGCAAAAATGAATTTAATCGGTAGAACCAAGTTTTTAATGGTTAAAAATGAGAATAAGTGATAAAGTTTAGTCGAGGGATCTTATACTGAGGCTGTGGAACCGGGTCGGTGAGAATCGGTCAGTTTTTTGGGTGATTGGGTGATTTTGGACAGTTAGGGATTTTTGAGTTCGCAGGTTCGCCAGGTGAGCGGGAGTGAAGCTGCGCCGGGTGAAGCCCAGTGAATGGGTAGCGAACCAAGTCAGTAGCCAAAGTTATTCTTCGATGGCGTGTTCGCCAGGCGAAGGAGTGTGGCGAAGGTTCGCCAGGCGAGTGAACCAGCGAGTGTTAGCGAACACATTCCAGTAGCTACTGACTGTCTTCGCCAGCGAGTTCGCCAGGCGAATAAGGTAGTGAGCATTCGCCAGATGCCTCGCCAGGCGAAGGGCCGCGAATGTGACAACAAATTCCATTTCTTGTATTTTCATCCAATGGTTATTTTTTTGGTTCAATTATGTTAATCCTTGTGTGTGTGTGTGTGTGTGTGTGTGTGTGTGTGTGTGTGTGTGTGTGTGTGTGTGTGTGTGTGTGTGTGTGTGTGTGTGTGTGTGTGTGTGTGTGTGTGTGTATGTGTGTGTGTGTGTATGTGTGTGTGTGTGTGTGTGTGTGTGTGTGCGTGTGCGTGTGCGTGTGCATATATAAGGCATTGTTTAAATTGAATAAGAATGCATGAGGAATTGTGATGAGGTTTGTGGCCGTTGGGAGTGATATTAGGAATGCGTATGTGTTATATGCAATTTTATGTAAATAATGCATGAGAACATATTAATGAATATGTGTGCATTACTTGATAAATGTGATGATATAAAGTATGAATACTTTGATTATATGAATATGTTGTGTGTGCAATCATGTTATAATTCTTGAGTTATGAATTATTTGAATGCATGAGATTAAGATGCGAGAATGGTCTTAAGTGCATTTGGTGGTTGATTGCATATGCATCATTTAGTCAAGAGGCAATGCTTACTAGTTTCGTGGAGACTAGTGACTTGTCCCAAACCTAGAAGAGTGGGTTTGAAAGCTTAGAGGACGGGCTTTTGGTGGTTATCGGTCTAGAAGAGTGGACCCGGTTTAATGTAAAAACTGAAAAATGATAACAAGTGTTGGTACCACATGGCATTGAGTTGGGTTGAGTCACATGGCATAGATATCATTGTTATATGAATTATGCAAGTGTATGGTTTGTTGAATTGTGAATTATGGATGTGTGCATGACGAAATGTGCTTGATTGATTATCCATATTTGTTTATACATGTTGTGATGTATTTGAAGATTATAGTGAAATGTGGTGAGAAAACGTGGAATATTGTATTCATTATTCATGTGTGTGTGTGTGTGTGTGTGTGTGTGTGTGTGTGTGTGTGTGTGTGTGTGTGTGTATATATATATATATATATATATATATATATATATATATATATATATATATATATATATATATATATATATATATATATATATATATATATATATATATATATATATATATATATATATATATATATATATATATATATATATATATATATATATATGTATATATATATATATATATAATTATATGCATTGATTATTATGGTAATATTTCTCACCCTTCTGCTGTTTTATAATGCTCCATGAGGCATTGCAGATTAGGTTGCTGGAGATTCCTTTTGTGAAGTATAACTTCATTCTTTTGGTCTGGTCGCTCTGATATGTAGCACCGGGTAGTTAGGTTGTATAACATTCTTTTGTGATACATTGTGAATGTATCAGCTGATGATGTTTTTGTATAATATGAATGATATTGTGAACCAAACTCAATGACATGTATTTATATGATAACATGTTTTAAGTGATTCAATGTTTTACCCTTCCGCTTTAATTTAAATATTGAGATGTGGGTGTAAGGACGAAGTTCATCTATTTTAAAACTACCCCACTGTTGCATATCTCTATTTGAGCAGGTGTTGTATGTTTTAAATGGTGAATTTGTGTGACATGCTCCTTTTATACTATGATTTAATATTACTCTGATGAAAATTTTGATATGTGCCTAAATGTTTCATATGCTTATTTGGGGGTATAGAAGGGGGTGTTACATTAGTGGTATCAGAGCAGGTCGGCCAGTTGGCCAAGTTGTTAGCTTGTTTATTTCCCCGTGTATATCTTATTGTGTGTGTGACACTATCGATATTTGTTTGTTCTGATGGAGTTATGTTGTTGAGATTCAAAATGATGGTTGCCGGTAGGAATGACGAAGCGATTGCGGAGGCTTTGACAAGGTTGGCTGGAGCGATTGGGCAGAATCCTCAAGCCAATGTGAATGTTGGGAACAATGCTGATGACGAATTTCGTGCTTTGGGAAGGTTTCAAAGGAATAATCCACCGATTTTCAAAGGAACCCATGAGCCTGACAAAGCACAGGTTTGGCTGAAAGCAATAGAGAATATTTTTTGAGTTATGAATTGTTCAGATGCGCAGAGGGTGCAGTTTGGCACCTATATGCTTGAAGAAGAAGCTGAGGATTGGTGGGGTAATACTCGCCAAAGGTTTGAAGAGAATAAGATGGTGATTACTTGGGATCTTTTCAGAGAGACATTTCTGGAGAAGTATTTTCCAAAAGATGTGCGTGGAAAGAAGGAAATTGAATTCCTTGAGCTGAAGCAGGGTAACTCAACGGTAGCCGAGTATGTGACAACATTTGAAGAATTGATTAAGTTTTGTCCTCACTATAACACTGCTAACACTGAGAGATCTAAGTGTCTTAAGTTTGTGAATGGCCTGAGGCCGGAAATTAAGCAAGCTGTTGGTTATCAGGAAATTAGGCGGTTTTCTGAGTTAGTGAACAAGAGTAGGATTTATGATGAGGATAGTAGGGCTCGGTCTAGCCACTACAAGAGTTTAAGTGATAAGAAAGGAAATGGCCAATTCCGAGGGAAGCCTTATGTGATTCCTGCAGATAAAGGGAAATAAAAAGCTGGTTATGGTAAGAAGCTGAGTGGGGGAGGACCTTCCATCCGGTAAGGTGTTATAATTATGGTGAAGCGGGGCATCATGCTCCTGAGTGTAAAAGTGTTGGATTGAAGTGTTTCAAGTGTGGCAAGCCAGGCCACAAAGCTCTTGAGTGTCGAAGCGGTGCGAATGTGACTTGCTACAACTGTGTTGAGAAAGGGCACATTAGTACCAAGTGTGACAAACCGAAGAAGACTCAAGGGAGCGGGAAAGTGTTTGCTCTATCTGGATCGGAGACTGCTAGTGATGATCGATTGATCCGAGTTACGTGTTTCATTAATGGTATACCTTTGATCACTATAATTGATACTGGAGCTACGCATTCTTTTATTTCTTTGGATTGTGTTAAGAGATTGAATCTTGAGATGACTGTTATGAGTGGCGGTATGGTTATTGATACTCCTGCTATGGGTTCGGTAACTACTTTGTATGTGTGTTTTAATTGTCCGCTAAGTATTTTCGGTAAAGACTTCGGAGTTGATTTATTGTGTCTTCACTTAGACCAACTTGATGTCATTCTTGGAATGAATTGGTTGGAATTCAATCGTGTTTATATTAACTGTTTTGACAAAACGGTTATTTTTCCGGAACCTGATGAGGAGAGAGATTTGTTTATGACTGCTAAGCAAGTGAAGAAGTCAGTGCAAGATGGTGCGAGGGTATTTATGTTATTGGCAACTTTGAGTATTGGTGAAAGTGGAGAAATTGACGCTTTACCAATTGTCAGTGATTTTCCGGAAGTATTTCCTGATGAGATAAGAGATTTACCGCCGGAACGAGAAGTGGAGTTTATGATAGACATGATTCCTGGAACTAGTCTGATATCGATGACTCCGTATCGTATGTCCGCAACGGAATTGAAAGAGTTGAAGAATCAAATTGAAGATTTGCTTGATAAGAGGTTTATTCGTCCGAGTGTGTCGCCGTGGGTTGCACCGGTGTTGTTGGTTAAAAAGAAAGAAGGTTCTATGAGACTTTGTGTGGATTATAGACAAATGAACAAAGTAACCATCAAGAATAAGTATCCACTTTCGAGGATTGATGATTTGATGGATCAATTGGTTGGTGTGAGTGTGTTCAGTAAGATAGATTTAAGATCGGGGTATCATCAGATTCGTGTGAAGGATGAGGATATTCCGAAGACTGCTTTTAGAACGAGGTATGGACAGTATGAGTATTTTGTAATGCCATTTGGTGTGACTAATGCACCGGGTGTATTTATGGAGTACATGAATAGGATTTTCCATCCTTATTTGGATAAGTTTGTGGTCGTGTTCATTGATGACATTTTGATTTATTCAAAGAGTGAAGAAGAACATGCCGAGCATCTGAGGACCGTGTTATCTGTGTTGAAAGAGAAGCAGCTTTATGTGAAGCTTTCTAAGTGTGAATTTTGGTTGAAGGAAGTGAGTTTCCTTGGTCATGTGATTTCGAGTAGAGGTATTGCAGTTGATCCGTCGAAGGTTGAAGCGGTATCGCAATGGGAGACTTCGAAATTAGTTTTTGAGATTAGAAGTTTTCTTGGTTTGGCTGGTTATTATCGGAAGTTCATTGAAGGATTTGCCAAGTTATCATTTTCGTTGACTCAGTTGACTAGGAAGGGTCAAGCTTTTGTCTGGGATGCAAAGTGTGAGGAAAGTTTCCAAGAGCTTAAGAGAAGATTGACTACAGCTCCTGTTTTGATTTTTCCGAATCCGGAAGAACCATTTGTTGTGTATTGTGATGCTTCTTTGATGGGTTTAGGATGTGTGTTGATGCAAAATGGACAAGTAGTAGCTTACTCTTCGAGGAAACTCAAAGTGCATGAGAATAATTATCCGACGCATGACTTAGAGTTGGCCACCGTTGTATTTGTATTAAAGCTTTGGAGACATTATTTGTACGGTTCGAGATTTGAGGTGTTTAGTGATCATAAGAGTTTGAAGTATCTCTTTGATAATAAATAATTGAATGCAAGGCAAAGAAGATGGTTAGAACTTCTGAAAGATTATGATTTTGGGTTGAATTACCATCCGGGAAAAGCGAATGTGGTAGCTGATGCTTTGAGTAGGAAATCGTTGCATATGTCAATGATGATGGTAAAAGAATTGGAATTAATTGAGCAATTTCGTGATTTGAGTTTGGTGTGTGAGAAGACTTCTTATGGAGTTAAGCTTGGTATGTTAAAGCTCACTAGTGGTATTTTGGAACGAGATTCAAGAAGGACAGAAATCTTATTTGAGTTTAGTGGATTGGTTGACTTTGATCAATCAAAGTCAAGGTGGTGATTTTCGGATTTATGAGAACGGTATCATGAGGTGTCGTGATAGGATTTGTATTCCTGATGTTGTTGAGATGAAGAAGAGTATTCTTGAAGAAGGGCATCGTATTGGATTGAGTATTCATCCGGGTGCTACTAAGATGTATCAAGATTTGAGAAAAATATTTTGGTGGCCTCGTATGAAGAAGGATATTGTCGAGTTTGTGTATTCTTGTTTGACTTGTCAGAAGTCAAAGATTGAACATCAAAAACCGTCAGGTTTGATGCAGCCGTTGTTTATTCCTGAGTGGAAATGGGATAGCATTTCTATGGATTTTGTATCTGGTTTACCGAGGACGTCGAGTAACTTTGAAGCTATTTGGGTTATTGTGGATAGATTGACCAAGTCTACTCACTTTATTTCTATGCGAATGGATTACCCGTTGGAGAAGTTGGCAAAGTTGTACATTGAGAGGATTGTCAGTTTGCATGGCATTCCGTCTAGTATTATGTCAGATAGAGATCTGAGGTTTACTTCGAGATTTTGGGGAACTTTGCAAAGTGCTTTGGGTACGAAGTTGCGGTTGAGTTCAGCTTATCATCCGCAGACCGATGGTCAGACTGAGAGGACGATCCAGTCACTTGAGGATCTTTTGAGAGCTTGTGTGTTAGAGCAGGGAGGGGCTTGGGATAGCTACTTGCCTTTGATTGAATTTACTTATAACAACAGTTTTCATTCGAGTATTGGTATGGCACCTTTTGAGGCATTGTATGGGAGACGTTGTAGGACGTTGTTGTGTTGGTATGAGTCGGGAGAGAGTTATGTAGTTGTACCTGAGATAGTTTAGCAGACGACTGATAAGATTAAGATGATTCAAGAGAAGATGAGGATTTCTCAGAGTCGTCAGAAGAGTTATCACGACAAGAGGAGGAGGCACTTGAATTTCAAGAGGGAGATCACGTGTTTCTTCGGGTTACTCCTATTACTGGTGTAGGTAGGGCATTGAAGTCGCATAAGTTAACACCGCGTTTTCTTGGTCCTTATCAGATTTTGCAAAGGATAGGTGAGGTAGCCTATCGTGTCGCTTTACCACCGTCGCTTGCTAATCCCCATGACGTGTTCCATGTATCTCAATTGCGGAAATACATTGCGGATCCGTCTCATGTAATCCAAGTAGATGATGTACAGGTAAGAGATAACCTGATTGTAGAGACATCACCTATGCGGATAGAGGATCGGAAGTCGAAGCAACTTCTAGGTAAAGAGATTGCTTTGGTGAAGGTCGCGTGGGGAGGACCTGCTGATGGAAATGTGACTTGAGAACTTGAGAGCCAGATGAGGGAGTCTTATCCAGAGCTATTTGAATCAGGTAACATTTTCGAGAACGAAAATTCCTAAAGTGGGGGAGAGTTGTAACAACCCAATTTTTATTAATTAACTATTTATATTAATCAAATGATTTGTGGGGATTGTTTAATTGATGGATGATTAATTAAATGAAATTGGTAGATGTTTGAGAAGAGAAATATGATGGAAAGAATAGACGAGAAAGACTTATAAGGGAAAAGCGGAAAGAAAAGAGAAAGATAGAAACATAAGAGAAAAGAAGAGAAAGAAGGAGAAAGATGAGAAAAGAGAAGGAGAAGAAGGAAAAGTTGGAAGAGCTTAAGAACAACTCTCAAGAATCGATTTAATCAAGGTAAGGGTGTGAAATATCATCATCTATTCAATGTATGTGATTATGTATGGGTGGGTTTGGATTTGTTGGAGTTTCTACTTATTTTCCATTTTAGGACAGAAATGGATTTAATCGGTAGAACCGAGTTTTTAACGGTTAAAAATGAGAATAAGTGGTAAAGTTTAGTCGAGGGATGTTATATTGAGGCTGTGGAACCGGGTCAGTGAGAATCGGTCGATTTTTGGGGTGATTGAGTGATTTTGGACAGTTAGGGATTTCTGAGTTCGCAGGTTCGCCAGGCTGGCAGGAGCGAAGCTTCACCGGGCGAAGCCCAGCGAGTGGGTAGCAAACCAAGTCAGTAGCCAAAGTTAGTCTTCGTTGGCGTGTTCGACAGGAGAAGGAGTATGGTGAAGGTTCGCCAGGCAAGAGAACCAGCGAGTGTTAGCGAACACATTCCAATAGCTACTGACTGTCTTCGCCAGCGAGTTCACCAGGCGAATAATGTAGCGAGCATTCGCCAGATGCCTCGCCAGGCGAAGGGCAGAGAATATGACAGCAAGTTCCATTTCTTGTGTTTTCATCCAATGGTTATTTGTTTGGTTCAATTATGTTAATCCTTATATGATATGAATAGTTTATGTACTATTGAGATGAGACGTGTTGTGGGTAGCCTTATGGCGTGAATCCTAGATTGTGAAATCAATCGTGAATGTAGCCTTTGATATATATATATATATATATATGTGTGTGTGTGTGTGTGTGTGTGTGTGTGTGTGTGTGTGTGTGTGTGTGTGTGTGTGTGTGTGTGTGTGTGTGTGTGTGTGTGTGTGTGTGTGTGTGTGTGTGTGTGTGTGTGTGTGTGTGTGTGTGTGTGTGTGTGTGTGTGTGTGTGTGTGTGTGTGTGTGTGTGTGTGCATATATAAGGCATTGTTTAAATTGAATAAGAATGCATGATGAATTGTGATGAGGTTTGTGGCTGTTGGGCGTGATATTGGGAATGCATATGTGTTGTATGCGATTTTATGTGAATAATGCATGAGAACATATTGATGAATATGTGTGCATTACTTGATAAATGTGATGATATAAAGTATGAATACTTTGATTATATGAATATGTTGTGTGTGAAATCATGTTATAATTCTTGAGTGATGAATTATTTGAATGCATGAGATTAAGATGCGAGAACGGTCTTAAGTGCATTTTGTGGTTGATTGCATATGCATCATTTAGTCAAGAGGCAATGCTTACTAGTTTCGTGGAGACTAGTGACTTGTCCCAAACCTAGAAGAGTGGGTTTGAAATCTTAGAGGACGGGCTTTTGGTGGTTATCGGTCTAGAAGAATGGACCCAGTTTAATGTAAAAACTGAAAAATGATAACAAGTGTTGGTACCACATGGCATTGGATTGCATTGGGTTGTGTTGAGTCACATGGCATAGATATCATTGTTATATGAATTATGCAAGTGTATGGTTTGTTGAATTGTGAATTATGGATGTGTGCATGATGAAATGTGCTTGATTGATTATCCATATTTGTTTATACATGTTGTGATATATTTGAAGATTATATGCATTGATTATTATGGTAGTATTTCTCACCCTTCTGGTGTTTTATAATGCTCTATGAGGCATTGCAGATTAGGTTGCTGGAGATTCTTTTTGTGAAGTATAGCTTCATTCTTTTGATCTGGTCGCTCTGATATGTAGCACCGGGTAGTTAGGATGTATAACATTCTTTTGTGATACATTGTGAATGTATCAGCTGATGATGTTTTTGTATAATATGAATGATATTGTGAACCAAACTCGATGACATATATTTATATGATAACATATTTTAAGTGATTCAATGTTTCACTCTTCCGCTTTAATTTAAATATTAAGATATGGGTGTAAGGACGAAGTTCCTCTATTTTAAAACTATCCCACTGTTGCATATCACTATTTGAGCAGGTGTTGTATGTTTTAAATGGTGAATTTGTATGACATGCTCCTTTTATTCTATGATTTAATATTACTCTGATGAAAATTTTGATATGTGCCTAAATGTTTCATATTCTTATTTGGGGGTGTTACAATGTACATCGCTTAATCCTGCTTACGCTGGTGCACTAGGAATAGAAAGCTCCGAGTAGTGATTAGTGAGTTATTTTGTGAAGGATCTGTTATAACAGATTTGTTAATTCTCCGTGAGGTTATAAGGATCACAAAATTCATACAAGACATCAAGCATCAATAAGAGAGGATAAGAGGATTCAAAATACAACCTGATCATCTTAGTATTTCTGTTTAAAAACTCTTATTTTGTTTTTCGCTCTGAAACTTGAACCCCTCTCTCAATTTAATGTTTTCTTTTATATTACACAAATATTATTTTATTTAAACACAATCTCTATGGATTCGATCATTTATTACTACGACACTATCGGTATATTTTCCGAGAAGTTATAAACACCTAAGTAACTTGACTACTAAATAACAAATATAATTAATCCTAAACCCTAATTTTGTTTGAGCTTGGCCCACACGCAACTTGAATTATATTATTTATTTCAACAGATAATATGTCATAAATAAAAAAATTTAAATAATAAATGCACTAAAACGCATTTGTCGAAATTCAAAGTGGGGTTGATTATAATCTTTCCCCTCGGTTACAAGCTCAACCGAGGGAATACTTCATATATAAAAAATTTGCTTAAATGGAGTTTTTGGGATTCAAAAAGGGTTGATCATAACCTTTCCCGTCGATACACTACTACCAAAAACACATGTAACCTCAGACGCGAAGTTGATTTAACTTCGGTTAAAGAGGTTAGGTAACGAAGGGCGTCATGAAAAACTGCTACTTTACCCATCGGTTTAAGAATAACCGAAGGGTTAGTTAAAATGGTCATAGGTTCAATCCCCAATAATAGCTTTTTTATATTTTCCAAACAAACATCATATACCTCTCGAGGGTATATATATATTGAAATTCTGGTATGCATATCACATGTGTTCCAAGAACATTGATCTCTGCTCAACAAGGATGAGGACAAACCATGATCAATTTAAATTTCTTTAAATTGTCCCAATGTCATGACCAATGTCACGACCTCTGTTGTGAAATCTGCAGTCTGTCATGCTATTTATCTAACCATTTAAAGTACAGAATTATAAATGCAGAAAGATAAGTAACACAGTAATTGTTCACCCAGTTCGGTATCAACAACATCTACATCTGGGGGCTACCAAGTCAGGGAGGAAATTCACTATTAGTAGAATCAATTCAAAGTCAAACCACTAATTTGCACTTCTCACTTAATCTCTACCCAATGACACTTCAGCCTAGAGACACTCTAGTACATGAGTATACCCACTCACTCCTCCACTATCACACAACAGTGATATCAAACAATTACAAAAATAGTATGAAGAGACACTTCGTACACACCTTGATCTTGCTTCACAGCTTTGATCAAGGAACTCACACACTCTTGCTTCACAGCTTCGAGTGAGACACAGCCTAAAATCTACCTAACCAAAACAATCATCCACCAGACAATTGCTTGGATTACAAGTATTCCTAAACAGGCTTTAAAAGTGAAGACTAGCCTTCTTCACTTACAAATATGTCTACCTCAATGTATCAAAAGATACAAAGGGTGACTTACACACAAAGGACTCTCAACCCTAGACCTCTATTTTACACTCTGATTTTTCTTGATGTGAGTGCTTACTTTTCCCTTGCTTCTGCGCCTCCTTTTATAGCATTGCAGGCTGGGCTTGGGCTGTGCAGAAGTAACAAATATTAGTTTCAAAATAAAACTAATTTCCATAATTCAAGGTGCTGTCCAATTAGGTCATGGCATGGTCAGCATTGCCTTGAATCTCTCCTGATATAACTCAGGGGTCATAATAAGTCTTCCTGAAATCTAGCCTGAGATAACAGAAAACCCACATGCCTGCACGACTGATGTCATACGATCAATGTCATGACATTCAGTATGGCATCCACTCTTCTGCAGATTTTTCTTTACACCAGACCTGGCTTCACCCAATCTTCTGCATAATAGCATTAAGAACAAGTATATTCAAGTTTCCTAAAAGGTATCCAAGATCCTTTTATGAATACCAATACAATCTGTTCTTGTTCCTAATCCATCTCCTTGACATATTTACTGATGAGGTATTTTCAACATGGTCTCATCAATCCAAACCAATTCTGTCAAGAGATATACACTAGCAGCTCCTTTTGTTGTCATGCAACAATGTCCTGCTTAAGACACATGACAGCACACCTCACTCACTACCTGTGAGTAGCTTCATCAAAACTTAACCTGTTGTGGATGCACACCTCACATTGCCTGTGAGGAACTTCATCACAGCTCAACCTGTGAGGAACTAGGCTACTGCTGACCCATAGCAGTGCCTGTTGTGCCAGACAGCTATGTTATTACATTGGTAATGGCATCCATGACAACAGTCCTTTCTTCAGCCTCTGCTAGCTCCTGCTTGGTGCACTCGACCTTGATGTCAGCCTCTGCTAGCTCCTGTTGCACATAGCTCCTGCTGCATCCATGACGACAGTTATGTCATCTGCTTTTGTTAGCTCCTGTTGCACCAGATGTCAACACATGACAGCAGTTCTGTTATCAGCTCCTGTTGCACCACTACTTCTGTTGTTTCTCATACATGACAGTAGTTTTGTCATGACAGCAGAGGGATGTCGTGATGGCTGTCACGAAATTTAGCATGACATTCACATTAAACCACTCCACAGCAGTTCTTTCACCAGCTTCTGCTTGCTCCTTTAGCGATGTCATAACTATGGTAATGACATCCTGCTTAACATTAGTGCAGAGTCATGTTTGACCATAATTTAGCCAATCATAGATCCATGGACAATTCTATATCATAGAACCATGGAACTAACATATATATATATATATATATATATATATATATATATATATATATATATATATATATATATATATATATATATATATATATATATATATATATATATATATATATATTAGAAGCTCATTACATTATTTATACAGAATTTTAATAAATTAATTTATTTCCAAACTACATTGTTTACACTTAATACTATATTGTTTACACAGAATATTAAAGTAAAAATGTTGAATCTGATTCATTGTCATCGTTGTTAGCGAAGAACAAATGTTAAATATCTTGGAGAAAGAGAAAATTATGCGAATCCTCGTTTCATTGATCTTGAGGAAGAACAAATGTTGGATACATAATATTCTATATGGCTTTTGCATTCATTTGTTTATGATATAAAACAAAAATAAATTAGATAAATAAAATAAATACTCAATTATATGATTATTTAAGAACACAAACCTTGAACCTAAATAATCTTCTGCTTTTGCAATCCATGCTAGAGAAATTTTCTAGAATAAAATAAATGTTTTTCTAAGTTTCAAAGTTTTCATGACAAATGTTTCATTATAAATTTTTAGTATTCATAATGCTTTTATAATGAGGGTTTAAGGTTTCACTAGGATCACTGATGGCAGTGTCATGAGCATTAATACTCATTAGATGACCGACAAAGATTTGCTTAAGGATGATGAAGAAACTGAATAAACACGCTTATATTTTACCTCAATTATTGCTCAAAATTGAGGTAACATGTGTTTCTTTTTAGATAAAAAATACAATAAAATATGTTTCACCCCAAACGTCAAATACCTCTCAGCTTCTGTTAAAAGTCGAGGGGAAAAAGCCTTTTTTTTATAATTATATTGTTTATGCATAACATTAAAATAAATTGTTTTAACAAATCAAGATTTTGACAATGGATTCTTGGAGAACAACATTTATTTTCAAATTTTTGATAAGTTATCTGTTCCAAATAAGAATTTTTTTTTTTTTGTACTTGCAATCCATCCCAGAGAGATTTAATTATCTTGAGCAAATATTTTCATGGCAAATACTCTCACGTGAAAGAGAACATGAAAGAGAAATGAATGATTTTGTTTAGGAAGAAATTTCTCCATGTCGTTAACAAAGGAAAGCAATAAATTTCTCAATGTTTTCTTTGATTGACAATATAGGAAGTTTATTCCAAAAATACAACAAAAACATTAACATCATTATGTGAGATAGATTGTAAGGGCAGAAAATATGTTTTGTTCAAGATTGAAGTACATTGAAGATTTTTTTTTGTCTTGCAATTCATCCCAAAGAATATGCGTACGACTTTGGAGCAGCTACATATAAATTAGGTTTATGGTAAAATCTGATTAACAAGTTCTTTTATAGTAAAATATAATAATATAATCCCTCGGTTATTAAGTTATATATAACTGAAGGTATATGTCATTAATTTAAAAATAAAAAATAAAATAAAAAGAAAGGCACCACTTAAAAAAAATTAAAACATGACACACATTGACATTACTTGAATTTTGGTTGGGTGAGGTGAAAGTTTTATCATGGAATATATATTTGTAGTAGTGTTCCTAGAATAAATGAGTGAATATGTAATATGTTAATTTTTAATTGAAATGTGATGCGCTTATGATTTCCATATCGGTTGTTCATTAGTTGACGTGACAAATTTATCATAAAGTATATTATTTTTAGTAGTGAAGAATTGTCGCAAGTTCATTGTCATATATAAGAAAGTCTTGTAGTGAAGGCAGTTCGACAACCGTCGTGAGATTTGTAGTGTAAATGAGGACGCGTAAAATTTTGAGGGTTAAAGGTGTTGATGTCGAACAACTATCACGACAATGGTGTGAGGGCGGTTCGACATCTGAACCTAGTTTGCAAATGGACTTCTTATTTTTTTTAAAAGGTTCAGGTAGTTAGAGAGTCATTCCTCCTCGACTCTGAATTTTCTAATGAAAATTAGGGGAAAATGTTTTCTTACTCGACCTATAAAAATTCATATTAATATCTTAAAAGATCATTCACAACTTTCATAAAATCAATACATAGTGTCTCTTATAACTTACCTAAGAAAACTTAGTGGGTGGAAGTTCACAAGAAGAGGATCAACCACGACAGTTCACCAAGGAGGTCCGTTTGGACTGCCAGAGGTGAGAAAGAGAGTATGGAAGCTGGGGATACTATGACTTCATTCTTTACCACTGAGTTTCCAGATGAATTTGAGGCCAAAGACATGTTTGAGTCGTGCAAAGAATTCGGGATTGTGACGGAAGTTATAATCCCTGCAAGGAGAGATAAGAAGGGAAGATTCGGGTTTGTTCTATTCAAGAATGTCAAAGATAACCGAGTATTGGTTGTGAAACAGGACAACATCATCATCAATGGCCAGAAGCTTTATGCCAATGTTCCCAGATTCAATCGTGCAGGTGCAAGGTCTTACAATGAGGGACATATTCAACCGTCAAAGGCGAGGGGTGCAAATGATAGAAGACATGTTCATATACATGAAAAGAAGGAACATATTATTAAACTAAATATCACATATGCATAGATGGTGAATGGACAAAAGTTGGTGGCGGTTCTACAGAATCAGGCGTTGGAAACAATGAGCTCATTCTTGAGAATTGTTGCATGGAAAAGGTGGATCTACAAAGTAACAAGTCAAAATCGTATAGGGTTGAGACTAGTGGCAAAGAAGATGTGGGTCCCTTGGGTAATAGAATCATAATGGGTGCATTGGAAGTGGATTTAACTTCAGATGTGGAGAAAATTGATATTGCGCCTATTATTAAAGATGGAGCGGGGGATATACCTGGTGGTGGACTAAAATGCATTGCAAAGTCTAGAAAAAGGAAATAAAAAGAAAATGATTTTTGACATTTATGAGACTCTGAAATTCCCTTTCTCAACTTCATATTACTCTCCCCTAATTTTGGCAGATAATCCCAAATTGACAAACCCTAATTGGCTATCTCTGCCACAGAATGACATAATTAGCCATAACAGTTCTTATGTGGGGATTCAATTTCTCATTATTCCGGTGGTTCGATATTATGTTGCGATTCCATTGAGGACTCTGATGTAAATCAAAGAGACAATCGTATTTTAAAGAAGTTGAACGAAACACCATATAAGATTTGGGATTCTATTAAAGCACTAGGGATTAAAAATAGGGAGGATCGTGAGATTTATAGAAGCATTGTCAGAGATAAGGATGTTAGTCAGAGGTTCAAGAATCATAACCAGAAGGACGCAACATTGGTGAGTAGATGAATTTTATGAATTTTAATATTAGAGGGTGTAGCGGCAAGGAAAAGCAGAATAGATTCAAAGGCATCATCAACAAAGGCAACGCAGATGTGTGTTTCTTGCAGGAGACTAAGTGCAAGAACATGATGGATAGTGTTGTTGGTAGCATCTGGGGTGATTCAGATTGTAATTGGTCGGCGACGGACTTTTTGGGTCTTTCAGGTGGATTATTAACAATTTGGAGAAAATATTTTTTAACCCCAATTTCTAGCTTTCGTGGAAATGGTTTTCTGGGTGTAAAGGCAGTTTGGAAGTTAAGAAACATATACTTATTAAACATCCATTCGTTATGCAACTTGGGCTACAAGAGACATTTATGGACGAAAAATCTTAATCTTAAGAGCAAATTGGAACTTGGAGAATAGGTGGTAGCAGGGAATTTTAATTCAATCAAGTATGCTGACGAAAGTAAAAGTAACAGGTTGCATAGTAAGGCTGAGATAGAATATTTTAGATTATTTATTGAGCTGATGAACTTGGTTGATCTTCCTACATCAGGTAATAGATTCACTTGGTTCTACTCTAACAGAAGAAGTTGCAGTCATTTAAATAGAATCCTGATCTCCAATAATATGCTTAAAGATTTGAATATATCATGTCAAATTATGGGTGATAAGACGTTTTGGATCACAGACCAGTTGTGCTCAAGGCTAGAAATATAAATTGGGGCCCTAAACCGTTCAAATGTTTCAACTGTTGGTTTGATCACCCGGACTTCGTTAGGTTTGCTAAATATGAACGGAATTCATTTCAAGTTCGGGGTACGATGACACACATTCTCATCACTAAAGCAAACTCCTCAAGGAAAGGCTCCGATGGTGGAATGTCAACATATTTGGATACTTAGACCTGAATGTGGAGTGCGAGATTGCTCCAATCAATGAAATTGAACAGAAAATATCAGACTCAACAACAGGTTGATCAGAGGCAGAATTACAAGACAGATAATAGAACCAAATCAATCTTTAGAAGAATTTAAGAATTAGAGAAAGTATCTTAAGACAGAAAGCGAGGGAGAAATGGATTCTCAACGGGGATTTAAATACAAAGTACTTTAATGCTAGTTTGAAACACAGAAATAGGGTCAATACCATCTCTTCCATTACAGTGAGTGGTGAACTGGTAGATGAGGTTCAGCAGGTGAAAAGAGCTCCTAGAGAATACTTTAAAGAGAGATTTCAGGCTGCTACCTTTAGTAGACCAAATTTTAATTTTTCTGGAATTACAAGAACCTTGCAGGAAGAGGCTAACAAGTTGGAGGAAAACTTTTACAGTGAAGAAATAAGAGAAATCATATTTGAAAAAGGAGGAAACAAAAGTCCCGGCCCCGATGGATTTAATAGGGATTTTGTCAAGCATTGCTGGGAAATTATTGGCACAAATTTCATTAGTTGCATTCAGGAATTCTAATCTTCTGCTAGGTTTCCTAAGGTACTTGCTTCATCATTTTTAGCGTTGATCCCAAAGTTTGATAACCCTTAGAATTTTGATGACTACAGACCCATTTCTATTATTGGAACTGTTATAAGATTATCACAAAACTCTTGGCTGCATGACTAAAATGCATCATGGGATTGGCTCTAAGGGCGACAACCTTCATATCTGCAACTCAAACAACCTTCATCCAAGGGTGATAACTATTTGATGGTGTATTGGTTCTAAACGAAATCGTGGAGCTTGCAAAAAGAGATAAAAATAGTTGTCTTTTGTTGAAGATTGTTTCCCTTGAAAATCGGAAAACAATTGTTGATCTTCCAAATCTAACTTTGGTGACTCACAGGATCGATCAGATTGATCCTAGGACATGTGCTAAAAAGGTTTTTCTTTGGAAATATATCTAAGTTTCACACTTAGGCAATATTGGGGTGAAAGAATCTAAAGAAACATTTGTTCGACTACGGGACAAGTTAAAAGATAAAGCTTTCAATAAAGAAGAAAAAGAAGTTTGTTTGGAGAGGGAAGATTAGATTAAGGATGAAGAGAAATGAATTGCATAGAGAAAGAGGAAAGAAAGAAAATAAGGAAGAAGGGTGCAAAGAAAATAAAAAGACTTTGTAAAGTTTAAAGCAAGTAAAGTAAATTTCATTAAGATAAAAGATGGTGTGTTTACATCACATACATTCTCTGTAATACTCGCTTTCTCTACACTCAGATACTTGGAGTAATTCTAAGAGTAATTTGTACAATGGTAAATTACCACACACTATTTCATGTATAAGACACCCTATTTATAATAGTAAAAAATAACTACTAATAACCTCCAACATCACCACCTTTCGCCACTTGTCACAATGCATGGATCTACTGCTCATAAGGTGCCATGTGTCCTCTTAGGAATTTGGCAAATGAAATTGTTCCCTCCAAACTTTTGAATTTCAAATCTTCAATAAATCACCAAACAGCAAAACGGTCGAAGCCCTTGTGGTTTCTCTTTCATCCTAGTGAGTTCTTCGACTCCTTCCTTCAGTTGCCTCACGCCTTTCGACCAACCTTCGCTTTCAACTTGTTTTTTGGCACTTTTCCTTAAATTCCTTTATTTTTCAAGAGGCTTCGAATTTAGGAGCTAACAAATTACCCCCAAAAAATGTCTCTTCGATCTCTGATGTGGAAAAGCACATTTTTTGACAGCGTCTGATTTCAACGCCGCTCATTTTCCTCATACGTGTCAGTTGATATTCTCTCACCCAATACATGTCTGGGAAGGTGAAAGGAAAGAAAGAGAAAACAAAAATAGAGGAGAGTACGCAAGACACTGTTCCGCCACCTTGATGCACGTTCCTGACGTCATGTTTCATCATGGCAATTTTCTCGGGAACTACCAAAATCGTGGGCCATCATCACCTTTTCAGCCTAGGGGACGTGAATTACAACTGCTACACCTGCCACCCTACTTCAGGCGCACACGTGGCCCACTAACTCTAGCCCCTTAATGATGAAAACTTTTGATCTTCTATACTCTATATAAGTGATTCTCCTCCGGTGTTGCCATTTTTCCAACTTTTTCAACTCTTAACAATACTCTTGCGTTTCTCTTCCTCCAATTTTCTGTTTCTAAAAAAAAAACTCTTTTACTAATTTCAACAATGGCCGATCATCAGAAGAAGAAGATGCAACTCAAAGGGCAAACTTTCGCATCAACTTTCCCACATTTTGCCAACTTAAGCGGTCCTAAGGTAGTGAAGAACCAGCAGTTCGTTCGCGAACCTTTGTTAGAAGAGAAACGCCACATCTATGAATTGCAGGTAATCATCCCAGTTACTGTTGCAGGTAAACCCTTAGCGATGTATGGCCCTTTACCTCCTTTGGGTCTTGATTACTCTAGAATTAGAGAGTTCATTCCCTCCTACAGAGCCACTAAACCTTTAGGGCAAAAATATTCTAGCAAAGTCCTCGCTGATGGCCCTGATAACCTAACTATCTTCGCAGTAGATCTTAGGTATCTCCACGATGGAGGCAGATTATTTAGAGCTACCCCTTACTTCAAAGACTCTGAAGTTTACCTCAATTGGTTGGAAAAAATAGAAAAAGTGAAAGCCCAGGATTGGAAGGACATTGGTATTTACGACCTTAAAATGATGTCGAAGGTAGGCCATAATTACTGCCCCCTTATGCTGGCCTCTTCCTTGTTTTTCTGGGACAGTACCCATAACACTTTCCACCTTCCTTGTGGGATGGTGACACCCACATTGTTTGATGTAGCTGCTATTGTGGGTCTAAAACCCCACGGCCTTATTTACGACCCTGAAGTTGATAGCCAAGACACTATAGGATTCTCCAGCACAAAACATACTTATACGGCCTTCGTCCAACACTATCACAACAAAACCACCACTTCTGTTGAAAATGAGGAACATATAGACTTCCTGGCCATGTGGTTATCTCGCTGCGTGTTTTGTACAAAATCTTTGCAGGTCGCACGAAAATATCTTGTTTTGGCGAACCAGCTGCACTTGAAGAGAGGTATCTGCCTGAGCGAGATGATTTTGGCCAGCCTGTATGAGGCCTTGGGCGAAGGTGCTGCCAAATTGAAAGACCCTGAAAGTCATGGAAACTTACTATTATCAGGCCCTTTTGGCTCCTCCAGCTGTGGCTTAATACCACTTTTAAACATAACCTCCCCAACAAAGGCGAAGTCGATAAAGGTTCGTCTTCAGTTTTTGAGAGACGAGTCGAATGGCCTCGTTTGGCCCAGCTCACTCCCAACCAAGAAGGACATACTCTTCGAGCCAACCTATCCAACTTCATTCACATGTTCGCCAAATGGTACGAGTTCACTTCGAGGATGGATCCTTTTGCAAAAAGAAGATGCGGCCCTGGGTGGTTCACCAGGTCCTTCCCTGCTCCACTAAAGAAACAAGAAGAGGAATCAAAGCTAATTTGGGAACGATTCCTCATACCTCGACTGCTGGTTCACAAACTAAACCTTGTGAGAGGTCAGGCCAGCTTAGTAGCCTACCAGCCCAACTTGGTGTCCAAGCAATTTAGGTTAATACAGACTTTACCCAAGTGTCTATATGATAAGAAATCACACATCATACTTCCTCTCGCGGTGCTTTCTCCCCTCGACTGTTCGACACAATTGGTGTGCCATGCCCATAAATCCTTTCTTATGCCTGTCCATTTTGAACCCTCTTATTTCTGCTCCCCAGATTTCTACGACTGGTGGTCAAAACATTATGCCTCAGAGTTTCTTGACGCTTCGAGCTTTGCTCGCTTGATTGACCAAGCTTTCATTGATGTGCAGGAGAAGATCAAGAAAATTACGTCTACCCATATCAAAGAGATTCAAGCCTTCCAGAAGTAATTCGAAACTTCCTATCGACCAGATGATGTTAGTTGGACCATCCGTGAGGCTGCTGTTACCTTGAAGGAAAAGTTTTCTAAAAAATTGGAAAATTTAAAGATTCCCTCTTATGTTCCTCGTGAGAAACGGTACGAGGTTGCCTTTAAACTCTTTCCCCTAAAAGTCCCTCGATTACCAACTGCTGGTTTTGGTGTGGCTCTTGCCCCTCCATTTCTAGATTGATTCATTTGTGGAGACGCTATAAAAATCCTTCGACAGCAGTCGAAGCCCAAAGCGCAGCGGGTGGTTCCGACTAAACATACACTCGATACTTTTAAAGGGCACCTTCATGTTAGTATCAAAGATGTTCGCATCGAATCCGACATTCTTGAAGGTTCATCCCCATTCGATTTGGACTCTTCTCCCTGAGCTTTATTATTGCTAACTAGCATTGGTATTATTTATTTTTCAGCTGCTCCAAAACGCACTGCCCCAACACCAAAGACTGAAGGCAAGGTCGAAGACCAAAAGGTAATCTCCCGCAAACCTCTATTATTTCGACTCCCTTAATTACTCTTAACACCTTATGTTGCTTTCAGGCTAGTCGAAAACCACCCACCCCACAAAAGAGGCTAAAAAGGGCTTCTGCTCAGATTATCATTGACTCAGATGATGAAGACAGATCTCCTCGCAAGAATCTTCAAATAAAAAGAAAGCGAAAAATCACCCATGACGTGGATACTTCTGACGCTCCATCCGCTCCCCCTACAACCAACATACTTCAAACCAACACTCCCTCTCAAGACCCTACTAGAGCACCCACGGGGGATGCCTCGATCCTAACTGTTGTTCCTATAGAGAGTGACAACTCTAGCCCTGCTGATGAAAATGCCAAGGTATGTTGTGTATCTATCTTTCTTTCTTTGGGTCTTGTACTAATTTTTTGGTCCTACTCTCTTTGATGTCTATTTTTTTCTAGGCTGATGCTGGGGCTCTAAAAGCTGATCCACCCAAGCTTCCCTTATCACTCTATCCCTTGAATAGCCAAGGTGAGCCTACTTACCATCCCACCTCTGATTTGGGTTCTGGTATGAGTTCTCTTGGCGAGATTAATAAGCCTGATTCTTTCATAGTCCCTCCTTCGCCTGCGAAGACAATGACTCAACAATCTCAAACTGATGGATCTGACCATGAAGAGAATAATACTTTGGTCGATCCTGTTGTAGCAGATGATGAAGTCAACACTTTGGAGGGGGCACAAACTTGGTCAACACAAATAGTTCCCCCTTTGGGTCAAACGATGGTTGTAGATGAAAGGGATGTAGAAGGTGATCATGTTGTTGAAGATCAAGCCATGCATCAATCTGAGTTGAACGAGTCCATCGACGAAGGCACTAGAGACGAAATGGAAGAGGATGGCGCAGAGGAGGGTCAAGACAAAGAATCGACACCTGTGGAAACTCCTGTCGAAAAAACTACCGTTGCTGAAGTGATTAAAACTCCTATTGCTTCTACTTCCAAGGAAACTCAAACAATCCCCCTCCAAGGCGATGCTCAGCTTACCACAGCCGAACTTGATGTATTGAAGGTTTCTAACCCTCGACAGTACATCAGACTTCTCTTGAGCAGGCAAAGTCAATCTTCTGGCAAAACTCCCAGAACTTCGACATCTGAAGGCCAAACCTCGAATCAGCCAACTGACAACGCTCTTGAAAAGATTAAGAAAAAGATCTTCAAAGGGGATCTTTTCTCCCTTCTGCAGATGGGCTCAGTCAACTATCTTCCCTTAAAAGCTCTTCTCCAACAAGTGGATCTCAAATCGATTTCTCCTGAGGCCGTGAGCGTCATTCAAGAAGTTGGCACCTTAATTGACCAAGTTCATAAAGACTTTCGACTATTGCCCCAGATTGAGAATGACATTCAGACGAAAACAGGCAGTGAAGCTGCCGCTTGGACTGCTGTTGTCGAATCTGAAGAAAAGATCGCTGAATTGGAGGAGATGAAGGAGAAGAATAAGCAAGAGGTTATTACTAATGAGGCGAACATTGCCTGTTGGGAGCGCAAGATCAAAAAACTTCGCAACAAGATAGCAAAAGCTAAGAAAAAGAATGCTGAATTATCTTCTTTTGATGATTCCTTCTTATCAACTGAACTCGAACATGCCTTTAATTTCGCCGAGGAAGCCCGTCGCTTGGAAGTTGAGGTTGCCCAACTAAGAAGAGCCAAAGCCCAATGCCAGAACCGCCTCGAACACCAAAAGTCGAACTACCTCAAGATGAAGGCAAATCTCCCTTTTTAGTTTATTAGATTTTTTGTAATAGAGCATCTTTACTGGCCTTTGTAAGCCATTTTAACTTTTTGTTTGTAAGACACTGGGCCATTTTGGCATATTTGCTAATCACCATTTATGGCTTTGCTTTATATTCAGTTGTTACTCTGTTGATATTTTTACCTCTTGAAGTGCAGGCTTATAATTTTTTAAATATTTGCCATTCACTTTTAATATTCTCTTGTCTTCACTCAACTCTGTCACTTCGTATGCCCCATTAAAGAAAACCATCGACACCTGGAATGGTCCTTCCCACTTTGGGGACCATTTGCCTAAAGATCTAACATTTCGATCCATAGGCAGGATTACTCTCCATACTAAATCTCCAACTAGGAAAGCCTTTGCTTTAACCTTCTTGTTATATGACTTCTCCACTCTTTTCTTCTGTCTTCTCAAGAGTTCTAGAGCGTTTAGTCTTTCCTCGTCTAAATCTACTAACTCACCAAGCATCATGTCCCAATAGATTTCTCAAGGGATTTCGTGATGCCTATGAATTCTGACCGACTGTATGTATATCTCGACTGGCAATACTGCATCATGCCTGAAGGTCAGTCGATAAGGGGAAGTATTGGTTGCTTCCTTCGGGGATGTTCGACACGCCCATAAGACTTGATCCAACGTCTTATGCCAGTTTCTAGGCTTACTCCCAATTTGCTTTTTTATCATGCCAATTATCACTTTGTTTGCTGCTTCGACTTGGCCATTGGCCTGGGCGTAATAAGGCGTCGAAGTGAGATGTTTGAATCCCATCTCTTTGGCGAACTCCTGCATCTTCCTACCTATAAACACTGACCCTTGGCCTGTCGTTATTGTTTCTGGAAGCCCAAATCTGTAGATGATATATTTCTGAATGAACTCGATGACATCCTCTTGGTCTACTTTAGGCAGAGGTATAACTTCGATCCATTTGGTGAAGTAGTCTATCCCCACCAGAATATACTTCTGATTTTTGGAAGATGCGGGTCGAATCTCTCCTATCAAGTCTAAAGCCCATCCTCTGAATGGCCATGGCTTGACTATGGAGTGTAACTCGCTTGCTGGAACATGTTGTATGCCAGCGTGGACTTGGCATTCCTGACAACCTTTGGCGAACTCAATGCAATCTTTCAGCATCGTGGGCCAGTACATCCCTTGGCGAAATAGTAGCCATTTCATCTTATGGCCTACCTGGTGCGCTCCACATGTCCCACAATGGACTGATGATAATGCCAAGTATGCCTCATATTCATTGAGGCATTTAAGTAAAACTCCCTCAGAGGTTTTCTTAAATAACTCATTTCCTAAAAGTACATAGCTTAGCGCTCGATATCTTACTTTTCGTTATGTGGTCGCTAAAGGGTTCTAAAGGTATTCGACCAAAGGTTTCCTCCAATCTTTGTCTGTCAGACCTTCGACCGTAAAACTTTCGAAGGTTTCCTCGTCAGCGTAGCCAAACTTTGTAACTTCAAAGTCCGATGGTCTCAGGCCTACGGACACAACCTTACCCTTGGCCTCGATTGCTTCTTGCAATTTTTCCTTCGAGACCCTATATCCTGACGTGACTTGTGCCAAATCGTTGGATATCTTATTGTGTAGTTGCGGTATATGTCGAATAGTGTAGACTTCGAATTTTTTGAGTAGCCTATTGGCTATCACGAAATACATTATGAGATTTTCTTTAACGCACTTGTACTCCTTTGTTAGCTGTTTTACGACTAGCTCTGAATCTCCCACTATTTCGACTTGGGTTTCCCCCAATTCTAAAAAAATTTCAAGTCCGGCGATCAAAGCTTCATACTCAGCCTCGTTATTGGAACATAGGCCCTCAACTCTATAGTTGAATTTTGTTGGAATTTTGTCAGGCGAAATAATCAGCAAGCCTGTGCCTGTCCCGTTCTTATGGCTAGACCCGTCGAAGTATAACTTCCAGTGCTCTAGTTCGACAATGTTCAGGGTATTTTCATTTATAGAGTGGTCGACGATGAAGTCTGCCACTATTTGTCCTTTGACCGCTTTTAGCGGTCTATATGTCAGTGAGTATTCAGTTAATGCTAATGCCTATTTACCAATTCGACTATGCAAAATAGGCTTGGATAACATGTGTTTAATAATATCGAAATGCGACGAGACATAAACATCAACTGGTTTTATATATTGCTTCAACTTTATACATGAGAAATACAAACATAAGCATAATTTCTCTATCTCGCTATACCTAGTTTCTGCGTCATTCAAAACCCTGCTAAGGTAGTAAATGGCTCTTTCGATGCCATTCCCGTCCTCTTGAGCAAGCATGCTCCCTAGAGTCTTGTCTGACGCTGCTATGTATAGTCTCATGCTTTTGTTTCGACATGGAGGCGAAAGGACTGGAGGATGAGTCAAGTAGTCTTTGATCTTGTTGAAAGCCTCTTGCTGATCTTTCCCCCATTCGAACCTCTCTTTGGTGACTCGAAGCAATGGTGAGAAGGCCTGCGTTTTACCAATGAGGTTTGATATGAATCTTCTTAGGAAGTTTATTTTGCCCAGCAAGGATTGCACTTCCTTTTTGTTGGATAGCGCTTTCGCTTCCATGATGGCCTTTATCTTATTTTGATTGATTTCGATCCCCTTTTTGTGGACCACAAAACCCAAGAAATCTCCTGCTTGTACACAAAATGCGCACTTCAGGGGATTCATCTTAAGGCTAAACTTCCTCATCCTTATGAAGGACTTGCGCATATGTTCTACATGAGCTTTTCCTGATACATATTTCACCACAATTTCATCAATATATATCTGCATAAAGGACTCAATGTAATCATGAAAAATTGAATTCATCGCCCGCTGGTATGTTGCCCCAGCGTTCTTCAGGCCAAAAGGCATCACTACCCACTCGTAAGTGCCTAAGGACCCTGGGCAACGGAACGTTGTTTTGGGAACGTCATCCTCAGCAATGAAAATTTGGTTGTAACCAGAGTATCCATCCAGCATGCTAAGGTACTCGTGGCCAGCGGCTGAATCGACTAGCATTTCTGCCACCGGCATCGAATACTCATCTTTAGGGGTTGCTGAATTTAAATCCCTAAAGTCTATGCATACTCTTAGAGACCCATTTTTCTTAATGACTGGTACAATATTTGCCAGCCATTCGACATACCTGGTCGTATGGATGAACTTGCATCGAAGGAGTCTTTCGATTTCTTCCTTTATTTTTGAGAGGATTTTAGGAGCGAAACATCTTAGGCTCTGTTTGACTGGCCTTTTTCTAGGCTTGATTGGCAATCTATGCTCGACTAGATCTCTCTTTAGACCGGGCATTTTGTCATAATCTCAAGCAAAACAATCCATGTACTCTCGCAGCAACTGGATGGTCTCGACCCTGAGTTGGGGGTCGAGGTTGGCACTGATATACGTCGGCCTTTTGATTATTCCATATCCCATATCCACTTCCTCTAATGGATCTTGCGCTAGCATTTTATCATCGTTGGCCAAGGGATCTTTCTCAAAACCCAGAGGCTCATCGTCATAAATGGCGTCGAGCCTTTGACCTTCATACTGAATTTTGTCGGGAGGCTCAGGGTCGAAATGCCCACCTGAGCCTATTTGTTCAGATTCTTCATTGGCTTTCTCAGCCATTTTGTTGTTAGCAGCCTCTAGGGCCATTTGTAGTTTAGTTTTGGCCACGTAGGCCGAAATCCTTTGTAGCGTTATGGCTTCAGTCATCATCACTAAACTCACTTCCCCATCCAGTGGGGTCTATAGGAAGTGTGCCAAGGTATGGGAGCCTCTCACTTGGCACTTCCTTATCCCAGCGGAAACCGTCAACGGGATGTAGATAAAGTGAGCAATACACTTCATCGTTTGGTACAAATTCGAAATCTGCAGGCACGTAGGGGCCAATGCTGGCCAAATGTTTGTCAAATTGCCTTCGATCAACATGGTTTATGGGTGCCTTAAAATATCCTTGATCTGCTTCAATGTTTTCGACAATGCCATCTGGTCTCCAGATGACGATCCTTTGATGCATTGAAGATGGCACCGCCCCCACTCCATGAATCCATTCTCTTCCAAGCAATAGATTATAGTTGGCAGTGGTTTCTACTACCATGGAGACAGTTGGGCGGGTAATGGTTCCGACTGTGACATTCACTTGTATGACCCCCATGGTAGAACCCACTTTGCCTTCATAGTTTGACGATACCATGTTGTGCGGTTTTGTATCTGTCTCATCTTTTCCAATCTTATTCAACAGGAAATGTGGCATTAGATTCATTGTGGAGCCACAATCCACCAAAATTTTATTAACTAGGACTTTCTCCACTTTTGCCGTAATATAAAGAGGTTTCAGATGATTCTTCATCGCCTCTGTGGGCCGTTCAAAGAATGCGTTTTGCTCTTCGACGCAACCATTATTGATCACATAGTAACACACAGGCTTATGAGCCGCTATCTCCCAGTCCGTAAAGGTGCCCAGGTTTTCAACCACGAATATTCTGTCAAATTCCCTAGGCATCACTGATACTACATTAACCAAAATATCCAGAATATCGTCAGAGTCTGAATCAAAATTATCAGTCATTTTGTCATCGACCCCAACCAGCTTTATCTGCTCTTCAACCTGTGCCAGAAACAATTTTCTCCCTACAGGTGTCTTCCCAAATACTTTTGTTCGTCCTTCTTCACTTTTGACAAGAACGTTGGTACTGGATTCTGGCTGGTCCCTTTGTGAACTTTCCATGAGTGCTTTTCTCTTACACTGTTCCCGTCTCCATTGTGATCGAGACATGGGATTCTTTCCTTTATAGTTTTCAGATACATGGGCAGCTTTTGAAGACTGAAACTCCTTTCGATAACTTAATGAAGATCTTCGCTGCACCTCAAAGTTCTTCCACCTCTTCTGCCCCTGCTGTCTATTCTCATTAAGCTTTGTCCACTTACCATTAGTGGCATCAGTGTTGGGTTTAAAACTAGTGGGTTTGTTTGTCAGAGGCCTTGTGCGGGGCTCAGATCTCTTTTGAAGACTACTTTAAGGGTCGAATCTGGGCCTTTCCTTATCTTGTCTTAGCCTCCGTGTTCCCTCTAGCTTCTGTGCGGCCTTTTTTTCGAAAATGGCGCTGCATCGAGGACATAGCATCACGCTGGATCCTCTCTTTTGGCATCGGTGGAGGAAAGCAACAATCGATTCTTCCTGCTCTGGATACGCTTCTCTAGTGTGTGCCCCCTGGTAATTTGATTTGCTATCCCCTACATCTTCGTGTTGAGTGATCTCTACCATATTAATCTTAACTTCTTCAACCAGATTAAGCTGCCTTAGGCCTAGCTCCACGCCTTTAGTGGCCTGATCAATTCTGACGAAGTTATCAGCAGTTTCTTTGGTCACTATTACCCAGCCTAGATTGCTCTTGTTATTTGAACTTATGCCTTCATCTCTTTGGTCGTGGTCATCAATGGCCATTTCCACACAATCCTCTCGTCCGAAGCTCATGGTGACTTTTGCCATCACAACCTCATCTATGAGATTATCAGTAATTTCTATCATGTCGATTGAAAAATCGCAGCCATCGGTAGCTTCGACCATGTTGGTTGAAAAATCGCAACCATCAGTAACTTCGACCATGTTGGCTTCCACCGGTTCTGTATAATGTGCGTCCTCCATTTGCAAAGGGTCTGTGTCGACCTTCATCTGGCCGCTAGCCTTCTCTCCAAACTTCAAACGTCCTTCCTGAATTGCATTTTGAACAAGGTCCCTGAAAAGAAAACATTGAGATGTTTTATGACCCAGAAAGTTATGGTATTTACAAAACCCTCTTTTCTTCCTTTGTTCTATGGACGGTATTTTAGCACCAGGTGGAACTATCATTTGCCCGTCTTTGACTAACAAATCGAATATTTCATCATATTTTGTGATGTTGAAAGTATATGTTTTCTTTGGGAACATATCGTTCTTTTCGGATTCGACACAACTCTTCCCCTGTAGGGGAGCTATTACTTTACAAGAGTAAGGCGGTCCTTGTTTGAGTTCAGCAAGATCCACTTCGCCTTCGTCGAAGTACACAGGATCATCGCACAACCCTTCGACATTCTCATTATATTCGACAAAAGCTACCTTCTTATTCTTATTAAACTTAGCCTTTTCGTCTTTGAGTCTTTCTAGTTGCCGAACTTGATCGGCTAGTTGGGCCATGTCCCTTAGATACTGGGTGTCCAACTTCTTTCTAATGGAATAGTCGAGGCCCCCAACGGCCATTTAGACCAACTCATGTTCATGGACCTGTGTGAAACATCTGACCTTAAGCAAATGTAATCTATTAAGGTATTCTTTAATTGGCTCAGAAAACTTACGCTTCACACTGGCGAGTTCTTTTAAGCTAATCTTAGTTTGGCCCATATAGAACTGTTCATGGAATAAACGTTCTAACTGGGTCCAATTGCACACCGTATTAGGGGGTAGCATTGTGAACCAAGTGGAGGTATTTTTAGTAAGAGAACTTGGGAAGTATTTTATTCTAAGGCTCTCATCATTCGCTATCTCTCCAGCCTCGATTAGATAACGGGTCACGTGTTCGACAGTGGACTTCGTCGTATCTCCTAAGAATTTAGTAAACTTGAGCACTTTCGTCTTAGGGGGTAACTCCGCCTGAAGGATATAATCTACTATAGGGGAAGTGTAATTTGGCCTGGTGAACCCAGTGTTCAAACCATTTCTGGCCATAATTCTCTCGACCATGGCTGCTAGATTATTATCGACGGCCACGTTATTTCGTCAAACTTGTTGGACTACATTGTCCGCGTTCTGGTTTCGATTCACGATAACCACTCCTGGGTCTCTTTCTCCCAGAACACGGGCCTGATTTTGCAATGGTTCTTCCCTAAGCACTTCGACTGCGAGAGGAGCCATCCTTCCTTGGTTTCCTATATCGGTTTCTGCCATATTTCCCAAGTTTTCTCGTGAGATGTTCGCTATTGGAGCCTGATTTCTGGCTAAGGGGGGTACCCCCATGAATTCAGCCAATCTTGTCAGTTGTACCGCCAATTGTTGATTGGTCTGGGTTGTATTTTGGATTAATGGTTGAAAGATTTCACCCATGGTTTGTGACAAGGTCTGAACCATTTGTAAATTACTTTCATCCATCTGTTGTCTCAAACAGGCAACTGAGGTGTTGGTTAAGTTGGGGCCTTGCGTTGAATACCCTAAGCTCTGGCTTTGGGGATTTCGACACATGTTCACACCAGACCCTGACCCTTGCAATGGCGAAGCTATTGCATGATCTGATAATATAGGGGCGCACTTTGGAGCCCTTGCATTACAGTGGTGGGCATCCCATATGGGGGATTTCTTGGTGACTGTGAAAACCCAGGGGGAACAAACTGTCTGGAAGTTGAACTTCCCCCTAACAGTATCTGAGGATTCGACGTTGGAAGGCTAATATATTCCAACGCTGGTTGACTATAAGGTCTTATCGTCGTCGATCCAGCCCCAAGTACGGACGGTGTCGGTACTGGCCTCACAAGAAGCACCGTTTTTTCTCCAGTCGACGGTATCAGAAGGGGAACTCCATCGTCTCTTATTCCTTCACTGGAAATGTATCCTTGACGGTTGGTGTTATCTGGCTGGTTCGTATCTGTAGCCATGTTCCTAATGTTTTGTCCTGGTCGTCTTTCTTCGTTTATAGCGGTAATTCTACCACTTCTCAGTAACATAAAATGCACTTCTCACGAAAGGACCAACACGACTGCAATTTTCTGTAAACTTAGTTTTGCACAAAAAGATTTTTTAGCACTATCCCACTAGGCGTGCCATTTTGTTTCCCTTGAAAATCAGAAAACAACCGTTGATCTTCCAAATCTAACTTTGGTGACTCACAGGATCGATCAGATTGATCCTAGGACATGTGCTAAAAAGGTTTTTCTTTGGAAATCTATCTAAGTTTCACACTTAGGCAATATTGGGGTGAAAAAATCTAAAGAAACATCTGTTCGACTACGGGACAAGTTAAAAGATAAAGCTTTCAACAAAGAAGAAAAAGAAGTTTGTTTGGAGAGGGAAGATTAGATTAAGGATGAAGAGAAAGGAATTGCATAGAGAAAGAGGAAAGAAAGAAAATAAGGAAGAAGGGTGCAAAGAAAATAAAAAGACTTTGTAAAGTTTAAAGCAAGTAAAGTAAATTTCATTAAGATAAAAGATGGTGTGTTTACATCATGTACATTCTCTGTAATACTCGCTTTCTCTACACTCGGATACTTGGAGTAATTCTAAGAGTAATTTATACAATGGTAAATTACCACACACTATTTCATGTCTAAGACACCCTATTTATAATAGTAAAAAATAACTACTAATAACCTCCAACATCATCACCTTTCGCCACTTGTCACAATGCATGGATCTACTGCTCATAAGGTGCCATATGTCCTCTTAGGCATTTGGCAAATGAAACTGTTCCCTCCAAACTTTTGAATTTCAAATCTTCAATAAATCACCAAACAGCAAAACGGTCGAAGCCTTTGTGGTTTCTCTTCCATCCTAGTGAGTTCTTCGACTCCTTCCTTCAGTTGCCTCAAGCCTTTCAACCAACCTTCACTTTCAACTTGTTTTTTGGCACTTTTACTTAAATTCCTTTATTTTGCAAGAGGCGTCGAATTTAGGAGCTAACAAAGATAGACTTTGAAAAAGCGTATGACTGTGTGGATTGGTCGTTCCTAAAACACGCGATGTTGGCTATGGGATTTAGTGAGATCTTAGTGAGTTGGATTAAGGGAACTATCATGAATATTTCCTTATCGGTTCTAATCAATAGTAGTCCATCGCGTGATTTCAGCGTGACGTGGGGTCTTCGTCAGGGAGATCCTTTATCTCTATTTCTATTTTCTATGATCGACGATTCTTTGACATTGGTTAACAAGGAAATTGGGACAGTTTTGCTTCAACAGTTCAAGATTAACAACAGCGTGTCCTATAACATTCTTCAATATGCAAATGACACTATCTTAATTTGCGACAGTTTGTCGTCCAACCTTTGGGAACTAAAGGCAATCCTTAAGGGGTATGAAATGATTCCAGGTCTCAAAATCAATATTGCAAAGAGTTGTTTATTTGGTATTGAAGTAGAGGAAACATTCATATATGCGGCACAACAATTCTTAGGTTGCAAGATTGGATCTATGCCTTTGAAATTCTGGGGTGTATATGTTGGAGGTTGCCATAGTAGAGTTTCATTTTGGAAACAGGTCATAGATTGCTTGAAGAGAAGACTAGCGAGATGGAAAGGCAAGTTGTTGCCTATGGGGAGGGGGGGAATCACTCTCATCAATGTTGTACTTACCAACATCCTGATCCATTATATGTCATTTTTCAAAGTCCCCAGGAAAGTAATACAAACCATGGTAGTTATCCAAAGAAAGTTTTTATGGTGTGGTACAAAAGAGGCGTGAGGCATTGCTTGTTAAATGCTTGTGGAGATTACTTAACAACACAGAAGCTATTTGGAGAAGAATTATCGACGAGAGGTATGGCGATGTCGTGAAAACTATCTTGTCCAAAGAAAATGTTAAGAATGGAAAATCACATTCCTTATGGTGGAAAGACATAATGTCATTCAACGAAGATACAACCGAAGGTAATTTTATTGATCAATCATCTCACAATCTTGGTGACGACAAGAGGATCTTATTTTGGAAATCAAAATGGTGTGGTGATAAACCGTTACAACTTCTTTATCCAAATTCATACAATAACTCTAATTTGCAATTGGGGTATGTGAACTAAATGGGTCATTGGATTGAAGATTGTTGGTGTTGGAAGGTTTATAGTGCTATCACAGGAGAGGATTTGGTATTGCAGTCGGAATCAACTTCATTGAGTTTGCTGCTGCGCGATGTTTCGTCGAAGATCGTAGGTCGGGCTGTGATGGTTTGGCCATACTCATCCATGAAATATTTTACTGTTAAATCTTTCTACTACATGTTACTAGCTGAACAAGAGAACACGATGGGGGATGAAGAGCGGGAGTGCGCATTGAAATTAATCTGGAAAGTTATAATTTCGTTAAAGATCAAAGTTTTTGTATGGCGCCTGCTATTAGATAGACTACCTACCCAATGTAATCTTGTGATACGAGGTATCATTACTAATCCTCATGAAAGAGTTCGTGTATTTGCTTCTTATTTGAAAAAGATGCACAACATATGTCGTTGGTTTGGGGTTGACGAGATAAGTGCATCGTCATGCTGTGATAACTTGAGATCGTGGATTCAAATGGCTTTACCGAAGATTTCAATCATTAACACGGTTGGTATTTGGTGTATCATTTGTTGGAGCATATGGTATGCTAGAAACTAAATTCTTTTTAACGATAAAATTGGAAACACAGATTTATTGACACAACAGATCGTGCCTAGTTCTTGGTGGTGGCTAGTAAAGTCAAAAATCATTCATGGAAATTGTTCCTATTATAAGTGGTGTAATTACCCTTAGGTCTTTCTTTAATATTTGGGAGGTTTCATATTAGGATCTCAAGTTGTGAAAGTCTAATAGTAGAACCTTTATTGGAGATTGTATATCGCTAATACCCCTTTGTTAATAATATACACTTTTGCTTATAAAAAAAAAAAACCTACCCAAGCAAACTTTCACCATAACCTTTTAAATTAAATAAAATTGTAAAAAAGTTTAGAATTTTTCTAACTAAAAAAAGTATAGCATAGCCTGACCTAAGTCTAAGTAGATTAGGTCGTAGATTTCTATTTATTGATATGAGATATTCACATTCTTAATTGCAACTTATATAATTAATATAAAAAATTAGAGTTGAACCAAAGTCATCATAACTTTGTATCACTCTTACTTTAAGTCATTCTTTCTCATTCTATTTCTTTTTAATTAAAGTTATCCAAAGTTACTGCTGAATCCTACTCCCAAAAATTATTTGATTGAGATTTGACGAAAATGTCAATAAATTTGATAAATATGTCACTAAGTAATGTCATTATTAGTATTTTATCGCTTCCAATATTCTCTCACTCCCCAACAATAAAAGAGATATTCATATATTTGTGGTTTGTGATTGGTTGCTTTCAATATTCTCCAGACTCCCAATAATAAAGAATGTTAAAATTTCGATTGGAAGTGTAATATAAATTTATAGACATTTACTAGATCCTAACAGGTTCGCCCAAATCCAGAAAAAATAAAAAAGATTCTACATAAAAAGCACAACCAAACAATCTTGTACGAAACTAATCAATACAGAAAAAAAAAAACACAAACAAACAACTTGGTACGAAACTAATCAATACCGACGCAGAAAACAAAGAAACAGCTCAAAAACAAAATCTGTCCCTTGAAATAAATTACCAGCAAACCATAAAATTTCAAATAATTCATAAATGAGTTTTCCATCCAATACCAACATTACATCAATGATATATGTATCTCACATTAATACTACCATTATTATTACCCTCCTAACCACCTTTTGCATAGCAGCAAACTACAGAGTGTATAACACAAGATATAACAATGACAGTAACACACCAAATAACGTTTTTACTAGTAACAATACTCTTCTCACATCCACAATGCAAAACAACCAAGATACGAATGATATAAAGCTGACAATGTCTTAAAATTTCCAAAAGAGCATGTAATCCTGCAAGGATGAAATTAAAACCAGCTTCCAAAGAGTATATGCAGTCAGGATTGTTCAAAAAAGTTCAGAAAACGAAACCACTGAACTGAACCCATGAACCGGACCACTAAACTGAATGCACGGTGAACCGAACCCATAAACCAGACCACTGAACCGAATGTGTGGTGAATTGAACCCGTAAACCGGACCACTAAACCGAACCTGTGAACCGGACCACTGACCAAACTAGTGCCAAATCCATGAACCGAACCGGTGAACCGGACCACTGCACCGAACCGGGGAACCGGAACTGAATTGAACCTGTGAACCAAACCCATGAACTAGAGCAGTGAGCAGAACCGGTGAATCGAACCCATGATTTTCTTCCTGTTATATCATCTTTACTAGTATAAAATATAAGTTTCTACTTTCATTATACATGTTGCTATTTTTTGTTTCATTTTAGAAAAAAATGGAGGATGTCAAAAGATTTCTCCAGCATGAAAGCTGATGAAATAATTTTTTTTTTAATCATTTCAATTTTAATTGTTGTCAATTAATTAATAATAAACTCAACCTAAAAAAAATTGTAGTTCATTGTATTTTTGCTTCATTATGCATCGGCAGTGAGAGAGAGTTGTTGTTGACTGTCTCAATCAATGAGGTTAGATACTCTTCTGCACTGCGTTGTTGGACTTTCACTAAATAACTGTCGTGTAAAGCCTATCAATATTTCGGTCGGTATAGATGTTAGTTATTGATTACGGTTAGATGCTGCTTTGCTTTCACTTGCTTGAGTTGCTGCATTCAGTATGGTTTTCTTTTTGAAATCTGTCTTTGAAACCCAGATTTGCTTCTGTTTGAACATCTTAGTGTTTTGAGGATTACATGATTATGGAAGAAAGCTTGCTTTGAGTTTTTATTCAGACGTGTTACATACTTTGCTCCAAGTGTCTGTTGTTTTTATATTGATTAAGTCTTATCAATATCTTTAATGATATATTTTGGAAATGTTATCTAACAGTCTAACTTATTAAAGATTCTTTAAGAACTATGAATCTTATGGTTGATACGTTTAACTGCTGCTACTTGTGTCAGTTTTACTTCTTTAATGTTTATTAGATTATCTATTGGGTAAATTGAATGTTTGTATGATTGTTATATATTTACTGGTCAAAGTAGCTTCTTTTGATTAATCAAGTTTAAAAAGATTACATAAAAATAAAATACATAAGAAACTGGTTTTATTAAACTCTATATATGTCATCCAGCTCCTTATAACAGAACTTGTTGCCATAATCATAATCTGGCTCATCTCCATCACTGATTCCCTCTTTTGCGTCTGGGATAAAGCGGTGAAACATATCGTTGATCTCCTTTTTATTGGTTTCTTTCATGAATACCCTATGTGGCTTCAAAACAGCTACTGATGGACTTGCTTCTGTAGGTCTCTGAGGTACTGCTAACGAAGTTACATCTGAGGTATTTAGGGTAAAAGCTATAGGACCAGTTGCAGAAGCTTTTGAAGCTGCTGACTTCTGAGGATTTTTGATACTCCATTTTGTAGAGCTTTCAGATATTTCTGTCACAACAGAAGCCTTATCACTCTCAGCTGGGGACTCCATAAATGTGGTGAATGTTGATGTAAATGAACTAGATTTTGGTTGCTTTTATAATAGCTTTTCAGTAATCTAAACGTTTAAATAAAGTCCTCTGCTTGGTTCTTAAAATTGTTATGAACAATAAGTATTCAACATGCTCTATACAATCTTTAATGACCCTATGTTACTTGATCGTCTTTCAATTTCTTGGAAATTGATCCTGTAATGATGATTTGTGATACATTTATGACAGTAACTCTCTTCTTTTTTATTTCTTTTTGATGTGATAAAAGAGGGAGAAATTATGGTAAGTACTTAATTAGAAACCGAATCCATTGAGTACATATTCAGTTGTACATATTGGTCATTTATAATTTTGTTATTTATATTTCTGTTTTTATGGTTATCTTGCCCGTGCAACAAATTTTAACTTTCTTGTATATAAAACTAAAAAAGAGCTTACATACCTCAACCTTAGCCTATCAGACTCAAAAGAAACATACAAACTTCGTATTTTTATGTTGTCAAAGGAATTTAAAATATTATTTTTGGATTTCTTAAATATGGAACTAAAGGGGGAGCTTACAAACCTCAACCTTGAAACTGTTTGAATCAAGGGGAGCTTACAAACCTCAGACTATGATGTTACTAAGAAGACTGAATTACTTTTTCGTGAGATAAGTTCCTAGTATGATGTCTAGAGAACTTTGCTTTGGACTATTAGACTCAAGGAGAGCTTACAAACCTCATATCGTGATGTTGCAAAGAAAATTATAACTGCCCAACATTGTCCTTTAAATACTTGTGTTTGTCATCATCAAAAAATGGGGAGATTGTTGTAACAAGATTTGCTCATGACATATTTTTCTTGGGTTTTGATGATAACAAAGTACTGAAAGAACAATTTTTTATTTGATGTGTGACACATGTGTGTAGGTTCTTATACTTATAAATATTATGGTCGGAATCTGTCCCACGTTAAGCACACTTTGAGAGTTGCTAAATTACTATCTTCTGGTGGCAAAATCTGAAGAACACTTGTTAATCTGAGTCTTCAAAATCTGAAGCTAAAGGTCTCAACATCAGAAGAAGTAACATAATTGTCTCTACACTTAGTGAATATAAATTAGTCTCTAGTACCATTCAGAGTTGGTGATAAAGATAAAGTTGTCTGTACTATAAAGCTGCCAAAGATAAAGTTGTCATCTAGAGTCTACAGATTGCGAGACTCAATAAAAACTGAGATGGTTTATGAATATCTACTCTCAACGGCTCTATAATTACAGAATCTCTTGAAGACTCAAAGGTTAAACATGTTACACATTGGATTAAGATCTTCTAGTTTATCTATCTTCAATGACTCTTATACTACGGAGTAACAACAGAGACTCCTGATCAAGTTACCTCTTCAACGACTGTTTTTTAAAAAAAGCCTATAAATATTTGATCCGCTGTTGCGCACGGATCAAAAAAGAGTATTTTAAAAAACAGTAGTACTGGTAACGACAACTCGAGTATCGTTCTCACAAGGATTCTTGTAATGAATTAACCAATTACAGTAAAATTTTATGGGGGTTTTAAGTTTAGATTTATAAAACAAGAGAAAAAGTGATCAAAATAAGTGATTATCAATTAAGGTAAAACGACTAATCCTACTGATTCGGATTTCGACTTATCATCGGCTATTATAACACCAATCCCTAAACGGCTTCGATCCTATTCGATTATGAGATCAATTAGACAAGCGCTTATCAAAATCAAATGAATTATGTTTCTTTTTACCGAATTAAGCAAACGGTTAAGAATATGATGACTTAACGAATTAAGCAAACGATAACACGCAATTAAATTTAGGAACATGCATACAATCGAATTTAATCAATTCTATCCTATGAACAACAATCAAATTAAGCAAACAATTGCAATCAAATTAAGAAAATGACTTCATAGAAAAGGATTGAAAGGAATCGAATTTAAATTGGTATTATAATAACCTCAAAGCGATGGAACCCGTAAGCAACAGGATTTGCCTTCGGGATTTAGTTCTCCATTCAAATCGTACAAAAAAAATTAAAATTCGTGAAAAAAAGAGGTTATGAACCGTAGCACGGGTGTTACTAGGTATAAGGAAGAATCACAAAATTCGGTTCTAACCCAACTGGGTCGAAAAACATAAAAGACCCGGCCCAAAACTAAATATTTCTAATGGCAGATTTTGGGTCCTGACTACAATGAATAATCTGAGTCTGTTACACTCCGAATTAGCTTCTTCCTCAAACATGAAAGTTATAGCTCTCGGCCTTAGCTTTCAACGCCTATTAAAACGTGCAAATCCAATTCTTTTTGCTCCAGTTATGATCCGAATAGTGGACAGATATCAAATAACTGTTAATGCTGAAAATAAGTTGCGAAAATAAAATAAAGGTAAAAACAAACTTAAATATGAAAACACATTAAAATAGTAAAAATACTCAAATAAATTGTAGGAATGCCTAAGTGTAACAATGTAAGAACGTGTATGAAGATGTACTGATCATATTCCTCCACACTTAAACTTTTGCACTCCGAGCAAAATATTATCAAGACTCATGAAAAACAATATCATTTAGATACTCATTATAGGCTGTAAACTCTTCTTCGGTCAAGATTGCATCGATAGATACTAATTTTTCACACTAAGAATATCACAAGAACACAAATCCGCAATTATGCGGTCATAAAGCTTCCTCCTATACAAAATAATACAAATCATGTTATTATGCTTAAGTATAACTTACTCATCCTCCTTTTTTCTCTCTTTCATTCTAATGCAATCACATTAAGCCCTTTATCTATTCACACACATGGGAAATAAGTTTTTTAGTGACTATGATCCACATATTTTCAGCAATTCAAAATTAACCACTTTTTTTTTAAGGTTTCACAACCGTTAGCTTAAGTGACCGGGTGAGGGTCACCTAACTTAAAAGACAGATTTCTATTTAGACTTCTTATTAAGCACGAGATTATTCACTTATTTGCATCAACTTAATTATTTAGTGTGTGATTTCTAGATGGTGCTGACGACTAGATAAACTACTTAAGAGCTATTAAAGGATGAGAACTCAAGGCTATGTCATAACAAGTATTTAAATCGATTTCCAAATTCAGGAGACTTAAGGTGTTAAAACGGTACCGATCTTATGAATTTTTCCCAAGTCTCCACAATATTACCTTAAATTAATCTATAGCCTAAAAATTTTAAAAGATGTATTGTGTTTCTAAGTCTAATTTTTTTTTTTAAAAAAATTTTGTCACTTAAAGAAAACAAAACAAAACAAAGAAAACAGAAAGAAAACAAAACAAAGAAATGGTTTCTCTCCCTTACACTTAAAACACACATAATGAAAGAACAAGAATATAAAATAAGAGTGAGAGAAAGGAAAGAATACACCAGAGTAGTCAAGGTGGATAGGTGATCACATAAGCAGCATTTCCTAAAGAGAGATCTTCTACAGACTCCTCTTTCAAAGTGGAGATGTCATAAAGTAAATTTGGGTAGCATCCATTGACCTTGAAATATTTATTAGTGCCTTCGCCTTTTATTCTAGGATCAAAGAACAATCTTCGATAAATAAAAGTGTCGAATGAGCACATGAATGTGATATCCTTTTCCACAAGATCAGAGATAAAAGGATTAAGGGGTTGCTTCACTACTTTTCTTCCATATTCCATCGGGGTCCATCTAATTCCCTTCTTATGTTTCTTCGAAACCTGCAAAAGCTTATTTTCATGATCAAAATCAAGGTTAGAAGAAATTATAACAGGTAACTTTTCATTCCTCTCTAAATAGACATATTTTAGATTGTCCGGAAGTGGTTTAAGCTCTAAGGAAGAAGATTTTTCAATGGAAGGCATGGTCAGGGCAGCTGGGATATCAAGAGCTTCAGCTGCATAAACGACATCGTAAAAAGCATCACCATGCAAGGCAGCATTAATCTTAGCACAAACAGATAAAACGTTAGTATCAGTACATAAATCGCAAGAGTAAGTATCATCATAATCTAATAAAGATGGAAAATCATATAACAACTCAGGATAAGTATCACCAACTAAATCAGACAGTAACTCTTTTGGATTCACTACTGTTTGAGCAGGTAGTTAGTTTGATTCTTGAGCTTGCTGCATGACATTCACTACAATGGCAAGCTGTGCAATATGTGTTTGCAAAGCCTGAATACTGGAATCTGCTCGTTGCTGAAACTGAAGATCATTTATAGCCATTTTCTTGACAAGGTCCTCTAGTGAAGGTTCAGAAGGTGTAGAGCACATAATTTGGAATTCCTTCATATGCTTATTCAAATCCTTACCTGCAAGTCCATTAAACCTCGCCAACAAGTGTATCAAATCAGATTTCAATTCGAAAGGAACATCAACATCAATATATTCAATACTTAAACCATTATAATGAAAATCAGGAGCAGCAAGCTCTCTTAATGATCTTTGTTCATCCATGTTATGAAAAGAGAAAAAATTAACAAAGAATTAGAAATCACAAAACTAATTCAGCACTACATCAACAATTTGGAAAATACCAACAATATCCCAATTAAGAAAAAGAACGAAAATGTAGAAAAGAGAATAAAATAAAATCTAAAAATTATGAAAATATAACTAAAAATCGAATCAAATCAGAATAAGTCTCTACAAAAATTTTCGGATTTTTTTTGAAAATATGAAAATAAAAAATAAATCAAATAAAATAGAAAAATAAGAAATTTGCGATTTTCAGGGTCATAATCTTATAGAATTCTATTCTTAATGAGTACTGTTCGTTGATTTTTTTTCTGATTTTCTAGAAAAAATTCGATGCAAATCGAAACAGTAGCTTCCAACTTACCCGATAGGTTGAAACGCTTAGCACTGCACTGCAACCTTGAAAATTAAAATGCAAAAACAAAAACACAAAAAACAAAAAAAAAATCTAACAAAAATATAAACTAAAATTCTAAAATAGGCTAACATCAACAAGAGTACCCGACAACGGTGCCAATTTGTTCCCTGTCGCGCACGGATCAAAAACGAGTATTTTAAAAAATAGTAGTAACAGTAACGACAACTCGAGTATCGTTCTCACAAGGATTCTTGTAATAAATTAATCAATTACAGTAAAAATTTATGGGGGCTTTAAGTTTAGATTTATAAAACAAGAAAAAAGTGATTAAAATAAGTGATTATCAATTAATGTAAAATGGCTAATCCTACTGATTTGGATTCCGACTTATCATCGACTATTATAACACCAATCCTTAAACGGCTTCGATCCTATTCGTATGAGATCAATTAGACAAACGCTTATCAAAATCAAATGAATTATGTTCCTGTTTACCGAATTAAGCAAACGGTTAAGAATATGACGAGTTAACAAATTAAGCAAACGATAACACGTAATTAAATTTAAGAACATCATCAAAAACGGGGAAGCCACTGTCGTGGAAGTCTCCCTGACACTGGCCTTCCCGACGACGAACAACCAGGCGGAATACGAAGCATTCCTGGTCGGCCTTGCCTAGCAGAAGATCTCGGGGCCAAGGAGATAAAAATCTTCACGGACTCCTAGCTGGTCGCCTCACAAGTACGAGGCGAATACCAGGCGAAGAACAACAACCTGACTGAGTACTTAGCCCTCATAAAGGAACGGATGAAGAGTTTTGACTCCGCGGAGGTCCAGCACGTTCCACGCAAGCATAACACACGGGCATACATCCTCTCAATGCTGGTGAGCACCAAGAAGAAAGGATGACACAAATCAGTCATCCAAGAAATCCACGTGCAACCAAGCACGGAGAGGACAAAAGCACTGCTCGATATCAATGCCATCGGGGACACCAATTGTTGGATGATGCCCATACACACCTACCTTAGCACAGGATGACTCCTCGTCGATGCTAAAGAGGCTAGCATGGTCAAACGACGATCTTGGTCGTATGTTCTGCTCGATAACAAACTATACCGAAGAGGCTTCTCGATCCCTCTCCTCAAATGCATCGACAAAATCCAAGCCGCGGCCGTCTTGGAAGAGGTTCACGAAGGCATCAACGTGCAACACCTCGGGGGGTGGTCTCTGGCGAGGAAAGCCCTACGGGAAGGATACTACTGGCCGACGATGCAGGAGTACACACAAGAACATGTCAAGAAGTGCGACGGGTGTCAACAACACAGGGACATGCACCTCGCCCCTTCGAGCGAGCTTAAATCCCTCTCCTCCTCATGGCCATTCGCTTGGTGGGGATGGATATCCTCGGCCCGTTCACCTTAGGCTCATATTAGAACAAGTACCTGATAGTGGGTGTCGACTACTTCACCAAATGAATCGAGGCCGAAACCCTTGCCAAAATCATGGCACACAACATACTCCATTTCTACAAGAGGAACATCCTCGCCAGGTTCGACGTCCCGCTCGCGATAGTCACTGACAATGGGACACAATTTACGGACAGAAACTTCGGAGGCTTCGTCACCAAACTCTGGACCAAACATCACTTCACTTCGGTCGAGCATCCACAAACAAACGGCCAAGCCGAGGCCGCGAACAGAGTGATCCTCTGAGGACTTAAGTTAAGACTCGACGACGCCAAGAAAGGATGGGTCGAGGAACTCCACAGTGTGCTCTGGGCATACCGAACAACGCCCCACTCGACCACCGGGGAAACCCCATTCCACCTTACATATGGAACCGAGGCGGTGATCCCTATGGAGATAAGAGAGACGTCCAGAAGGACCGAGGCTCCCCTAGAGGAGGAGACCAACGACGAGGCTCTCCGCGAGGAGCTCGACCTAGTCGAGCATATCCGACCAGGAGCAGCTCTCTGCGAGGCTACGCTAAAGCAAAAAACCGCCCTTCGCTACGACAACAAATTCCTAAAACGCGAGTTCCAGGTCGGCGACCTGGTCCTACGAAGAAACCAAAAGGACTCACACGAGGGCAAACTCACTGCGAATTGGGAAGGCCCATATCGTGTCCGGGACAAGACGGAACACGGGGCCTACTACCTCGAAAACCTACACGAGGATCAGATAGCTCAACCATGGAACACTGAAAAGATAAAAAATACTACAGTTAAACACTGCCCGCGAAAGTCTTCCTTGCGAGCACGGGATCGGGGCATGGTACGACCGCGTCTCCCCGAGATCAACGAAATAACAAGCCTCTGTCCTTTGTGTGTGTACGGGCAGTGTGCTCTGCTCGACGACGACCCCTCGACCGAGAGTCGCCGCCACAGCACCAAGTCTGGCAGAACCCCAGCTCAGGATGGGACGTTCACGCCACCCTTGTAACCGACCAGGTAACCACCCCGGTCAATCGGCCAGTTCCCTACACTCCCAGGCACAACGAATGTCGAGTTATGACTCCCAACTTAGCAAAAACATACATCAAGCATAAACAAATGCACGAGCGAGCATAACAATCCGAACAGAAATACAAACCATAAAAACATAGTCGAGCACACACACATACTTAGAAAATAAAACGAGGAAATCCATAAACGGGCACTAACCCAGAAGTCAAATTGTTACAATATACGGGTACAAGCCCTGAATCAAATAAAACATGGCACGCAAGCCAAAAACTACCGGGCACGCAGACCAGATGAAAAATAAAGGGGCACGCATGTCATCATTCCTACTCTACAGGTTCCTCCTCCTCACGGACAACTTGGTTGTCTTCCTCGTTATCCGAGCCCTTGGGCGCCACTATTACACCGTCTTGGATCCGATGAAAGAGACCAATCCCGTCGGTCACCAGGTCAGGGTTGACGAGCTTGAGCTGGTCGACAGCGTGCTTAAAGCCCACTTCGACGGCCCCCAGGCAACTCTCTTCGAGCTGGCGAACCTTGGCTGCAAACCCTTTCCTAGACGAAACCAACCGCTTCTCTTCATATTCATCCTCGGCAGGGGCAACCAGGTCCTCGAGTTCAGCGATACAACCGTTGGCCCCCTTCAGCTCTTCATCCCTTTACCTCAGGGCCTTCTCCAGCTCCTCAATGCGTCCCCGGTGGAGCAGGTCCTGCCTCTGGTACTCCTTCTGGTCGGCTGCCAGCTTGGCCCTAACCTCCTCGGACACCGCGAGGTCACTCTTGATAGCAGCTAGGACCTCATTCAGCACATGGACCGTCTCGAAGACCCTCACCATCGCCGCCAGATCCACAGACATCATCTTCCTCCGAGCTTCCTTGCCCGCAGCCAATATGCTTTTGGCCTCCTCGGGCGCCACAGCAGAATCGTTCCTCCCTGAGAAGAAATTTGGCCGGAGATAGCAAGGGGGCATGACAAACCCACCCTCCGGGGAACTGTCCGTCAGATCAATCCGCGACACCTCATCCTCCCTTCGGCGCTTTTGAACCGGGGGTTGCACCATGGACCCAGTGCCCCAAGGTGATGAGGTCGCACCCAAAGAGCCACCGACCAACTCCCTCCGCGCAGCAGAGGCCCGACCTTGAGCACGACGGGTTCCCCTGTTCATCAGCTTCGTTACCCTTTCTTCCACGGAACCCATTGAGCCAGCAAAACGAACACAAGAAAAACAGTTAGAAGAAAAATCTAGACAAGTAACAAAAGTGGCCCGGAGGCACTCAAACTACCTAAGAAACGATGGGCCTCCGCCTCCGTCCGACATCCGAGTAGAGCCTTCACATTAATATACCGGACCTCTGTCCGTATCTGCCCGTCCTCTCCACGGATGTACTCCCCATCAGGGGACACACACTTTCGAGGTGGTAGACGACCGACGAAGTCCACCAACCTCCGGAAGGCCAGGCTATCCTCCTTGCCCAGACGACCAGGCCTGAAGATGAAGTTGTCCATGGTCGAATGGAAATGTTGATCCCCCCAGTCCAAGGGGAAATAGGATTCATAGTTGTCCTCGGAGCGTCCTTCCACGACTACCACCTCCTTTTGAAAAATCATCTCGTACGTTTCTTCCGTGTCTGGCATGACCACAAACCAGCGATCTTTAAAACCTCGAACAGAGTCAGTATACGGGCGGAAGAGTCTGGTCGTCTGTTTCAACAAAACCCAATTATGTCGACCAGCCGTCATCTGACGTTGCAAATGGAAGACGCAGAAGAATAGGGGAATGGTGGCTCCGAGCTCCAAATAGTTGCACACGATCTCGAACACTCAGAGGAAAGCCAACGAGTTCAGGTGTAGCTAGGAAGGCGCAAGCATCAAGTGGTCGAAAACGCCTTGCTGAAATCCGGTGAAAGGCAACTGCATGCCCACCTCCTTGAAGGCGAACTCATACATAGGGAACCGGCCACCCTCGTAACGCGAGCAAATATGATCAACCTCCCGAGGCAGACAAGCGCGAAATTGACGAGGGCTCCCAGGCACCCTCTTCTCTATCACAGCAAACGCGTCTGAATCGTCGAGGACGAACCTCGACATATAATTTAGGGGTTCCTCCCCAACCCATTCTTCCAAAGGCCTTCCGGAGGATCTAGATCGACCTCCTCCTCGCGACCTTCCTTGTCCGTCGACAAGTACCACTCCACGTCTTCCTCGTCGCGACCGACCATTTATACCTGAAAAGCAGAGGAACTCGGTGAATTCGACAGCCAAATCAAATCCACCCTTCCACCGTAGATCAAGTGAAAGGGTGTGGTCGCTCAACCACCCAGGTGACGAGCTGAGGGCGAAGTTATCCCCCGAGGAAGACCGAAGAATACATCCTTTGTCCTCGGCGCACACATCCACTTGTACCTGGGGAATTCATCTCATTGTCCCTGGGACATTCAAAGATCTTATCAATCCTCCCCGGGACACCAATCGCAGGAGCCGGGGACTGACGTTCTCTACCCTAATTTTGAAGGATCCTCCGACGTATTCGCCGGAAAAACCCACGGCGTTCCCAGCACCCCCAGCAACGCTGCCGAAAACGCTGCCACAAACACAAAAAAACACCAGGAAAGGTGCGAGAACTTACGTGATATGAATGCAGAAAAGTTGCTGCCGGGCAGAAAAATCCCAGATGTCGAGCAGAATAGATCGAAGGTGTCGGGCAGAAAATTCCGGTGTTGAGCAGCTGCAGAAAGCGAATAAGAGAAAAGACGAGCCAGGTCTACGCATATATACCCTTAGCACGGGAAACGAAGCATCGCTAGGCATTCAAGTGCCTAGGCCGTAGCCGTCACAGGAAGACACGTGGCAACCGTCCAGCTTCCTAGTGTCCCTTTAACTTCTCCCCTCGACCGCGGGCACCGCCTCGACATAAGTTCACCTGGCCGACATGATCACGGCCTGGCCGGCGGATACCTGCCCGACTGGTCAACGCGCCCGACACCATTCCCTACTCAAGCCATAGCTCGCATGACCGCGAACAACTACTTGGGGGCTACTGTTCTGGACTGGGCCGATGCTTAGACCACCACCCAGCAGGCCCAAGCCCAACGAGGTTGGGCCCAAGAATACCACACTGACGAGCAGGATCCCCCGTCGAGCACAAGGTCCCTCCGATGGGCATAGACCAACCGCAGTCGGGCATGACCCTCTCATCCGACCAACCAGTCCCCTTCTTCCCCATCGTCGAGCAGGACCCTCTTGTCCAACCAGCCAATCTCCTTCTTCCCCATCGTCGAGCAAGACCCTCGGGCCTTCCCCCATGTTCTCCATGTGTCCCTCACGCAGGGACACGTCATAAAGTAACTACCCACGTCTTGGAGATTTGGTCTTTCTCCTCCCGGATAGTGCGGAACAGTTACCCTAGGGTGAAAGACTACGTCCTGGCCTTCACGACGCCACGTCAGCCCTAGTAGTTACTAACATTTGGCCTGACAGCCCAGCCCAATGCTAGGTAACCGTTGGCTCTACGTTGGGGGCTCACTATAAATACCATCTTCACTAGAGGGTCAGGTAACTTAACTCTCTTACTCTCTCTCTCTCTGTACTTGCTTCCACTCTGCTCGTCACTTACTTTGACATCGGAGTGTGTTTCAGGTACACTCCCTCCTCTTCTACACTTTGGGTAAACAGCTTTCAGATCGACGACACGTGGCAGATCATCGATCCCCTTCTGGTCAGGTACGATCATTTTAGTTATTGGATATCCAAATTTCATTATTTGTTAAATTGATATGTTTTTGTCTCTTTTCATGTTTTATCATATACACGTTATATACTAATTTTATATTTTAAACTATTTTAATGTTAATTTTCTTGAATTTCATAAAAAAATTATTTTATAAAAAATTCAAAATTTTGTATTTCAAAATGAAAAAAATAATTGTTTACAAATTCTCTAATTACTTAAAATGGTGTACTAATACTTCACAAATTATATGGACTTTTAGCAGTTAATTATATGAATTTTCAGTAATTAATTATTTAGATCTTAGTGATCGAGTTTGATTTGACATGTGCAAAAAAATATACCAAAACTTGATTTGTTGGATTTGACTCTAGTTTTTATTTATGAATTTCGAAGATCATTAAAGTTTTATGAAAAAATGATCATAAATATTATAGATTTCTCCACCAATAAATAGAGATTTTTAAATATACAAATATATGTATTATAACATATTAGTCACCATTTTAAGTCCATATAATTTGCTGAAATTTTTTATTTTTAGTTTTATTTTTAATTTTTTAAATATTGTTTATTTTTAGTTTTTTTTTTAAATTGTTTTTTAAAATGTTATTTTTTCAAAGAAAAAATATATTAAAACTTAAGTATTTAAATTTAAAAATTAATATAATTTTAAAAAAATAAATTTATATTTAACTAAATTTGAATTAAAATCAAAATTTATTTAAAACCGGTTCGAAACAAGTGGTTTGTTTTATAAACCATAAACATAAAAATAAATTGGTTTATTAACCATAACTATAAAAATAAATTAGTTCATATTAAATGATTATCTACGCACACCCCTAATTATAATTAGAGTTTAAGTTGACATGAGTTTCGACTAATTTGACATGAGTTTTGACTAATTTGAGATAAGTTTCGACAAAGGTAGCATGTTTATTACAATGAAATACAAAGGAATCCTTAATCTCCCTCCAGATCAATTATCTCTTTAGAATTATTTTAATGATATTTGACATATTGGCAACTGTTGGGAAAAGTCGATACAATTTCATGTTTAATTTCACTATTCAGGTTCTTATGTATAAAAGATTTCAGGTTAATGTCCTTGGAATTCTTATGTAAAAAATTATTGTCACAAATACAAACAAGCTAAGAATAGGGCTTTGAGATTTATGTTTTTAATTCTTTTTCACGGTTGCTTAACCTTTCATCTTTTATCTTAAACATCTATAAACAATTACTCACTTTTGTTATGCATAAAGTATCTCAACGACATTTACCAAAAATCTTTTACACAGATGAACCTGACAAATGAAAACAAACAATAATTGTATTGAATTTTTCCAACATTTGTAAATATGAGAAATAAAATTAAAATAATACTAGAGATTATGGCTTCCTTTGTATTTCAAGGCAACCAACAAGCTACCTTTGTTGAAACTCATACCAAATTTCATGCATCCGATTTCTGGATCAAGTTCGACTCTAGTTGTAAGAAAAATGTCTTGCAGAATAATATCGTAGATAAAGTTTTGTTATAACTTTATTAAATAACAATAGAAGAGTGTGTTACTATTGTTTGACACGTGGTTCATCAATTGAAATGTTACATAACTTAGTTTCTCTGGATCATATGGTTCATTTCTTGTCAAAAGATTTTCATGTCAATAAACTCAAAGAATTATATTGTTGAATAGAATTATATGTTTAGGTATATAGAAAATGAAATTAAATAATTAAAGGAAAAATAATAGAATACACAAGAATTTACTAAGTTGTTCTTCTTCTGCTTCATCAATAACAATCATGAATAAAGAGTTATCAAGTCTTTCGGTAATATCTTATATTTTCTTAAATATCCATTTAGGTATCGAATAGATTTGTTGAAAGCTCTTAAATGCTCTAAGTGTCATCAGTTGAGACCAATAGAGTAGTTAACAGGCTCTGAAGAGGTCAATTATTATTGATAGAGACAGACCAATATTAGTAGTTGTAAGAAATGATATTTTAGTAACTCTAATATTTGGTCAATAGGTGTTAGATGACAAAAATATCAATTGGAAATATTTTATACCATTGGATAAGAAAAAGAATAAAAGGAAAAGAGAAGAGAAAGAGAGGAGAAAGAGAGAAAGAAGGAAGAGTTCATGAAGAGGAAGTTCTCATCTTCATCTCATCTTTATCACTCTACTTCATCTTCATCTTGTTCTAGAGGTGAGTTCCATTAGATAGCATAACATTGGGGGAAAATATGAGAATATGGTGGATTAGGGTTTTGTGTGAAAGCATGATAAATGTGAATTTGATGTTGATACATGTTGTTTTGATGAATTTCATACTTATAACATGTTATACTGTGATTATTGGGTGATTGTATTCTTCATAGACAGGTGGGTATGTGGTTTGCACTAAGAAACGTATGGTTCGCACTGCGAACTCCAACAAACTGTAGGCGAACATCTCAGTCTGCTATGTTTGCACTGCGAGCTGGCAGCAAAGTGAAAGCAAGTGTTCGCCCAGGCCTCGCACTGCGAGCACTGAGGCCTTTTTCTATTGCCATCGTTTTTCCTAGTTCGCCCAGAATTCGCATAGCAAACTCAAATCGAGTAATCTCGCCTGACCTTCGCACTGCGAACCCTACAGTGTATTTCATGTTTTTTTTCTTTTGCGAACTCAAATTGAGTAATCTCGCCTGACCTTCGCACTTTGAACCTTGTAGTGTATTTCATGTTTATTTTTTCATAACACTTGAACCGTAACTCAGATCGAGGCATGGTCGGAAGCATTGGTTTGATATGATGAATTTGAATTTAAAGAATGTGGAATATTACGTGACTAGGAAAATATGAATGCCTAATGTCGTGTTGAGCGATATGTGTTTGGTTTGATCTTTGGTGAGGGGTTTGACTCTGAAAGACATATCTATTATATGATATCAAATAAACCAAAAATATCGGTAGAGAAATAATGATGATTTCATGCCTTATGTGAGATGTTTATGCTTGATGTATTATACTATTTTATCGTATGTGTTTATGCATGACATACATATGCTTGAATGTGACTGTGTGATAACATGGTTAAAACACTATGCCAAAAGTAGTTTTTCGCAGCACTACAAAGACAACGCTTTTATAAAAAAGTGCTGCTAAAAGATAATTTTTTTTTAAAACAAGGGAAAAACCACTGCTAAATGGGGCCTTTAGAAAGCGCTTTTGAAAAGCGCTGCTAAAGGTCATAAGTGAGTAACCAATAGAAAGCGCTTTTGGGGAAAGCGCTGCTAAAGCCTAACATTAGAAAGCGCTTTATTAGGAGGTACCTTAGACAACGCTTTTCAAAAGCACTACTATAGGGGGTGTCTAGGTCACACCTTAGACAACGCTTTTCAAAAGCACTGCTAAAGGGTTAACATATGAAAGCATTTTTCCAGGGAAAGCGCTGCTATAGGGGGAAAGAAAGTGCTTTTAAAAAGCGTTGCTATAGGTCTGTTTTATTAAATTAAAACAAAATGCGTATTTTATTTCTGACATATTTGTTTCACTCTCTCATTCTCAGACAAACATACAAATCCTACCAGACTTTCGACCGTCGTTTCTTCCTCCGTCCAACCGTGCTACCTTCGTTCATCTTCTCGAACCGCCGTAGCAACCTCCGACCTCTGTTTCTTCATCATCTCAAACCGCCGTAGCAACCTCTTGACACCATTTTTGAAGGTATTTCTTCATTTTCTTCATTTTTTACAATTCTGAAGTTATTTGCATGGTATTTGTTTAATTGTTTATTTGTTTACATTGTGATGTTGTTGTTATTTGACTTCAATGGAAGTTTGAATGCCATTTTAGTAGTAAGGTTCAAGATGATGAATATTGAGGTTTGTGGGGATTTTCTTTTGATTTTTGATGTTAATAATTTTCTAAGTTAATGTTGAATGTTAGTGATGATGAATAGTGATAATGACTTTGTCTTTATCGAATTTTTTTTATTGCAAATGATAACTAAATCAATTGTTAATAGTTAAGGTTGAAGATGATGAATAGTAATGACATTGTGAATTTACTTTTTATAATTGATGATGTTGTTGATTGAAACTTGAATGACATTCGTGAACAAATTGTTGAATATTGTGATGTTGTTGATTGTGAACAAAATGTTTGAACTTAAGTGACGAAAAGTTGTTATATTTGGTAATTTTTATGTGGATTTGATAGTTTTGGTGATTGATTTACGCTCGAATTGATGATTTTTTGTGATTTACTTGAGTTAAAACATTAAGTGTGATTGAATTTGCGCGTTTGCTATAGTTGTTCGGTAGCTATAGTTGCATGAGTAATTAGTGTTTTTGTTTAGCTTACTTAGTAAAAACCATGGATAAAAAATGGATGTCTTCCAATCGATTTTCAAAAGAGTACGAGGATGGGGTATCAGAATTTGTTAAGTTTGCTATTGAACACGCCAAAGACCCCAGTCGGATCACATGTCCTTGCTTAAGTTGCTGTTATGGGCGTCAGATTGACATGATTCAGTTGGAATCACATTTAAAGAGACATGGAATTAATCGAAGTTATACGTGTTGGATATTACATGGTGAGATACGTAATGAGAATGTTGAACCGGGGGATAATAGGACCTATGCTTCAAAGGACAATGGCACAGATACATACGACTATGATCGAGTCGAAGAGATTGTAAAAGCACTTGAAGAAGATCTTCAGGATTGTCCCAAAATGTTTGAGAGGTTGGTAAGCGATGCAGAGAAACTGTTGTATAAAGGTTGCACTAAATTCACAAGATTGTCTGCGATATTAAAGTTGTACAACTTAAAGGCGGGTAATGGATGGTCAGATAAAAGTTTCACAGAGTTATTATCACTTATGACAGAGATGCTTCCAGATGATAATATTATTCCCAATCGAACCTATGAGACCAAAAAAATGTTGTGCTCTATTGGCATGAGCTACGATAAGATACATGCTTGTCCAAATGATTGCATTTTGTTTCGAAATGAATATCCACATACATTGACAGCTGATCAAATTTTTGAAAAGGTGAAAGATGTGAGTACTCAGTTTGGCAAGCCTTTTGCTCATACTATTGTCACACGTGGGTGGAAGAAGAAGTCAACTTTTTTTGAATTGTCATATTGGAAGTCGTTGCATGTAAGACATTTTCTCGATGTTATGCATATTGAAAAAAAATATATTTGAAAGTGTTATTTGTACGTTACTCAATATACAAGGAAATTCTAAGGATGACCTTAAAGCAAGAAAAGACTTGATAGCAATGGGAATAAGAAATGAATTAGGACCTTGAAGAAAGAAAAATGAACATATCTACCACCTGCTGCTTATATTATATCTAGAAAGGAGAAAAATATATTGTGTAAGTTTCTAAGTGACGTTAAAGTTCCAGAAGGATACTTTTCAGATATTAGAAGACTTGTGTCTATGAAAGACCTCAAGTTAAAGAGTTTAAAGACACATGATTGTCATGTTATAATGGAACATTTTCTACCAATAGGTATACGTTCAATTTTTCCAGAAAAAGTAAGAAGCGCAATAACTAAATTGTGTTTTTTCTTCAGGTCCATTTGTAGTAAGGTCATTGATCCTGCGATCTTACCATCATTGCAAAAAGAAATAGTTATTACTTTGTGTCATCTTGAAATGTATTTTCCTCCCTCGTTTTTTGACATAATGGTTCATCTAGTTGTTCATATTGTGAAAGAGACACAATTGCGTCGATCAGCTTATATGAGATGGATGTACCATGTTGAGCGTTATATGAAAATATTAAAAGGGTATGTGAAAAACCGAAGTCGACCAGAGGGATGTATTGTTGAATGATACATTGTCGAAGAAGCGATTGAGTTTTGTACTGAATATTTGTCCAATGTTCAATTCATTGGACTCCCCAAATCTCATGTTGTCGGAAAAAAAAGAAGGAAAAAAGTTAATTGGAAATAAAATTGTGACAATATCAAGGGCTGAACAGGAGCAAGTGCATTTGTATGTTTTGCACAATGACAACGAGGTTTAGTCGTATGTTGAAATGCACAAGGATGAACTTTGAGGTTTGAATCCAAATAGAAATGAAAACTGGATAGTACGAGAGCACAATCGAAGTTTTATACCATGGTTCAAGGATCATATTTATTCAAAGTTTTATTCATATCCCACTTCAATAACAGAAAGGTTGAGATGTTTAGCATATGGTCCAAGTTTGCATGTGTTTTCTTATAGAGCATACGCAATTAATGGATACACTTTTTATACCAAAGAACAAGATGATAAAAGTACTATGCAAAATAGTGGTGTCACCGTGGTAGCTGAAGCAATGCACATTTCAAGTGTGAAGAACTTAAACCCCAAATGTGCAAATTTGTCATATTTTGGGGTTATTGAGCGCATTTTGGTGTTTGATTATGAGAAGTTTCAGATTCTTATATTTGGTTGCAGGTAGGTTGAAAATAATAGTGGCATATGAATGGATAAGTCAGGATTTTTACAAGTGGATATTAATAGGATGGGGTACAAAGATGAGCCTTTTATTCTAGCCACACAAGTTAAACAAGTGTTCTACGTCACTGATCCAACAAGTACGAAATGCTCTATCGTTATTTTATCTAACAAAGTAATTGATGATAACATTGGAGATCAATGTGATATTGATGTTGAGAATGAATCGTATATTATAAATAATCAAGATGAGAATACTAGAGCGAATGAATAATATATTAGAAATGATCATAACAACGGAATTTGGATAAATCCATCCCTCCGTGTTGTTAAGCGACAAGTAGATCATATTCCAACCAAGAAAAGAAAGAGATGTTAATAAAAAAGGTACTAGTAAAAATAAATATATTATGTCATTCAATTAATTTTTATATGTTTGTCATTCAATAAAATTATGTATTTTTCATTTTATATATTCAATTGATTATGGATTATGAATGTTGATATTTGTCATTTCATATTTATGTTTTTCTTTATTACGGGTTAAATGGTTAGCAATGAGGAAAATGCACAAGATACTTCTAAAAATGATGGAAACGAATCGGCATATGATGTGGAAGGAGATATTAAATGAGGAATGACGATTATAAAGGGAATAATTCGTGCGAGAGACAAAGGTATAAAATATGACGTACATTGGAATGAAACAGACCAATTAGTTGAGCCTAACGGTGCAATGTTGACAACTTACATTGGGGAACTTGTTCGTTCGCAAATTCCAATCACTTGTGATAATTGGAGAACTCCATCGTTGAAACCCACTAAAGAAAGGATAAGGAGTGAGATACAGGTATCATATGCGAAGTTATTTGGTTTTGTCGATGATTATGTCTTTAAATTACTTATACTAACACACTCAATCTATGTATGCTAATTTGTTCGCATAGGTCTTTTAACATTGGTGACGAGCGGAAAAAAATATTGTCTTCAATTGGCCGGAAAAAGACTCAGAGGGTTTCGAGCATCTTTAACGAACAAATTTCTTAAGGATTCTAATGGAAATTTTGTTGAATCAGGACATCCAAAGAAGTATGTAGATTTGATTTTACCTGAAGAATGGGAAACTTTTCTTGCCAAACGAAGAACACAAGAAGTCCATGTAATTTTTACTTATCATGAACATTGTATAATATATATTCTTGTTACACATGTGTTCTGATATGACTTAAACTTTTTTATCCAGGCTGTGAGTGACATAAATCACCAACGAGAAATTAAATCCGCGTATCCATACAGAAAAGAGTGTTTGGGATATGCACGCTTACAGCAAAGAATAGTAAGTATATATACATGATTTACAATGATATAGTTAGAAGAGGAGAAAAGTGCATTTATCTTAATATTTGTCTTAATGTGTAGTTAGAAGAGGAGAAAAGTGAAGAAAAATATCTTGCAGAACATGTTTTATGGAAGGCTGCTCGTGTGGGTAAGGATGGAGTTGTTCAGGAAGAAGTTCAACACGTTTTTGAGCAATGTGTAAGTATAGCATTAATAAAATTAAAAGTTCATTAATATATAATATTTATGTTGTTTAATCCACACTAATATTTTTCTATATGCATAAGAATTTTAGGAGAATCTATCTCAGTCCTTAACTCCAGATGAAGACCTTGATTGTAGGAGCGTACTAAGTTGAGTATTAAATGTTCCTGCATATTATGGTCATATGAGGGGTAAGGGATTCAGGGTAATATTTACGTACTTAATCATATTTATTATTGGTTTAGGGCATTTCACCTTGTTATCTCTATTTATCGTCACTGACTTATCGCATGGTTGACAAGGGAAAAGTGTATAACACTTTGGGATACTTACTTCACCATAAACCGCTCCCTGCTGGATTTTTGAAAGTCTCTATTGATATTCCTTTAGAGGGGAATGCATTATTACCTATATCCGGTGATGTTTCAGATGCAATACTGGTGGGAGACGCAATAGGATCGTATGTTGCATGGCCATCAAACCTCATTTTCATAGATGATGAGGTATATTGATCACCATTATGAACCTTATAGTATTCAAATGTTTTACGAGTCATGCATGTAAGTTATTCTTACATTTACATACCTTTTATTTACATGGTAATCTTAGACTCGTACAAAATCCAAATCAAAATATTAGGAGACTGTGCGGCAAACCAGGCCAGCTGCATCAAAAAAACAGGTACATTTATATATATATGCATATAAAGTGTCAATAATATTATATCATCTGAATTCAAAAGATTCATAATATTATACATTAACTGCTTAACTTATATGATTTTTATATTTATGCTCAGGAGTTGCAACAAGTCAGCAAGAATATCATGTCTGAATTTAGCAATGTGTCCAAAAAAAAGGGAACTTGCGAAGACCGAGCCTAAAAAAGCATTTGTTCCTGGATTTAGATTGTGCCTTGAAACATACATAGGAATAACAAATGTGATGGAAGGTGGTATTCGTGAAATACCTATGGAGGAAGGTATTCCGAGTTTTCTTATACGGAAACAATTGCTAAAGAGGATTTGGATCAGATTTTTCAACATTCTGAATTAGGCATCGGTGTTATGCATTCATACATCAGGTACTCCGATCAATTTTGTTTAAATAATTGAAAAATTTATTTACTCATTTCAATGAATATTCTAATGTTGATTATGTTTTTATTCAAGGTTCTTGTATGTCAAATTGATGCTCCCGCGTCAATTGACAGACAGTTTCTCATTCTTATCTTCCACTTGTATCAACGTACAGTTAATCGAACAAAGTCCAAATGCAATCCAAAATTACTTAGTTGATGCATTTATGGCCAACAGAGATACCGAAAAGTTGTATTTTTCCATATAATATTGACCATGGGTTATCATTCGTTCTAATTTCGTTTATTATAATTATTCATTTTTTGCTGTTGTATATTTATTTATTATGTGAGATTGTTCTAAATATTCATTTATATTATGTTAGATTGATACAAATAATCCGCTTACAAAGACAAGCTCGAGTACCAAAGAGTAAAGCAAACAACATTACATGGATCAGAGTGCAGGTATATTTTCATAGTTTTGATTATAAGTGATGCTACTTGATAAAACAAGTTAAACTATATATTCTTATATATATTCTTTTTCTTTTTTTTTCTATGTGTAGTGTCCTCGTCAGTGTAATGGTATATATTGCGGTTATTTTGTATTGAGGTTTATGAAGGAAACTCTTCATTTGGGTCAAATAGAGATTCCAAATACGGTATGGATTTATAAGTTAGGATTTATATTAATATTTAGTGGATATATATTTCATCTAATATTAATTAGTTTTAATTAAATCATGCATATTATGTTATATTATGCAGTACTTTGATGAATTCAAGTGTGATACTTACTCGAAAGATAAACCGGAAGAAATTAAGGAGGAGTGTTGTCAATACATTCTTGAGACAAGAATTATAGAAGGTATATAATGTATTTATTTATTTTGTGTGAAGTTTATGGTCTTTAGAGATTTTAGTTATTGTGATGTTCTGTAGTATTGAATAGGAATAGTTTTGGAAGTTGTTGTATAGTTTTGCAAGTTGTTGTGAGTTGATGAAACTTGTAATTATGTATAATGAATATTTAGAAGTTAAAGGTTTTGGAAGTGGATATGTTTTATTAGAATTATGGAGGTTTGTGTTAAATTATAACGGTTATTATGAGGTTTATGTTGAATTAAACAGGTTTATATGTTGAATTTTAATGGTTATGAGGTTTGTGTTGAATTAAGCAGGTTTATGATGTAAATAATGGTATATAAAGTTGTGTTGAATTAAGCAGGTTTATGATGTAAATAATGGTATATAAAGTTGTGTTGAATTAAGCAGGTTTATGTGTTGAAATAAAGTTGTGTTGAATTATTAGTTATAAGCAGGTTTATGTGTTGAATTATATGGTATATAGCTTATGTGTTGAAATAAAGGCTTGTGTTGAATTATAATGGTTATAAGCAGGTTTATGTGTTGAATTATAAAGGTATATAAGGCCTATATGGTATGTGGTTCCATTTTATAAGTAAAAAATAAGACTTATCCCAACAATTTTAACATAAAACGTTTTTTTTTAAAATGCACAATAGACAGCGCTTCTAACAAAAAACGCTTCCATAAAAAGTGCTTTTGAAAATATCCATTAACATGAATAAAAGAAAGCGCTTTCTAAGAAAAGCGCTATCAAAAGTGGACCTAAGGCAACGCTTTTACAGAAAAGCGCTGCTAAAACCTCAACAAAATATACATTAGAAAGCGCTTTTGTAAAGCGCTGCTAAATGGGGGAAAAAGAGAGCGCTTTTCATATAAAAGCGTTGTTAAAAACCAATAGATAAAAAAATGCTGCTAAAGGGAGGGGAGAAAGAGAGCGTTTTTCATTAAAAAGCGCTGCTAAAGGTCTGCAGAAATAATAGATTAGAAAGAGCTACTAAAGGGGGGGAGAGAGCGCTTTTCGTTTAAAAGCGCTGCTAAAGGTCTGCAGAAACAATACATTAGACAATTCTTTTAAAAAGCGCTGCTAAAGGGGGGATTAGAGATTGCTTTTCATTTAAAAGCGCTACCTAAAGGTGATATTATAGAGTGTTTTATAAGAAAGTGCTGCCTAAAAGGGACCTTTAGCAGCGCTTTTGCCTTTAAAAAAAGCATTGTCTTTACCTACATCATTGCCACTTTAGGCAGCGCTGCTAAAGGCCAAAAAAAAGCGCTGCTAAAGGTCTTTTTTGGCATAGTAAAAGACATTAAGAATGGTGAGGAAACCCTTGATGTTAACTAATGAAATGAATTAGCAAGATGATTAGGTCATGCTGAAGAGTATAGATGGCAATGCTTGTGCAAGGATGCCTAGGTGTGTATGATTGGAAAATAGTTGTCTAGTTGTGAGGAGAGCTTTGTATGGAACATGTATGGTTATGTTGTTATGGCTAAGGCGAATGTGATGCCTTGTGATTTTCGAATTCAATCATGCTATCCTTAGTGATTACATATGTGAATGGATGTGGCGATTCGAAAGGGTGATATTATTCTTTAGAATCTGTATCCATTCGACGTTATGTTATGCTTTATCATGTAGTCAGAAAAAATCCCTTGAGATGTGTCGTTCCAAAAATTGAAGCTTATGTAGAATGCTCCTCTAGAATGTACGCATTATTCCTTTGACATATTTGATTCCCGTGTCTAGTACGAATATATCCTATAGGTAAAAGGCTTGAGATGGGAAGAGGTCCCAGGAGAAGCGACGATTCATGTGGAAAGCACCTTGATTTTGAATCCATTTCGTATGTCAAAGTAAATTACAAGGATCCATGACCCGGCCGAATTTCCTAGATGTAGGAGAGGACGAGAAAAAGGGATACCTTGGTATAGTTTCCGACTAGTGATTATTTGAGTTGATGGACTCAAGAGGCATGTTCCATACATTGCGAAGTGTGTGAACTCAAGTGTTATCCCTTTCCCTTTCCATTTTAACTTGAGATAGAAATTGGCTAGAACCTTGTAAAGCTGAGTGAACCCATAAGACAGGGGAACTCAATGAGATTATTATCTCACCCCATTATTGTTGTTGTTTTTCAAGTATTGTGTGCAGGTTTAGTTTGCATCTTGAACTTTTCTCAGATTTTTCAAGAGAAGCTTAGTTTATATTCATTCCGTTGTGCATTGTGTATTATGTATCTTTTACAATGAAGGATATTATACTTAGATCTTAGTTTTAATTGTTTTGACACTTTCCATATATTGTACCATTGGTTGTCTTATATGTTTTAGAGATGGTCAAGTATATGTAATCTATGCCACTAGGCACTTATGATTGGTGTCAGTATCAGATAATAACACTTGTATGGTATTATTATAGATATATATTATACCGGGCGTTACACTTCCCATAGGCACGAGTATTATGAGTTATATTTATACTGGATTGGCCCATTATGAGAGTCATACATATAATGCTAGCAAAAGATGAGGAGTGTGTATTGCTCTTCAATATTCATAACATTTTTCTCATTATAACTAAACTAGTTTATGAATGTAAGTTGGACTTAAATCGGTTTATAAATATAACTTGATTATAAATCGGTCACGATTAACTATTTTTATTGATGTGGTTATTAATATACGAAATAACAACCTCTAGGATAATGCCCAATATTTTGAGAGCAGTAGTTTCGGACTTCCTTCATCTCAACCTTCTTCTTACTATCATTGGTCATAAATTTTTTAACTTCCTAAGGTGCATAAAAGCTATGTAAGCTCATCTTCGTTTCACATTCTCTTTCCTATTCAGAGAAAGCCATTTTTCTCTCCTTAGTTTTGGATCAGCGTCATTGACATAAATTGAAGGAATTAGTGGCGAAACAACGTGTTTTTACCATTTTTGTGCCTCAAAGCACACCTTCAATTTGCTGCTTCCATTAAAGACACTTTGTGTCTTTAAATTTATGGGAAGTCCATGTCTTGAAAAACATCATGCATTTACTTTTAACTTATGTAAACCTATCATAGAGACATATGTGTCTCTGGCGCAGTATGCCTTTGTTCCACTTTACACCAAATCTTATTTCTATACTAGAGGGTGGCCCCACATTATAATACGCGCCCTCTAAACTTTGGATGTATGTGTCGCGGTGATATTTGGATACCAAGCTATTGATTAGCTTGAATCTTAATTCATTACAACCGGTCTTTAATTTGTCCAAAGGAAGGGAAAAAGATCGAATTACCCACAATGCAATGCAAATGCAAAAGCTAGAGAGTTATAGGTTTGGGGGTTGGTTAAACTTAGGAAAGGTGCTAGCATCCTAAGTTTTTGTAGTACTCTACAGGAACCTCTTGTTTTATGTTGTTTATTGCTAAGGGTTATCTACTTAAGGATGAAAGACCTAGGAGTTTAATTCTAAGTGTACTCGCAAAGATGTCGCGTCTTGTGCCTACATATCCTGACGGGAATGGAATCAGAGTATCTGTAGTTCCCCTAAAGGGTTTGAGGAACTCTTTGACTGTTGGTCAAAGTTCCAAAGGGTAAGGGTTTGTTGATTGATTGGGTCTAGGAGAAAAGACGAGTTGTCATCTCGAGGGAGAATACTTGACTTAGCCACCACAACTTGTAGGAAAATAGTCTTTGCATCTTCCTAAGAGAAGGGCTCAAGTACACGGATTTATTGACGAGTACGCCACTATCTCTCTTAAGCGGAAAATTCCCTACATATTGATTGTATTGTTATGGGGCAGGAGATTTATCTCTCGGCCATCAAGATGGCTCACATCTTATTCTCTATTATGTTTGAAAAGTTTGATATTGAGTTGAATTGGTTTTATCTAAGTTGTAAAATAAAAGACAAAGGTCCTCTTATGGGTAGGATCTATCTTAAAAGATCGACTTGAATGAGATCAAGGATCAACGGGGATTATGATGCAAATGATATGCGTACGCGCAAGTTTTACGTTACGCGCAGATTCTTCCTTTGGACATTTATGCAATACGATAAAATAAATTGCGGGAAGGTAAAAGACGATAAATATAAACGACAGATAAAGTAAAAGCATACACAAACGTATGAAAGCGCTAAGACAAGTGAGTGCAAGTGAATAGGTGAATGAGGCGGAGCAAAAACGCAAGCGTGCACGATTGATTAAGTTGCAAGATTTATTTTAGGAGAAATGATTTATTATGAGATGTTGGACTATTTTAGCAGGATTAGTTATTAATATAAAAAGGTTTAGACAATTAATTAAATTTTAAAAAGTGATTAGAAATGATTTTAAATAAGCAACTACTTATATATAAAAAAGGTTTTAATTAGTACTACTAAAAAAAGTTGATTTAAAATAAAGATGTTATTATTATTAAAACTCAAGTATTTAATAAAAAAAGTTTTCTTTATTATAAAAAAAAGGTTGTTGTAAAATCCTAGATAAAATTCTTCTAAAATATGAAGATGGTTTTTACTGGTTATTAATATATTCCTTTAAAAGTTAGTTATTATAAATATAAAAAAAGGTTATTTATCTAAATTGTTTTTTGGATAAAAACATTAAGTGAATTGAATTAATTCAAATAAAAACTTATGGGAAAAAGATTAATTAATTGGTTAATTATTTAAATAAAAGGGTTAATGATTATATTATAAGTTAATTAATTAATTAGTGGGTAAATGGGGTTTAATTGAAGGTTAATGGGAGATTAAAGGCGGACAGATTAGGTGTGGTGCAGCGCGTGGGTTTATGGTGGAATGCGCAACGTGGATCGCCCGATCTGATCCGTTGGAGATCAGAGGGTCGTGTGTGCGAGGGTGTATCGTAATTGTCGTGTGTGTGTGTGTGTGTGCAGGTGATTATATTACAAAACAAAATAACCAGAAAGTACAAAAAAAACCTAATCCCAAGTTGGTTTCCCCCTCTTCGATCCGTCATGGTTCTCCTTCTTCGCTTCTCGCTCGACTTCCTCTCTTCTCCCTTCAGTTTCCTCGTCGTCCCACTCATTTTCCTCCCTCTTCCGTTCTACTTCGCTTGTCTTCACTTCTCCATTTCTACAACTATCAAACAACAAAAAGTTAAAGTGTTAAAAAAATAAAGAGAAAGAAGATCTCACTGCGGCATGTCTTTCCGACTTCGGAGGCGTCTCGCGGAGGATGGTGCTTTGCGATGGATTTGTGGCGGCAGAAGTAGCTATGGCGTTGATGCAAAGATGAGCGTTTTGCCGGTGGTTTGAGTTCGCGATTGACGGTGGAGCTTCCAAAAAGATAAGTTCTTATCTTTTTACAATTGGTTTTCCTTCGTGTATTTTTTCGCCTCGTCGTCTTCTTCCGTTTTCATCATCTCCTCCCGATGTTCTTTCATCTATCTTCTTTCTCTGATTTTATTTCTCTGCACGAATCAACAAAACAAAACAAGTTAAAATGTTAACAAAATCTAACATCTTGCACGGGCTTATCTGTAGGTTTTGAGATTGATTTCCGACGAAGGATGGTTCTGGCTGGCGAAAATGAAGAGCGTAGGGGATCGTTGTTTCGCGGACGGCGTGGCAGTTGTGGTTTTCACCGATGGACGTTCGTGGATGCTACGGAGAAGATAAGTTTATTTTTCACAATTTGTTCTGTGGTTTTGATTTGGGGCTTCCGTGAGAAAAATCGTCCGTCTGTTGGGGTTTCTGTACGCTAGGGCTTTTCGAATGTTGTTGAATTTCTTCCCCCTTCTGAATGTTGGTGAATCCTCTTCTTCTTATAGCCTTTCACTTCTATTCAATGGTTAATTTGTTTCCAAATCCGTATAAACATGTCTATCCTGTTTTGGAAATAGTTATGATCTTGTTCCCTTTTGAATTGATTCATTTGAAAACTTTCTGTTTTAATATTATAGCTATTAATGATGCATGATGAATGAGGATTGCTTGTCGATGATTATATTGAGACACGTCCTGATTTCTTTCCAAATTTAGCATATTCATATTCGTACTAAACATGTCATATTGTACTTGCTGCAGGATGATAATGGATGTTATGCGTGAGACTTTGTTTTGACTGCTTTGTTCTGATGGTTACAAAATCATTCCGCCACGACCTCAACATGCTGGAGGCTAAGCTCTCTGTCCAACTTCAGCATCGTTTTTCTCTTATGCTATTGATTGCTTATCTGTATTGAAACTCTTAATAACATTGATGCTTGTTGCTTTCGAGGTACGGTTCTGCGGCGTAATGGAGAGCTAATTTAACAAGCGGTAATGGTTCGAGCAAGTGATGTTTTTATGTTACAGCAAGTAAGATATTCTCTGTGAGTAAATTAGAACTTCTGCAATGTACTTCCTATAGCCTCTTAATAACATTGGCTCTGGTTTGATACTCCCGTTTCAAATTCATTCGATGCAGGTCGGTCGGACTTCTATTACTACAGTTCCGCCTTGTAATGGTCATTCATGTTTCTTCTGAAGATTAAGGTTTTCCCTTCTAGTTAAGGTCAACTGAAAACTATGCTAAAAGTTAACTGTCATAGAAGTAATATCATACTCTGGATGTGAAGTAACTTCCAACAATGCATGTACTATTAACATTTATTCATCAGAACCAGTTGCGATCAGTTCCACATATGGATTACTCGTGTCCGCAAATAACCTAGCAATTGCCTTCACATCTTCCTCATCCTTCGTAGAATTACTAAGTTGTGATTTAAGATTCATAGCATGAAGAACAATGACTTGAATTGAGGGTAAGTTTGTGGAAACACCATCAATGCTCCCTGATATAGTGTATCAACTCAGAAATCACATTTATGGGTGCCTCTCATAATTCCTCTCTTGACTTATTTCTTTAACGGTATTCGGATTACCGATTTTATTTTGCAGGTGAGCTCGTGGTGGCAGCAACATATTCGGTTTGACAAGTCCTTGTGGGGGATCGAAGTAGAGTTGGTATTCCAAATCCCTTCCTGCCTATCAAAAGTTCGCGTTGCGGTTCCGGTGGCTTTGGTGCTTCCTCTATTGTATCAAGTGGAGCTTTCTCTTCATGATTTCCAACTATAACCTTGTATACAGTATAACCTTGTAAAGTTTGGACGTGAATTTAGTGCAAAATCCGGATCCTGGGATTAACTCATGATCTTGGTAGTTTAATTTGTAATTTTGATGAATATTGTAACAATAACTTGGCTTTGTGATAATCAATGGTGCTGGAATAATAATATAATACTTAATGTAATGCATTTTGTTCATGCTCCATGTTTCTTCCCTTATGCTTATGAATTCAAATATCTTAACACAAGTCCACCACGCCCTTAAGAACAAACTTACGTTGAGATCTTTATCCAAATAAAAATATGATCCATTAAAAGTACTTGGGACTTAAGATGAACTTTGTGAACCAATTAGGATTTTATAAAGGACAAGACTAAGAAATCCATTTTAAGAACTCCTTGTTAAATCTTGATTCAAGGAAGCTTACCATCCTCTTTGAGATCAAATGAAACCTTTCACGACGATCCAACCTCATGAATAAGAACAAAGTCTTGCTTGATCTGTACTAACCGTGCCACCAAAGTTAGATGACGATATAACTTGGTGCATATTACCACGAAGCCGTAACGCAAATGATCATTCCTCAAACCAATGAACAGAAAACCCTAATCCTCCTCAAAACAAAACACAAAGGCCTATGATATGCTTTTAGCAAAACGACCAACAGAAGAAGCTAGGACCTTTGAATCAAAACACGTTTAAAGTAAGTTGTACCTGCACCATTTACTTAGTCATAATAACATGCACATAAGAAGTATAGAGATAACACGCAAAAAAACGTAAAGAGGTGGAATCTTAAGGTCAAAAATTAGGGTGTGACAGTATGCTTTTGCATAAAATTCCAATTATAAGCACTATGAAGAAAGGCGTGAGGAATAGGTGAGACCTTGCTCAAGTACAAAAAATGTGATTCTGACCTCCGGTTAACTTCCCAACATTAGATTTAATCAAAAGGTGATCCACCTGAAGCCATTAATTAAGCAGAAACAGTTATAACCACTTATACTATATAAAGATTTTTAGTTCCAGGTCTAGGTATTTTATTCACTCTCACACCCAAAATACTTATCATTCATCCAGTGACTTGGGTGTTAGAGTGCTAATATTACACGACCTCCCTGCTCCGCTGTATTAGAAACATTCCCCCACCATAATTGAATCATATTTCAATCTATCATTATCTATTTCTAGTTCTCATAGAAAACTTACAATTAATTCCCATGAAACCCATTAGAAACAACGTCTCTTAAGCGTAATTCGAAAAACGATCAATCTGTTTCAAATTTGAATCACAAATCAAACTCGTGAAACAATGACAACACCGAAAGCTACTTTATCAACTACAACAATATTCTTGCGG